>JAMPIQ010000002.1:16401516-16751856 GCA_024699855.1 Aphelenchoides besseyi
CGATAGTCATTACTTTAACGCTAGCACTTACAACATCAACTTGCGAAAGCTGTGAATGAAGATAAAGTTAATCAAGATTTGATTGAAGCATATGAAAAGGAATTGCCTTGTTTTTGGTTGAAAAATGAATTGTTCGAGTAAAGAGATGTGAGTGATGATAGTTGTGGTCAAACAAATTGTTTGATTTCGAAACAACAAATCGTCGGTTTTGTATGTCGGTCTCAATTAGCAACTCTTAGAAATCTTATCGAGATAACGTCGAGTCGATCACCGGGCACAGCGTCATCTCCCGACGTGCGGCCGATCGCTCAGTTGTTGCTATATGAAATCGTTTCTCTTCCTCCATGCTCTCCCTAATATTTTTGTAACCCGTATTCAAACGACAAACCGTCGGAAACGGCACAATGTCAAAGGATAATGTTTTGCGATGGAACAGTTTTTATTGTTTTGTGAATAAATTATATCGATGACGCATCGGATGTTACGGTCGCTGATAATCGAACACGTGTACCGCTTGTTGAGAGCAGAAGAGAGGTAGATTAAGATTGCCCTGCTTTTTAAGTCGCCGCGTTTTAGTCGGCCGCTCATCTGTAGAATAAAGCCCCGGCACCAAGTGAAACGTGGTTTTAATTTCGCGGCCATCCATAGCCACGTTTGCACACAATCCACAATGTCCGGAAACTCGATCTCTGAAGCGCAGAGTTTTGAAGTCGGCAAGTGAAGCTTCCGTTCGGATCGAGCGGTGTCGAGAATTGTTCAATTATCGAATTTAATGTTTTTGAATCGTCAATTGACAATTTTATGTTCTTTGAGCTGGTAGGCGAGAATGACCCTATGTTGTTTAACCGCCGGGCAATCTGGCGTTCCTTATTCGAATATTCTTTTGTTGCTGACCGCCGGACAGTCTGGGGAGATCTAGCTATCAAAAACAAGACGCCGCCTTTACACCTTCCTGGCCACTCGACATTCAGTCGTTTTCTCCTCCCCTTTTTGCCGTTTGCGCATCCTCGTTTTTTTTGTATTAAACGACGCCTCGTAATGATCGGGGATCATTTCCTTTTTTGCCATTTTCCCATCTCCCTTTCTCTCTTCCGTGCCTCTTTTTTCATTCGTGCTTTTACCGTAATTTTCTCTTGGATTCTCGTAGTCCTTTTTATCAATAAAGATTTATTAACCCAAGTATGAGGTTTGAGATCTAACGTTCAAGACAAACCAAAATCAACTGGAAAGAACCTCTTCGAAAATTGTCAATCCCGACAGCGGAATTTGTCAAACACGGCGAAACTTGAGCAAATCGAATATGCCGGCGAATGGCAAACCACCCATCTAGCTCGAGCTACTTTTAAACTGCTTTAATCCAACAGTGTAAGTGACTTAATGACTTTTCGCTTCTTATCATTTCGATTTCAGCCAGGATATTTTCCCGCGAAAAACTAGGCGAACTGACGATATACATGAAAATAGACTTGCAGAATAGCTTTGAAGAATCAACTCACGGAAGATCAACGGCACCAAGCCGAAACTATAATGATCGGAGTGTTTAGTAAGTTTATTCCCCTTCTTCTGTAATAACTCTGACAATTTCAGTGGAAGCTCTCAGGACTCCGACTATCGTTTGGCGAATATCCAAAGAGACCGCGCGGTTGGATCGCAACTGAAGAATGTTAACATTGTGTTTGTATCGTTTCATTGAAATTAATCGTTCTTTGTGTACTCGTTTTGGCAACCGATCATCAGGATTTCCGCGCGTTCTCCGCCACGAGATGATAAGATCGACGAGTGACCTCATCCAGCACGTGGAAATTGAGACGAAAAAAGCAGCTAAAGAAGCGCCGACGGCAAATCCAATTGTCACCGAAACCGGAAATGAGATTGCAGTCGACGTCGAACCATTCGAAAAAGGCGGAATTTTGAGACAAATGCAAGATTTCAATTTCGATTCACAAGAAACGAAAATCACCATCCAAGAAGTTCTTTGGTGCGAAATTCCATACGCATTGTCAATTCAGCAATCTTTGCGACTCCACTCGTTCCAAAAGCCAATTCGGCAAAAAAACAGTTGCCGGACATGGAGAACTTAAATGAGTGGATTGATTACGAGTCAATCATCTTCGGTCTGTCGGTTTTAATCGCTAACAGTCCGTTAAGGATTGGCCTGATGTCCATGTCATTTTGGATCGATCATTATTGCGCATTGCGGAGTCGAATCCGGTGAAGTACTGCATCGTGAAGCCGCCGATTCACCCAAACAAAACCGTTTATTTGTTGATTGCTATCTATAAACGCGCCCACCACGTGTTGGCAATAATGGAAAAGAGTGCTATTAATCGTCAGTGTTTATCGAATTTTTGCGATTCATCACATCAATCCGTTTCTCCGAACGTCTCTATTTTAATCCGTTTCGATTTACAGTCAACTCTTTGTTCCATGAACCGGTTTGAATCCGACTGATGACATGTTTTGGAACGACATTGGAAATCAAGACGATAAATAACAACTAGATGGTTCAAATTGTGCTGCTTATGTCGTGTCCAATGCCGAGAACTTTTTTGAGAACATCAGCACGGAATCTGTTTGACTCAAAGAAACGAGAGTGTTTCGATAAACGTTTGAATTTGTTTGACACGTTGCCGGCAATGTTTTCGTCCAACGATGATAATCAAAGTGTCGATACCGAGCTAATAGACGCATCCGATGAAATCCAAAATAATAAACGTAACACACCAAAAATAACGGACAAAGCGGTTAGAGCAAATGAAAAAACTATAGTTCAACCAAAAGAACAGCTGAAACCGAAGAGCAAAAATTAGAACGTTTGATTCAACAACGACTGCTTCAAGAAAAGTTACACGTTAATGAAACGGAGCAACAAAAAACTGAGCGATTAGAAGAGCAAAAAGAACGACAAAAAAGTGTTCGAATTGCTGTAAAACAGAAACAAGTCCAATCAAACGTCCCAGCAGCTCCGATTCATGTTCTAGTATATCGGCTGAGTAAAATGAACGTTCAATGCGAATGTGGAGCTTTGCATTTTGAAGAAGAATGAGTCGGTAACAAACGAATCGTCAACGATTGCTGTAATTCACGGAAAGATCGATATGCCGGACTTACCAAAACTGCCACAAGAACTGGAAGATCTGTTCACTGAAAAATTCAGTGTCCAACAATTTCTTCGTCAATATTCGTAAGTTCGATGCGGCCAATAGATTCGCAGCTTTCAACGTCAAAATGCGATCATGTGAATCTGCCGGTCCATATTGTTTTCAGTATTTAAGGTCAAATCTGTTACGGAATCGATGAAAGTGTAAGCGCACCGGCTGATCAAAAGTACGGCCAATTGTTCTTCTCCGATTCATCTAAAGCAATAGAAAGACGATTTAAACACAACAATGGAAGCGAAGAATAAGTTCATTAACTGCATTCGCAACTGCTTGGTTGTATCCTCTCTTCTTTCCGAAAGGAACGTTAGGATGGTCAATTGACATGATCAAAGAAAACACAAACGAACTCGATTAACTCGTTCAGAGTTTCATAGTTATCGGTCGGTCGTTCGAGAAAACTCCAACAGTCGGATCCACTACGGAAAGAAGTTGTTTCAACAACTCGTAGTCGATTCTTACGTTCAAGTTGAAAGCGATCGAATGCGATGGATTCAACAAAAGCAATTGAAAACAATGCGCTACCACGAACTTCACGCAAGTTTGAGTCGAATGAGACAACAATTGAATCGTGGCATCGGACGAATCCACGGGTTGCCATCGACTCACTTCGGATCTCCGCGATTCATGCGCGAGAACTACCAAGATGCAATGGCAATCGTTCTCAACAACGGCACAACAAAAATGAAACAAGATTGTTGACTACAGAAATCTGTTAGCACACGAAATTGACTAATAAAACCAACCTTCATACTCCCAATCATTGATTCTTGAGTCATTTGAATCGTTTAATGTCTCAATGATTACGAGTGGGAAGCCAATCGTCTGCTTTAAAATGAACGTCCATCTCTTCATTACCACAAACAACTCTTCTGCGATCGAGTAGTTAAATAAGGCCCAACAAACGAGCCGGGTGATTGTGGAAGATACTCAAAAGTGCCGAAATGAACTTCGATCCGAATAACATCTGGTGACCCATGACTTCTGACAAGTTCGCATCAACATCTAATGAATTGCCGAGAGCATAGAAACATACGAAGTGAACTTAAACAGTTTGCATGTTTAAAAGTGTTCAAACAAAATCTTTGTTTCTTGTTTTCTTACAGTTTGAACAATTTCGTTCTCTATTGCAGATTTGTAATGATGAAAAAAGGTTCTCGTATAGCTACGGAATATTTTGCGATTGACACTTCGTTCTTACAAAACTCAGGCGTTTTGTTTCATTGAGAGTGGTACTTCGATTTGTGGGCAATTTTGTCTTTCGAATATAAATGATGCGGAAACTTTTGGCGAATACTTTGATACAAAAAACCAAAATGTTTATGACTAATTGTGATGGTGAAATACAAAAAAGAGTCGCAGAAAGCGAGCCGCTTTGTAAGCACACTGTCCGTCTTGGACACTAAAAAGCAATTTAGTGCGTGGGCCATGAAATCGTCCATCGTCTCGTATTTAATTGCCTGATTGTTTCTCTCGCATCGTCGATCAGGTCTTCAATTCGTCGGGTTTTCTTTGTAACATTTGTTTCATGAATTTGCTGTTTGTGCTAATAAAATGTTTCATTAAGTCCCAAGTTTGAAGTTCCCGCTCTTAGGCAACGGCCGAATCACTCAGCTTCTGGATCCTCAAAAAAAGAGCGCAGCCGACGTGTCATTGGACAGCAAATCAATCAATTGACTCGTACAACACAATTCGCATTCTGTTGTTGTCCGAGACTTTTCTCCTAGACCTAATAGAACAAACGGTTTTCGAGTGTTCGATATTTTTGAACTTTTAATTGATTCTTCGTTCCTTGAGTATAGTCGAGTAGCGCCATTTTATATAACTTCCAGTCTATATAGTGTCCTGATCGGCCAAATCGATCGGGAAATCTCATTTCCCGCCTCTGCACTCTCTGACCACCGCACACCTCGTCGGCATTATAAAAAGGCGCCACCGTGTTCATCCCCTCACTCATCTTTTTCGTTACCACCGAGCGCAGTCGACTCAATCGACCGCTGATCGTTCCTTTCTCTACTTCACTTTGTTACTCTCCCGTTTTGCGACAATAAACTTCCGTACCTCAATTCGTGTTTCTCTATCAGAACAATAGATTTTGTCTATGGCTTCGAAGATCAATCTTTATGTTCGCTTTTACATATAGCTCTTTTCGTGTAGACATGTTTACGCCCGTTTTCACTTTAAACTGTCGTCATGCCTTCTTTAGCAGCCAAATCATTCCTTATAAACAACGCCTTATTGCCGATTTCACAAACCGACAACGATGTCGCAACGGAAGTGATTGGAATTTAGTGCCAACTACTCCTTTCTTGCAAGTTTTTACTGCTCACCGTGCAAAATCTGCGATGACCACAAAACGAACGAGTGTAAAAAAGGTAAGTGAACAACAACTGAAAAACAACTAATTGTTAGGCAACCAATACGCCGATTAATACAAAGAATTCGGAAATTGACTTTGCTACAGCAAAGAAAAGAATAAAAGACTATTATCAGGCTGAATTGCTAAGCCCATCACACCGGACGACAACATGGCCACCAACCAAATCTCCGTTTATAAGCAGCACCGTTTCTGCCGATTTCTCAAATCAAGCAGAAGTCTACAATGGACGAAAAGAAAGAAACTAAAGAAGGTAAGTAAGTCGCAACAGCGGATATAATTAATTAAATGATTTCAGAAAGCACCGACGTCTGCGCCGTATGCAAGGAAAACCACCGGACACAAGATTGTCGCCGAAGTAAGTTAAAAATAAAAAAATAATTCTTTTTCATCGTTTTTTTTTTAGTGCACCGCTACTCGGACGAAAAATTCGGGCAAGTGGGAAAGTAAGTGTGCCATTTCAATCAAGAATTAAAAACGATTTTCACAGCGGAAAGTTAGTCTGACTACTACCCACAGACAAAGACAGCGCCGTTAATTAAAATCATATGCTTGTTGTTTGTCGGAAAAGTAGTAGAAATCGGTTGCTCATTCAAAGTTTGTGTTATTTTTTGCCAAACAAATCAGCAAACTAAGTAAAAGAGAGATCTCAATCTTTGCGGAAGGCTCTTCAATCAGACGTTTCCGAAATCAAGAATGTTAAGTTTGATAATCGTCGAATTGTTCTGTACGGTTGATACCTCCTGAAACGCTATCGTTGTCCCATCAACGTCGAAATTGTGAGTTCAATCAAAAACGTGAATTATTGATATAAATACGCATACAAGGTCACGACGCCGCTTCCTTGGAACTCCAATCAACTGGAAAGATCAGCCACGACGAAATCAAAGATCATATTGATGGTAGTTATGTCTGTCCATTTGAAGCATGTTATCGAATTTTGAAGCTGAAAAAGCACGACAAGTCGCATCACGTTGAACGGCGGCCAATTCATCTCGAGAATCAACAAGCGGTTTACATCGACGAAGACTGCGATTTGGAGAAAGCAAAAAAGATAATGGAAAAAGGAACCAAACTAACGGACTTCTACAAATTGAATGAACGAGACGCGAATGCTCTAACTTTGTTGTATTCCGAAGTACCCACTCATTACAGTTGGGAAAACAGTAACCGTTTACAACAACCAAGGGGCAGAAACAACCACACAATGGAAGCCGCGAGTACGAAGCAGTAAAATAGTTGGTCGAATGTACGTCATAAGTTCGAATCAAGATGATTTGTGGCATTTGCGTCTTCTTCTACAACACATTAAGGGAGCAAAGAACTTCGATCAGTCAACGGAATTGAGTATCAGAATAATGGAGAAGCATGTTTAGTTTTGGGTCTGATTGACGATGATGAGGAATATGTTAACTGCATAAAAGAAGCAGTTATAGTGTTAATGCCATAGAAATTGCGAACTCTCTTTGTCAATATTCTTATTCATTGTAATCCTACGGATCCTAAAATGTTGTGGGAGATGTTCAAGCAGGATTTGAGCGAAGATTTCAATATTTAGATCGTTCGTATATTTTGGGCGGTTCTAGAAACCGAATACTTGGTTACTCCACACATTGAGTACTCACGTTCCCACTGCAAGAGTCGACCGTCGAGACAAAAGCTACGAGTATGCACTCAAATTGGGCCAACATGACTGAAGCGGTAACTTTACCGTATAAGAATTGCTAAACGACCAAGTTTTATTAACATGCAGAGTACAATTAATATGAGTACTATAAAAGTACGGTTTTTCAATTACATCTTTGCATTTCGAGCATCTTCAGTAAACGGCAAAGCGCCCAGTAGTTCGATAACTGAACTGGCCTCTTTCTTTCCTCGCACAAACAACGACCGTGTATTTGAAATTTTATTCGAATCGTACATTTAGTATGGAATTACGCTCAGAGGTCATGAGTCGCAAGAACGAAAACCGTTGAAGCACAAAATTGGTTCAATGGATACCCGATGGGAAGAGACCACGAGGCCGACCAAGAACGCGTTAAGCTGACGACTTCAAATCAGTGATCGAACTGCACCAAAAATGGACTGATGTTGCAAAAACCACGCAGTGGAATCAGTTGCGGGCATCTTTTGCTACGCACCATCGATGAATTCTTTGTTTATTGTTGTTGTTATGTGATAAAGAAAATAAATCAAATTGAACATTTAATAAATTATGTGATGATCTTGTAGCTCTGGGCCCCGAACGTTTCCTTCACTCCTCGCAACTTTTCGTACCTTAAATTAGATGGCAGATTTAGCAGAGAAGCCACCAAATCCTCTTTGAAGTCCATGTTTGAATTGAGGTTATTCAACGCGTCCACAAAGTTCCCAACATCTTGACGTCTGTTCTCCCACTCGTTAACTCAGATCTCACTGGCGTGATGATCGGTTGGGTATAGTGCGTTAACGCTATCCCATATAGCTTACATGAACTACCGAACAGAGCACACACATCTCCTGAACCGCAATCACGTTCCGATAATTAAGCTTAGATAGACAACCCTTCGCATTCCACAAAAATGAAAGCTCCAGATCAATCGTCGGCTCCTTTCCTTCAATCGTGTGCAATATCACTACCCCAGCACGCGGCAATCTACTCCAGTCCTCAAACATCCTCTTGTGAAACTCTTTGCGTATCAACTTTTTGACCTTCCGACTCGCTTGTGTCGGATTTGTGTACCAAGCTTCGTCGCCTCCCGGCTCCACTCTTACACTGATACCGCAACGCTCTTTCGAAAACGTCACAACATCTTTTAATTGGAATTTCGCTAGGATTGCAATGAGATCAGCCGTCAACGTGCGCTTACTTCGTGCTAGCAGGGACTGAAACAAACCCAATGCTGTTATCAAATCGTCTCGACACTGCATGTAAGCGAAGCCTTGGACTACACTTTCATACAACACCAATTCAACTGATTTCAGGCCAAATCCGCCCATCCGGGCGTCGACTTACGTCCTTGCGGCGGACGCAACCTTAAACCGGAACTTGGCGTCGGTAAGTTTCTTACGCGACTCCATATCGAATTCTATGCATTTCTTTATTTGGGAGGCAGACATGCCATGCCCAACCAACACGTTTCCGAACAAGTAGCTAGCTACCGGCATGACGACCGAGTTAATATCGACGACAGTTTGACGTGCCATCCGGTCAACAGCCAATATCTTGTCTACTCGCTTAAGCATAAGACCTTCGATACGCTCCCACGCAACGCCTTCAGCCACTTCAATGCCTTGCTCAACACCTAGATACTTTTTACACATCCTGCGAGCCCAGCAACTTGATGGGATTCGTATGTGGAACCTTGCCACTTCGTCTTGGGGTTGTGGGATCTTAACCTGTCGCGTTACTAAACGTATTGACCGGTCGATTGGCAAGTGTCTCAATTTGATTTATTGGATCTTGCACACTTCGAATATCGTATTCTCCATCACTTGGGACCGAGATCTCCGGCAAGTAGAAGCCCGATCGCATTGCCAAGCTTCTCGATCTCTCTCCAACATTCTCCTTGCGATCCATCGACACGCGCGGAATCACACCAATTGGCCCGAGGCGGTGGCGCCGAACTATCAACACAAATGGCGAGTATTTTTCCACCTCTTGAATGAATTCGAATCTACAACGAAAATCATACTTAGGTGTTCGATTAGTTTAGAGTTTCAGGTCGTCCATATAGAAGAAGTGATTCAGGGTCAGAGGGCGTCTGTTCCCGTCACCACTTGCCCCACGTGAGTGTACGCTACCATAGGCAGTTTCTATCGACTTGAAGCTCTATTGAGATGCTTTGCGGTTACGGCAATATCAAACCAAAACATCAATGGACTCAATGAATCACCCTACAGCACACCATTCTTGATAGGCAAATACTTACTAGTGTGCGTTTTGTCATCGCTTCGAACCTCATACTTTACCTTATTCTTCTTCATCAAGTCCGCAATCAGTGTATGAACACGACGCTCTAAGTTAACACGCTTTAACAAATAATTCACATACGAATGGGGCACCGAGTCAAATGCGTCCATTATGTAGATACTAGGTTGCCATGCCTTTATCCTTAGATAATTGAACGCCTTTGATATAGGTCAAAAAGCTAAAATGGCGGCTAGATCAATAATCAAACAGTCACTTACCTTCTTGTCTCGGCACTCGATATCGTCGTCGTGTTTGTTCGGAAGGGAGCAAAGGAACGAAACGATAAAATGACTGTTTGCACTCATTTTTATTCTTTATATATTCGAATGATACCATCGAAATTACAGAAAGCGATACCCGCAGTCATAGATGCATTAACTTGCTGTAGTAGAAGTAGAGAGGGTAGTTGGCATCACTCGGTAGACAAAAGCTCACAAGTTCGTTATGGCCGGCGGACTGTTTCTTGATCTCCAAACTTTACCCAAGGTGCTACTAAATTTCAGATGAAAAGATTGACGGCGTTTCTTTGAACACAATCACATTTACCAAGACATCAACAACTGAGCTGTTAGCTTCAGGTCACATTCTTATGTGAACTTGGACCGTAGATTGATGGTCGATTCTAATTCTATTGGACAATATTTCAAGCTTATTCGTTTAGTTTATGACCTTTTTGAAGTCAGATGATCGATTATTTCTCCCATTATTTCAACGGGATTATCATCTGGTACACAAAGAAATAGCAATGGATTCCAATTAAATGACAGATTTTACGTTTATCGTCGTAGTCAAGCGCAACGATCGTGAGTTGATGTCAATCACTTCTTTTATTTGCTTGTAGATCTTTGTTTTGTTGTCCCCTCACGTTCTCATTCAAGGTGAAGCTTTAAATTCAAGTGCACGATTTTGATCATTCGCTGATAACAGTTCGCATCTACAGCTGTTAATTGCTCGAACTCTTATTCACAATTTAGGTGAGTTGAAATAACAACAAACAGAAACGTCAACATCGAGATTTTAGCTCCGAAGTTATAATCCGAAATGTGAACTTCCATTGACTACAACTCGGTGACCAGTGACTCTAGAAGCGTGGGATTAACAGGACAACCACAACTACTCATGAACTCTAAACCCTGTCAATATCAGCGGAATCCAATCAGCCAACGAGCTAAAATACACAACACCCCCCATTCCCTTTTATGACATGTCCATCGCGTAAATCGATGCATCTAGGAGATTCTGGCAACAAGCATTGCTTATATTATATTAATAGAAAGCCCAAAACACCGGCTATTGATCATGCTTAAAATTGTAGCCACCGGATAACTGAGAGAAAAATGAGAGGTCTTCAAAACCAAACAATCTGTCGAAAATCGTCCAAAATTGCAAAAGTTTGTGCAGCTCTTACCATTGATGATGGTGAGCTCTTATTTGGTACAATTGTTAAGGACGTTAGAAGATTACGATCATCAGAGTTTAGAGAAGTGAAATGGCTCGAGAGATAAATTAGAAACATCGACATACTCAGAAATCGCTTAAATTTGAAGACTTGGTTTTATCTAGCAGAATTGACCTCCTTTGTTGTAATTTTCACAAACAACTAAACACACTACAAGCATCAATAGGTGTAAATTTGGAGTTGATGGACGCATTGGTTTTGGAAATCGAACTTGAAATTTGCCGACCATTCAAACTCTACTACCACTTGTCGTTCTACGAGAACAACGAAATAGTTGGAAGTGTTATAGAAGGTATGGTCGATAGCCGGAGTCCAAATAACTATAGAAGAATCAAATAAACTGAAGATTTATCCAATAAAATTCGACTTGGCCAACAATCTACTGTTCAAGTTTCCATAAGAATACGACCTGAAGCCAACAGCTCAGTAGTTGTTGATGTCATGGTAGATGTGATTGCATTCTAAAGGACGCCGTCAATCTCGTTCAAATTCACAATTACCTCGGGAAAAGTCTGGGAGTGAGTAAATAATCTGATTGCGTCGCCGATCGTTATTGAATTTGTTCTCTTTTGTCTACCGAGAGATGCCAACCGCCTTCTCAGTTCTGATCACTGGTAGCCATTGCATTGCATATTTGACTGCGGGTACCGCCTTCTGCAACTTCGATAGTCTTATTCGAGTAGCATATAAACCCTCGTAATGAGTCCAAACAGTCACTCCATCGTCTCATTCCTTCCCTACTCATTCCTTCTCTACTCATTCCCCTGCTCTTCTCTCCGCTGGTCGATCAACGCACTATTATCATACACTGTTCACGTTCCAACTAGTGTAGGATAATAGTGCGTGGGATGACCAAGCGGAGAAATCGAAGAGCAGACTCCTAGTCCAACTACTCGAATCCTTTGACCGTTTCGTTTCCGTCCTCAGTTTACTTTTCAGTTTGTGCGAGTGTCCGTGGGTGTGAGCGGGAATGGAATAACGATTATTTTGATGTCAATCTGCTTTGTTTTTTGAACTCTGCAAAGACTAGTTGGTACGAAGATTCGAAGAATCAAACGAACGTACACGCGAAAGCCTTCGAAATGTATCAATCAGAAAGTAGGACCATCTCCTTCGTGTGAATGATCTGTTTGTTAACTCACTTCAATTTCAGCTGTCGCACTCGTCGACAGATTACTTTCTGTGTCGTTTGTTGGAACCGCCTTTGCCGTCATTACCTTTAATCGGGAACTATGGGACAGGAGATCTTCGGTTGGTTGAATTGTTGGCTGTGAATAAGCTCTTCATGACTGTGAGCTGCTGGTGACTGTAGGACAGAAAGCTGCTCATGATCCAGAGAGTTCGACATCAACTTCTCAGTGAGTCGAAATCAATTGGTTTCAGATCCTGTGTCGCTTAACTATCGGATTTATAGGTCTACTCGAAAGTCCTGTGATCAAAGGTAATCTGCGATCTCCTAACTAATCGGCAATGATGATGGGAAGAAAGTGGAGTTGACGATCGGAAGCAAAGGGTTAAACTTATAGATTGGGGTATGGAGAGTACGTATTTGACATTTGTTTTGCAAGATACGAACTTTTACTGAGTAAATTTTTGACTTGAAATTAACATTGAAATCGGTCTTTCTGATCAAACCATATCGAAGGTTGAGCCGATAGCCTTGAAAGAACATAGGGTTGTGCGCATCAGTGGGGCCCATCGACATGCAATATATGACGGCATATAAAATAATTGCAATGGACTTATTAACTCTGGTAGAAATTTTCTGTTCATTTTTGCTTATACTTTGGGTTCAATTATTTTGATTGTTTTGTAGTTGTTGATATACAGTTTTACTACTATAAATAGACCAATTAAATGGCTTTAAAACGACATATAATACAACCCACACAACTAAAGAAAGCGAGCGGCGAATCTTTCTGATCTTGGATGAACTCAATCGAGTGTGTACTTTCAACAAAATGAGTTTTGGAATTAGTCAACTGAGTTACTTACAGAACTAAATAATTATTCTTGCTGACGACTGCTGATTGCAGAAAGTCTAGAATTATGGAGGCCTTAATGAAACGTCATTTGGTTTACAGAAACACGATTTTGCTTCTCAACAGAGAACTGATTGCTCCGAATACCACACAAGTCTAAGGGATGTTCGTTTTGACTCAACTTCAAATCTAATTATAGATTGGAATCTGAATGAAAAACAGCAACATGAATCGGTTTGAGTTGTTTCATCGATTAAGGTCTTCCGCAAGAATTGATGCTTGATTATATTGCTCGACAAACAAACACTTGGATTCATTGCTTGTTGTAGTTGAATGAGAGATCGAACACAAATCACTCGCCCTTCAGAGATTAAAGCATCCTGGAGCCATGAAGTACTGAACTCATTTCTACAGATTTTAAGGTCGGGCAGCTGACATTCAATTAAGAGAACAGTATTTTAAGTCGTTACAAATAAATGTGTTTTATATTGAATTAAAAAAGAATGAATCACAAGTGCTATAAAACAGTCAACCAACTCAACTTTTGAATTCATTCGTTAATCCACTAAGATTCTGAAGAAATGAAAGATTTGTCTTCAATGGAAATCTGGTTTATTAGTAAAACTAGTACAAGTTCAAATGTGCGGGATACAATAATGGGAGAATGAGTGATAAAAAAAGGTCCAACTGTCGACTCCTCACTAGAGACAAGCCAACAGCCGGAACTTCGAATCAAAATGTGAATGTAGAGGATACAATAATGAAATGGACGAAAACTGATTCATCCGATCAAAGGGTAGTCTCAACAGATCGCAGTGTAAAGACTGCTCTGCTGCTTACAACTCCTTGACCAGTAGTCAAGTCGTATTCAAGCGATCTTGCAGCCCGACATTACACCACACAAAGTCGTATAGAATCGACAACCAAGCGGTAGTTAAATCACGAGGCAAGGTCAACACTCCCACTTATGCTACAGCATGCATGATTCTTCACAAAGTCAGACTAGAGTCAAGCTCAACGGGGTCTTCTTTCCCCGCTGTCTTTGCCAAGCACGCTCCCTTGGCTGTGGTTTCGCTAGATAGTAGTTAGGGACAGTGGGAATCTCGTTAATCCATTCGTGCGCGTCACGCTTTGGCGGAAGGTCCGTCACCGGGTACCTTGTCTGCTTCTCGGGTAACACCTATCGGCCGCGAAACCGACATTCAACCTCCACGGAGCTTTTTTTAAGTAGTTAAATCCACTACCCGTCCCTAAGGACTAACCGCTTAGAATGCCATGGGTAAACCCATGGATTAAACCACAAAGTAGACAGATCCTTCAATCTCAATCTGACACCGTTCCCCGGCGCTATTGCCAATTCTCTTTCTCAAGACTTCTCCGTTACTCCCTTCACCGATTCCAACGAACTAAGGCATCCGGGCACTCCACATTTAGTGGGACGTGGGCCATCCTTATATTCAGCTACACATCATAGTAGTAAGATTAATTTTGAAGAGCTGAGCGAACTACTACAACGATCCACCAAACTTTCGGCAGGCCTCCAACTGCACACGAAGTGAGTTGGTCGTGCTATACAGCCACTCGCCCTTAGTCTTCTCTTTTTCAACTACAGTTTCACTTCCCCCACACAATTGTGGGGTCTTAACATCCAACAACTGACAACAACTTCGAAAGGCATCTAAGTTCAAAGTCGTGTTCTGAGTCAACTCAATTTATCTTCCAGCTTATCACCGTACGCTCAAATGAGCTCTCAGCAGTCTACTCGTAGCTGGCACTGCAGCACGCTGCATGCGCTCCAACACCGCTTTCGCAGTGCGGGTCGGGAAGCCTAACTCTTTCAAGTTCGATAATACATTCGCTTTGACTTCACCGCAGGTACCGATAAGTATCGGAATCACAGTCACCCCACCTGAGTAGTCTTTATCGTTGATATCCGATACCACCTTTCTCAAGTTATTCTCATCCGGGTAATAAGGAATTGACATCGTTTCACTATCACTCACAGTTAAGTTGACAGCATACTTTTGATACTTAACTGCTTCCATCTTGTCTGACGCTACACCGATTTCCACAATCTGTATACGCCCATTCACCTTGTCAAATATAACGAAGTCTGACCGATTGTGCTTCATTGAATGAGGGGTAGTGACGGGAAGATCGTACCAAATCTCAACCGTCTTACGTTCATTAAAACTCGCATGATCCCTGAAATCACAGCTAATAATCATGGCAAAATTTGTTCAACTTACGCTCCTGCTTCTTTCCATCCTAATTTAAAGGCGCCGGACATCCCGTAATAAGCGTTAAATCCAAGGTGAAGTTTGCGGCCTGAACATCAAATAAATTACTATAAAAGTCAAACAAAACGACTAACCATTTTGATCATTGTTTTCATCGCATGCATCTTTGAATTATGAGTTGCCAATTTTACGCCCATGCGCAAAAAGAACTTCTTGATTGAGTAGCTTGCTGCAACATATAGATGTTCGTGTGATGCGTCCCTTGTCTGGGATGAAAGCATAACTGTATTCATAGACGGGGTTTGATCAGTTCGTCGATAGGTGTTAGATCCCGTTCGTGATAGGCGTCGTGATCAGCACGTTGGGTCCTCTGATGTTTTGCGCATTAGAGATGCGCTTCGGAAGATTTTTGTCGTACCAACTGGCAGAAGTCTATCAGCGTTGCGGTTCCATCACACTGGTTCCGCACACATCCAGTCCTTTCCACAGGATGTTGGCAATTACCAAGATTGTCTTGGAAAAAACAGAGGCGTTGTTGTTTAAGGTTGTATTTACTGAAATCAAATCAAAACCGTTAAAAAACAAAAGCAGAAAACTTACATGTCGAAGAAGTTTTCGAAATCCTTAATCCCGAATTTGGCCATTATCGTAGTCGTTGTTAGAAGAGATGATATTTATAGCCAATATCACTAACAATTGACAGTCATTCGAATCACGGCCACCGAACATTGTTGTCAGTTGATTTATCAAATTCGATTAAAACTTCGAGTTGAGAATTGTGGCTGTTATGTGACCTTCGAACTGCTCACCTCCCATCCGTTTAAATTGTTCTCTGAGGCTTGCTTGTTTCGACAGGATGGAGTTGCGTGGCTTGTGATGTTCGAAGTTCCAAGTGGCGGTCCAGAAATCACAGCAAATTTGTTCATTGCACCAGGGAAAGGCGCGCTTAAGGAAGTTGATGGTTGCTATTCAATATTGAACTGTTCCAGTGGCTCGATATCAATCGGTCAATGCGCGATCAGTGGCTCTTTTCTTTCAGTTGGACAAATTTTTAAGACGGGTATTTCTGCTTTAAATCGAGTTTCCAATTGACTTTTCAGGCAGCGGCAAATCTTTCTCTTCGTTGATCGAAATTGCTGCATTTCAATACAACATGACGCAAGAAGATTCGGAAATGCCAAAACTGATGTGCATGATCTCACTATTTACTTCGACTGATGGAAAAGTGACCACGATTGTTGGTATGAATGTTCAAAAATTGAAAACAGTCAGTTTGTTTAGTTTTCTCTGACGATTTATATTTCACATTTGTATTTTAGGACAGTTCGGTAGATTTTGTTGAAACCAAGAAAGACAGAAAGTCGTCCAGACGTTGGATTGATTTGCGGAATCGTGGGTGGGGTTCTGCTGTAAGTTCGAGTCTTCTGCTTCTCTCACTTCTTTTCAGCATCTTGATTGCTTCGGCGTTGTTCGTTGCTGCGGGTTGTTGGGACTGCAAGAAGGTTATTTTTGAATCGTGTTCATTCTTCCAACCCACTTTCAGGACGATAAAAAGAAGGATTCGAAGGTCAAAAAAACTTTGCAAAAGAAATCGCTGGCTCAAGTCCCAATGGCAGAACCGAAAGCGTCAATGGAGTGGACTTCTCGAGACGACACAATGCGCTGCTGAAGGAACTACCAGCCAATAAAATCTCGATGCAATGTGAGCTCGCATTCGAACATCAGCATCTGAAGATAATGTTTTCTAGAGGTGCGGACAAGGCTCGTTTGATCGCTCAAAACATGAAGAAACGCTCCGACAATGAACATGAAAGGGCGGTCGAATCCAAGAAGCATCTCAACGTCAAGTGACTGTTAAAGCCGAGCCTTTCATCGGAGACTTGGAGGCTGAGACCAAGAATTTGGGAGAGCAGCTTGCGGTATTGGAAAGCTAAGAAGTCAAGGACGAAGCAGCTATTGCGAAGTACAAGCAACGCAAAGCCAAAAATTGGACCAAGACACTCTCCGTGCCGTGAACGTTGTTGCTACCGCATCAACTCAAGCATCGGTCTTTACAGCTCGTTCGACTGTCACTGTTGTTCAAACAAATGATTTGAGGACTACCACGAACAACGTCACTAACGATTTGACGAGCAAAGAAACAACTGAGAACAAAAACTGATATATGTCATTTCGTTTTATAAACGTTTGATGTGATTTAACTTGCGTGTCTAAACAAGGTTTGCTGTTTTTGATCATTATTGTTTTTTCGATTGCACACAGTGAACAAGATTTTTTTAAATGTTTATGATCATTGAAGGAAACAATAATTAGAAATGAAATTTACGCGGAGAACAGCGAATACCCGTGTTTTTGTGACGTAGAACTGAAGACACAATCAATTTATCTACATAGCAACAAATTGTCGTACTCATTCAAATTGTCGGAGGTTAACACGAAGAAATTGGTCCGTACAAGTCGATTGGTGGCGCTAACAAACTTTGCAAGTGAGGTGGTGGCGTAATTGCCGACCGTAACAAGACACGATGTTCGTTTGTGCTGTTGAGTAAATCGTTGGCATCGTTCCTGCTTGCCGCCGTTGAACTGTAGAAAGGGGGTTGAGAAGCACGACGTTGAGCATCCACCGGCCACGCAGCTGCAACTGTTGGAGTCATTTTACGTGGTTGGGCCAAGATGGTATAACGTTTGGAGTTTGGAACATTGCCATTAGTTCCGTTGATTGTCGGCTTTTGCTGTTCGTCTTTACTGTTCTTTTCTGCTGAACTCAATCGAAAAGTGTTTCTCGTTGCAGTTCGTAGATTCGCGTATTTCATTTGACACGGCAGTAATAACAATCGATGGAAAGCACGTCGATATTTCTGCGAATAACCGATGTAAATCAACGGATTGATGGAACTGGAGAGCAACGACAACCACTGGAATATTGGTCGCAATACCGAAGAAGCGAAATGAAAGAGACTAGAATTGCGATTAGAAGCCAAAAAGAAGTAACAATATAGACCTGAAAAAATTGTCACTATCTATTTATAATTTTTTATATTACCGTATAGTGGGGTCCAACACAACATGAAAACAATAATGACGGTCAACATCATTTGTGCGACTCGTAGTTTTACCCGTTCATCACGAATCTGAAAGTTCTCATAGCAAACTTTAACGTGTATGTTCACCTACTCTTGCATCCACTGCTAAACTTCTGTGATTGCTGACTGTGATGAAAATCAACGCGTACGAAACACTGATGAGAATAACCGGCAAAATGAACGCAATGATCAGGTTCACAACAATAAAGTGCAGAAACGAATCCTGTTTTGAGACACATAGACGAGCAACCAACGTTCCATTTGGTGGATCCAAATCGTAGATCACCTAAAAAAGGTGACTAATCGAAAGCAATGCAGAAAACAAACCTCATCGTATAGAACAAGATTTGGACTTGCTAGAACGGCACTAGTAATCCAAATAGCAAAGATCACGTATAATGTGTACGACGGTTGCCATATTGCATATTTTAATGTATGACAAATGGCGAGATATCTATCGGCCGTAACAGCGACGAGCGTGAAAATCGAGGCACAGGAAGTGGTGGAATTGATGAATGTTGAAAGCTTGCAACCGATAGCTCCGAGTTGCCATTCTGCAATTGCAATTACTCAGCAATTTTGTTTCAATCTGCTTATTCTATCTTTGGTTTACTTGTAACAAGAAAAATCCACTTTCTGCTGCCAAATACCCACAGACTTCAACGTGAACATAACGAAATTTGCTACATTGAAGGACTTTGATGCTTAAGAATTGTTTTTACAAGAGGAGGAAGTGAAGCGTGCAAATCGTTGTACATAAGATTTTTAGCGATTGTAGCTAAGATGATTAAAATCGTCTTATATTAATCGTTCTTGCAAGCATTAACATCAATTTTATCCATGGATTTTTAAAACAAAATATCTCTTTAGGCTCCTGAAAGAAGTACATCGGTGTTAGTTGGCGGTTGGAAACTAAATAGAATTTGTCGAATTGAGTTTCAATCTCAACATTAGCGTACCATTTTGGAAACAAGTGTCTCGGAAGAGTGATTCGTCTTCTTTCATTTTAAATAGAGTTTCGATGAAGTCACTCTCATGTTTTCGACGCAAACCGAACACCAAGCCACATAATGTGTTCGTTAATTGGTCGATTTCCGTCGAGAAACGGAAATAAGAGCACGAACTCCAACGCCGAATGTTTTTGAATTGTTGGACTGTCGAAAAACACGATCTTTTGAAACGTTCGTATGTTAAGATATTGGTCTGTAGATTTCGTTTATTGATAGAAGTTTGCTAAGAAAGTACATCAGCTCTGTGGTCGTTATTATGCTCATGTTCGCACGCCGTCAAAGACAAACGAATCAAAGAGATTCTTCTGCCACTCTCCGAAGCTCATTATCAATTCATGTGCGAGTGCGTAGAAGTTTTTCGAAAACAAAGATACTCTTTTGGTTGTTATTTGCGAAAATAAAAGTTCATCGAATACCATCGACTTAGGACTATCGTTTTTAAGTGGTTTGCCACATCGAATTTGGTCAAAGATTTGTTATTTACAAAGATGAGTTCAAAGTTACGGATAGGTCTTCGAATGGTCTACCCCTTTGGTTGTTAGCAATCTGACGGAATTAAATTGAATCCGTTCAGACTACGGATTAACAGATTAGTGCCGTGCAGAAATGAGACATTTTGATTGCTTGAGCGTTCGATAGTTTCCTTAACTTCTTTTTAAATAGCTGGTTGCAGTTTTTATCGAATTCCTATCAAGCTTTGATGTTTCCCGTTGAAACACACGTACAAAGACATGTTCAACTGTGAGCCTAGGTTCGCAATGAGAATCGTTCTATTGCTTTATAAGCGAGACTTCTCAACTGAAAATCGAAAGCGGAACAGTTACGGAAATCTCATCAGAAAGTGTCAAATGGTCGATTCAAATTCTTTTATTGTTCGAATTTTGCATTGAAAACGTCAAAGTCAATTTCGAGACCGTGAAAAGAAGCAGGTTTTTCAATCGATTACATTTCTTGTTCGTCACAAGAGATAAACTTCCTCGAGATTCTTAAAGTTCCATTGAGTTCAACGGTTCTATTTAAAGATTTACATGAACTACAATTATTACCGCCAAATGAACAGTAATCTCACAACTGTCACGTTCATCGCAAATTGTATTTCCCGAGAAAATTAGCTTGTTTACAACCAAATAGTATGTTTGTAGTTCCCAAATTCTGCTGACTTTAACTTCTCAATTGTATGCACAAGTTAGGTCAGTTGGCAGTCTGCTTAGATCAAAGATAAAGACCAAACGTATGATCTCCCTAAAAGACCTTAACCCTTTAATGACAGTACACTCGAGTTAATCTTCAGATACGTCGTCTGTGTGTTAAAACCATTAAGTAAGGATTGTCCACGATTAGCATGTCATGATATCCAACTTTTAACGGAATTAAAACGAACCAGACAGACGGTGCTATTGGGTGAAGTTTGTTGTTGTTTTGTACAAAATCACGATTTTTCGAATGACGTTGATGTGGAGTAGATGAGAAGATAAAAATAAAAACGGTCAGCTAATTTCGTTGCCCGTCTAAATTGGCCAAAAACTGCAACGGACCTATGAATTCATAACGACTTTAAATGCGGATAAGCAGAGACCTCAATAACTAATGAACTTGCGCTTCCCACAATCTTTGATTTCTTGACGAAGAAACCTTTTTGCCAAAAGAATTGGACCCTACAGTGTATCAACACTAAGAGCTGATGTGTTTATGTACCATCTCTCAACATGAATCGCTTTGTTGACGCGGACAAAGAACATTGTAGCCACAATCTTGTACTTTGTTTCATTTATAAATAGATGTTCTAAACATTTGTTTGTGTTTACAAAACGATCTTAACTCTTGAAAACCCCGTCATGTGCTAATAAGCTCTAAAATAGGAATACAAACACCACGACTTAGCAAATAACCGGCTTGAGATGATTCCTCAAGTGGATGTTTCGAGTGTCAAAGATGGAATTCGCTCGGAGGCATGGCACAATCTTATTTCCATGGCACTTCCTGTTGTTTGTGATCATGACGCTCAATATAGACGTGTGCAAACACACGGTTGATAGAACTTCTAACATCAAAAACCATTTTGTTTCATCGAAAGTTGCGTTCTTTAATGCCAATTAGTCGACCGATTGGTTTCGATAAACGAAATAGGAAGTACAAAAAGGTGGACAATGACCCCAAAATTAAAAATTTTCGAATCGAATTGTCACGCAACTCAAAAACATTCTCCATTGATTAAAACCACTGACCTGTTAGGAGATTGTTCAGTAGTGTGGTTGGCAAACAGAAGAAGATGATGAGAAGATCGGCCAATGCCAACGATGAGATCATATAGTCGGTGGTTGTTCGAAGTTGTGGATGAAACACAACGGCTAGCAAAACAAACACATTGCCGATTAGTCCAAGTACGAAAACGAACGCGTAGAAACACGTGTAAACGATCAACAGAAACCACGGCTGACGAACGGTATCCAACTCTTCCATTTTGCTTGTCGTCCAATGATTAGCCGAAGAACTTGGAGTTTAGCAGAGAAAGCGCCATAAAGTTCGAGGTTCAAATGCACACCAATCACTTGTGATCAGTGGGTATGTTTTGTTGCGTCGAACAACCTGTAAAATGAAAGATCCAGTTGAGATGCCAACTACAAGAATGCTAAATGCACGAGCACGATAAATTAGCAAACGTTTGACCGAAGAATTGAAACCAATAATCAGCAGATAGATTCCCGTGCTTGGAAGCCGATGGAACGCAAAAATGAATTCAAAAGGGCTGCTGGGTGTAATCCGATTAAAACATTCGTAACTATACGAATGGACCGTCGAGAACTCAAACATCACGATGATCAGAAAAGTTTTCAAATCGAGTCATAAAGAAAGGTAGACTAGAAACTTGTTTAAAATTGTAATGTAAACATCACACGATTAGTCGCAAACTTCATTACGTAGAGCTATTTATAAGTCGAACTTTCCAAATACGATCAGAGATTGACAAAGAAATGAACGTCTTGTACGATGCGGTTTTGAACTTTTGAACATCGAAATTAGCGGCGTTTGATAAAAGAACGTTTAGATGAGGTGACTCAGGCTTACAATTACCGTACACGTTTAATTGGTAAACGAGCGAAATCCCGTAAACTGCCAATTCAACAGAACGCGCAGCCCGAAGGTCGCATGGGAAACTCTTCAGGGCGAATGAGGGCGGGGTTTCCATACCCGAAAGGCGGTGGACGACGAAAACAACTACAAAAGCGAAGATTGATAGCGGTAAGAAGTTGAGCTTGTTATGGAAAGAGAGACAATTGACCAACAAATCCGATACCAGAGAACAGAATTTGAGGTTTAAGATAAGACGATCAGTGTTTCCAAGTTTAGACGATTTCATTTCGAAAGACACGAATTCGACATTAAAACTCGACGATATGCAGAAACAATACCAACTAATGAACTCAAACACGTGGACAATCGATTCTTTTCGGATTCACAAACACTCAAATTCCATTTAAAAGTTCGATTGAATTCAGAGATAATGAGTCATTGGTATTAGACATAGATGTCAATTGAGAGCAAATTAAAGTTGCGGATTTGCAAGTAAACGAAACTGATGTTTTTAAAAAGACAATCTGCAAGAGCCCAGAAAAACTGTACGTCTTGATGCTATGACGTAGATAACAACAAAAGCAAATTGTTTATGCACGCAATCGTCTTTAATTCCTTAATAGAACGGTAGCAGTAAAGGTTTAGATTTAGTTTTAAATTGAACCGCACAAATGAGATTATGTTGCAGGTGTGACAATTGAAGTCGAATAAGAACTCACCTGTAGGCTTCAAGCAAGTCATCAATTAGAGAGTGGTTGATGGTCAGATAAACGCAAAACTTAATGACACTCATTTTATCGTCTCGCTCCACAACCAAAATGAGTTGACGTGCATTTGAACAACGAATTCCTCCTCGATTTTACGAGTCTCAGCGGTTGTCCATTCACATTCTTGCGCGCATAATTTGCCAAACCAGAGTCCGCAGCAAAGTTGTAAAAAAAATTCGCCGGCAGTTGTGTCGGAGACGAATTGCGGGGTTGCGTTAATGAAGTTCCGATTCGTTCGTAAAATGAACAGATAAAAAGGAAGCGAATGGAAGGAGGAAGGAGGGAAAAGAATTGGTTAAACGGTAACTCGTTAAAAAAAGGAACGTAAACTTGATTAACATTGAAAGTACATTTTTCAACCTCGTTATTATCAACTGGGTTGACCATTATCGGTGAGAAGACTCGTCTATTTGGATACAAATCAGAAACTCTTTCCTTCAACGTTCGTTGTGGACGAATCGAATCTCGTGAAACGAATCCAACAATACGCCTTCCAACAGACTATTGACTTTTCTTGTGAACTACTCTGTTGGCCTTGTGGGAGTCGTTTAAGCGGATATTAGGACAACGATGGACGAGAAGTGTGCAAAACCGCATTGCCGACTTCGTGAACATGCGCGAGAACAAAAACAACAGCGTTAGAAAGAAACCACAGAAGCCATTGTTTTGCGTGACGTTCGAAAACTTTTCAAGAAAAATTTTAAGTTCTTACTGTAAGTAAGATGTTTACGGAGATTTTGAATTGAAGAATCCATAGGATTACGAGTTTTGATAACTTTCCATGCCAAAGTGCAGGCACTATAGCATTCGTATTGATCTATGCGTTTCGTCGTGAATTTGTGGAAACACAAAAGCTGCTGTCAATTCTACTTATTGTCAGCTACGAACGTGCGCAAGACTCTGTGCTTATGAAAAGAACAGTTCCCACCACTTATTGTTCGATTTGAATCCGCAACCATGGCGAGTGGCTTTACATTCACACGCGCTTATGTCCATCTCCACGTGTTCAGCCCCCGATGGTCGTAACGCCAATCGCCCACAGGAATCGCTGCAAGTGTCGATAACGAGAAAAGTATCGTCATTACAAGAAAACTTCATTCGTATACATGAATATTAACACGCTGACTCCAAATTTCAACGTTCGCCGTTCACCGAAATCGACTTCTCCAAGAGCATCGTAGTATAGAAAAGAAAGTGTTTTGTCGGGAGGTTATATAAGTGAATTACTAGATACTAATCGTTCAACGATCAGAACGAGCAATAGTCTAAGGTTCCTTCTGAATCGCATAAGGAAGTGGTTATTCATTTGTCAAAACGTCGAGTCAAATTAAAACGAATGCGCAGAAATGACGAATAAAACCGATGGCTAACTTCTTGGCGGTTTCGAGTTTTAATTTTTTGGCTCTCGCAACGTTCGACACTTTCAAAATCTCTAATCCCGAGTGAATCGTGTTTTCGACTGTAAAAGTTACACCGCAAACAACGTGAAGGTTCACCTTTCGTCAACACTTAGTTTTTGCTATTTGAACTCGAGACACGTGGTCGCAGATTAACTGAGTGTAAACACGGGGAGATGTGAAAGTTAATCCGCTGAGAGATCAGGATTTTAAACGAACGCGCAGTTCGTCAGTTGAATGAGTAGATTATAATGGAAATCCGAGACTGATAAGTTGAAATGAAGAAGATGCAGTTTACGACACGAACTTGAAGTCTAACTCGAAAACGAAATTGCTCACAAGTCACAGTCGTCCGATGAAGAACAAAATTTTGCGTCATTGGTCTAAAAGCGGATATCGTCCCCCAATCACAACAACCTCACGAAGACCTTCGACTGTTTCGAGTAATTGAAAACGAATTAACCGCTCAGTCTTTGGCCTCAGACAAATGCACTCAATCGCTTCGGCCATGAATCTGGCAACAACCCGTTCGAAGTTTTGTTAATGGTCGTGAGTGTAAATTAGTGTGTTTAATGGCGCAATCGAATGCTCATCAAATCCTCTTTCCGACCTTCGAACGGAGATCTCAATCGAACAAAAGTGCTGATGAAAATTTATTTCAGGGCCCCGGACTTACGGCTAATTGAGTTGTCATTTGGAAGGGAAGAGGTTTTCTCGCGAAAATTGTGTTTGTTTCGAGTTCATACGACAGCAAAAGCATCACTGAGATCGGGAAGTCGGATCAAAACAATCGGTTGGGAAACAATCCACGTGTTTCGAAAAACGAAGGTCTACCGCCAAAAACGTGAATACTTCCAAAAGGACTTAAATTTTCTATAAAAAGCAGCAAAACTGCGATGTGCGTACAATAAATCTTTGGTCTAAACCGAGCCTCAGGCGATTTGTTCAACGTTTTTAACGTTGTTGTCCAACTGGAATTACCGGGAAAGCAAATGGGTGGCAGACACACCAAGTCGACTCCTTTTTTTGAGCGGAGAGAGTTTTGCTTATGATTTACGCGTGCCGTACGCTTAAACAAACGCTATCAACTTTCGATTTAAGCCCTCGGAGAGTTGTGTGAAAACCATTCGCTTCAAGCAATCAGCTATAGGATTGTCACAAAACTGCCAAGAAACTCGATAGATTTCACGCTATTTTGAAACTATTCATATTGACCTCGTAAACGGAAATAAATTGAAATGCAAATGTACCAATTAGCCCGAAACAAGAATGTAAATTCGACATGTCACTCAAATGACAGTCGACTTTCCACGTGAAATTTTCGTATTCGAGATCAGAAACAAGCGTCAAAGATCGTGGCCGAAAAGTTTGTGGAGAACTTTTTTTTGCTCAAATTACCTCCGGTCCAGTGACTGATTGGCGATCGGAAGAATCCACGAAGTTTCGTCGCGTTTTCTTTCCGTGAACGAGGAAAAAACCCGGTCGGCGGCAACAACAAACGAGCCGCCAATTTCCAAAATATTGGAAACAAAGCCGTCAACTTTGACCACATTTCTGACGTAAAGACAGTCGATCCGCGAGTCCGATTATCTTTCAACTTGATTTGAATCTTAAGAGCGTTTCGATAATCATGAGAGTATTCTCGTTCTGATTCAAATACGTCGATGAACATCTAACTGTGTGCTGGAAACACGAAGTCACCAAACTGAGTAATATGATGTGTTACGTATTCCCCTTTATAGCCAACAGAATGAATCAAAAGATAGTGTTTGAAGCTCGACTATCCAAATCTTAGTGAGCTTAAACACACGAACGATAAAATTCCTGGACACCAACAGAAGTGTCTTAGCAATTACAACTTCTTAGCTGATTTTTTGAATTCGGCAATCGATAGTGGGCTTCGGTTTGTGGCTGCCTTTACTCGAGGATACGCAAACTTCTATTTACCTTGCATGCCATTCAAAAGCTGTGAATAAAAGATTTAAAATCAAAGACTGGATTGAGGGCTTGTAACGGTGGATTCTTATTTAACAGAAAACAATAAGCTGTAATTTCTTGGGTTTACTTCAGACTTTGTGTCGCAATGCTTCTTGGGCTTATTCTCGATACGATTTCAGTTTAAAACTTTCGACGCCTTAACGCTTTCAAATCAAAACTTCGTTGCCGTCAAACTCATAAAAATGAAAAATTTGCCGTTTAATTGGTTTAAAGTACGTAATTAAGCTTCCATTTCATGAGCTGTGTGGTCCTTTTGCTTAAGATAACGAGCATTCAGAATTGCGACGGGTACATTTTGATCACCTTAAAGTTATTACATTTTTGTTTGTTCGTTTCAAATCGCATTTACCGAGCAAAAGCAAAATGTTCGCCAGTAGAACGTGCATTGAGATCGGCGATTTGTTGTTTGTGTTTCTTCTTTCAATGAGACGAACAATTCGGTTCAAGTTAATCGCTTACGTAACGAGACTTTTGAGCATAGATGTAAGTTTTTCTTCTCAAATCTTCGATTTATGTAGAACGTTTGTGACGACATCCCGATCCGAACTCAAACATCGAGTTGAATTTTGTATTAAACTCTTCGGATGATTCTAGGACAAAACATAAGACTCGCTGAGTCAGTAATGATCTGCGATTGTAGGCGATTATAGGTGGCGTACAGAGTTCGATAAATGAACTCTGGTCGCATACTGTTTTTACTTACGGTTACACTTTTGTTCTTTAGTTAAGTTAACGAAGCGTATTAACTGGTCAAAAACCAATTTTTAATCAGTGATTCAGCGCTAAGTACCATGTTAAACATTGAAGTTGCAGCTTTTCGAAAGTATAAATTCAAGCTAATAGAGAATTCGTTCTACAAACAAAGGGGTAATAAGAGTTGATCTAAGTGTTGAAATTGTAGCAAATGATAAATCTAGAGTTTTGAATGTTTGTTGTTCTCACGTCTACTTCTTTCGTGTCGTCATGATGTATTGGCAAAACTGACAGGAATAAGCGATGATTTCAATTTGCTCTTCCTATTCCAATTCACGTCCTCACCAATCGAGTTTGTGGCGTCGGACGAAAACGTTTGACGATTTTCGACACCAAGTGGGACAATGAAAATGAAGAGCAACAATCGCTTTTGGGTTTGCTTTTAGCTATGAAGTCATCATCTTTGCTCGAATGGCCTACGGCCCGATGAAATTTAGCTCCGCCCTTCAGTTCGCTTCTATTCGCCGCCGTTGGCCGTGTTTCTTGTTGCTGTTCTCATCAAAGTGGTTGATGTTTTTTCACGGTAGTTTTCTTTATTGTAACTTTGACAGTTTGATTATCGTACAACAAAGTCAAGAGGCCTTCAAACGTTATCTTGTTATCTAACTTACTGCATTGTGTTTATGATTGTGAAGCACTTGAAGTCTATTGAGAGGTTCTGTGATTACAAGAAACCTTTCTATCTTTGATGAAATCAACCGTGTACATTTTACGCCTTCATCTGATTTACAAATTGAAGTTAACATACGTTTAGAGTTCGTTTCCGACTCACTTGAACAGAACCAGGAAACGGAAACGACGTCTCAGTTAAGGCATGCGTTTAAAAGTGACAATTGCTCATGTTCGTTATAGCCAAGATCACAATTCTTAAGAAGTAGCATTCCGAAATCAACGAGATTAGATAAAAGAATGGTTTAGGAGTTATTTCCTACGATCTTCATTTCTGCTCTTTGACTTGTTACGAGTATGCAAAGTTGGTTTGGCTTTGGATTGTATCGTGTAACTGTTGCGTTCTTTCTTAACCTATTTATTGTCTTGCTGATGGCAGCGGATGTTCGATCCGAGAATGATCTTACGTCCATTCTGCGGCGAAACATCTACTACAATCGAGACGCCGTCCCAACACAAGATCAAGGTAAATCAAGTGATCTTCCTTGAGTATTCATGCTTTCAGGGATGCCGACATTGGTGAAAATTCAAATGTACATCGAAGGCATGTCGTCGTTTAGAGCTCAGAGTATGGCAAGTTTAAATAAGTAATTAGCTTTTCTAACCTACTTCACTCGACAGGATTTTATTTTGGACGTTTACTTTCAACTGAGGTTAGTTCGTTGTTGAGTACACCGTTAAGCTTCTTGTTAAGTTGGATTGATGAACGACTTTCACACAATGGAACGAAGAGAATACTTGTCAAAGACCCCAATCTGTTCAATGTAAACTATTTCCTAACTATCAAATGCATTCCAATTTCAGCTGATTTGGCATCCCGACTTGTATTTTGCGAACGCACGAACGGCCGATTTCCATCACGTCACAAGTCCGAACTTTCTCGTCTGGATCTATCCGAATGGAACGGTCTTCTACGATGCAAGGTCAGTTAGTTCAAGAAACTTTAGCATCACCAATAAGTTCTCTTAACCTCAATGCTCAAGATTTCCTATTCTGCTCCTCATGCTAAACTGATATTTGCATAAAAACGTTAAAAGTGTTAAGAATTGGGTTTTATGTTTTCATGTCACGACCACGCGAATTTCAACGGCACCCTACTGTGCAATTTTGGCTTTCGAATCATGAGTGAACAAAAAGTGAAATGGGAATTTTTTGTCCATCGACTAGGAACTCAGTTGTACGAGAAGATTAATAAATTTCTCAGCGATTTCCATCGCCTACGGCAATTTCCTTGGCAATGTCAAGGAAAACAAAGATCTGCGGGACCAAAAGTCTATTCGAAAAACATGTTTATAATGGAGCTTAAAAATATGCTAATTGGCGGGATTTGCATGGGAAACAGTTTACAGTACAATCGTACGCAAAAGTTAGGAGCACATTGAGATAACGTTTAATCCGGTTAAGATAACAAGTGTTTGCAGAATCTCTCTCACTGTTATTTGTATGCTCAATCTTGCCAGATACCCACTAGATTCACAAATGTGCACACTGAGGATACTATCCTGTAAGTCGGCGTTTTTGTTGGTCTATTTCATTTGATCATACAGACGCCTACGATGTTGAACAATTGGTCATCGATTGGAGTTCTCAAGGTGTGATGACAAACCCGGAAATTCGAATGCCCGATATGAAACTTCGTGAAATTCGTCCGAGTCTTCGGAACGACAGTTATGCAACGGGTAAGTCTGTGCATTGTGTTCGATCTCATATATGCGAATTAATCTCAATACCTCGTTTGGTTCGCACATTGTTCGAAAATTGAGTGTAAATCAGAAAGTTCTGTCGCGAAAAGTCATTTGTTATTAACGGTCGCAAAAAGCACCGAGACTTATGTCTAAATAACACGTCGCACTTCACGTCCTTCGGCTCTCAAATCCACTTTTCAATTTCTTCTCGTCATCAACAACATCATCAGTTTTTTCGCCGTTTCTTCTCGGCCCGGCATTGGTGACCATCGTAACTTTTGCGGTCTTCTTTTCGGACCGCCTGCAACAAAATTTTTCCCACCGCAGAAGCCGAAAGTGCAATGAGACAAATTTTTTTTGAAGCTTTTGGCTCTTGGCGTGTGTTGAAAATTAGAGTGGAGATGACAAGCCAACGTGACAATAACAACCAGACGCTTGGACTCTCGAATTGAACAGAAATCCTCGAAATCCGGAAGTTTGAAACAATTTTGTTGCAATCAAAAAGCACTCGAGAGTTATTGTTCAGTTGAAAATATACAGATTGTTTTCAACTTATGTGTGAACAACCTGTACAGTTAACGACGTTGGATTGCAATGCGATCTCAATACCAGACTTCGGAGCACACCATTCGAATTCTTGTTTATTGCCCATTTGAATTTTGAACACGAATCGGCTTTTTAAATCAAATAAAACAAGAGATGAAGTCACACGGAGGTCCACGAAACAATCCATTAGATAACAGCCGAAGCTCGTCAATAAGTACTTTTCGCACGAGTTTACGATTATTGTCCTTCAATTATGAAAAACCCTTCATATACCGGGAACGTTCGTGTTACGATCAAAGTTGTCAGAAATATCTGATCTTGTTTGAATGTCAACGATTACGTAAGAAGAATCGAATTTGAGACAGCAGATATCCAATTGCTTCAGAAGTGGATTCAAACATCTGAAAAGTGGTCGGTTGACTGAGAATAACGAGAAGTTGAGGCGTGAGAATTTTGCCAATGATCCAAAAAGTAGTTGACGAATGACGGAAAAGTTGGTCAAAGTGACGTTGTAAAATAAAATGAAATAGGCAAAAGATGAAATGTATTCTAATTTTCACTTCTGTAGGTACTTGGAGCTGTGCAACAGGTGATCGATGAACGCTCGGGATCCGACATTTGCGCTCCGAAATTTGCACCCCAAAGGATATGCATCAGAACTTTGTGTACACACTCGTTTCGTTCAACTTTATAACTGAATTAATTTCAAACACAAACTCCTTTTCTTTAAAACTTAGATTTATATTCTTTGAGTGGCAAATGTCAAGCGTAAATGTCGTATAACCCTATGCTACAGCGGACTTTATTGTTGATCGGTAAGCAAAGTCTTTGAACATCGAAAACAGTTTTTTCGATTGTTGAATAAACAGGCTTCTTAACTACAAGTTGGCCTCAAATTGATTTCATTCTGCTTTTAGATTGTTGATGCATCACGTTATTTCGAGCTTCATTCCACAGTCGTTGATTGTTATAATTTCGTGGATTAGTTTCTGGGTAAGTCAGAAGGTCTTCCGTTTCGGTCGGTTAAAGTCAACATGTTTTATTTGGACGTCAATGCTGTTCCTGGACGAGTATCGTTGTCCATTACGACGTAAGTTCGCTTCGGGTTTTCAAGTCCCAATTAACAATGCAAAGCCAAATGTTCAGTTTTCCGGAGGCGTTTGCAAAGCTTTCGAAGATTGAAACATCCGTTCACAGGCGAAACTAAAAGTTGAAAGATTTCAGACTTCTCACGCTCGCAACTCAAAGCAGCGCCGAAAGAATGACTCTGCCGCAGGCAAGTTTTTTAAACGAAGAGTTGTAAATCTTTTACACGAAACAAGCAAATAAAACATCAACATAAAACAAGATGTAATTGTGGGATTTAAGGCGAGTTATGTCAAAGCATCGGATGTGTTCGGAAATGGTTGTATGGCGTTTGTTTTTGCGGTTTGTTCGCGTCGTAAGCGTATCTTAGACGTTCGCTTTAGGCATTGATTGAGTTCACGATCGTAAACTATTGTACCAGACGCAAAATTCATGAGCACCCGAGAGAAGGTTATTCGTTAGCAGCACAAGCGAAGAAAATGGTCGAAAGGCAGGTAATGGACAGCGAGATGCTCAGATGCGAACAAAACAAACGAATTGCAGCACGATATGAATCGTTTCAAAGCACAAACAACCCGTTTGACTATGGAAGGCGACGAAGACCAAAATGGTGGGTACCCGCAGTTGATCACAAATGGAAGTTCTTCATCTGCAGATAACAAATCGATGCAACGAGGTTCGATCAACCCACTGAACAACGTCTCGTTGCTGCCAATAACGCCATTCAGTCGTCAACTAGCAGCTCGGAAGTTGAAGGAAGAACAAAGGTATGTGTAACTCATAGAGTTATGCGTGAACAGTTTCATTTCAGAGCGTTGAGAATCGAGGAGAATAGAAAAGTGGCTCAAATAATCGATTTACAATGCCGAGCTTGGTTTCCACTAGCATTCGTGCTTTTCCAAACCGGATTCTGGGTTTTCTACTTAATTTTATTTCCAAATGATGTCTAAAAGGTGGATGCTTGTAATAAACTCGTTTTACTACGAGAACCATGTAGTTAATATGTCACATCAATACTTATATGGTTTATTAAAAGATTCAAAGACCAAGAAATTGAGCTAATTCTCTTTGGTAGATGATAACAAAGAACGTTAAAGCACTTCCGAGACCGAACAAGAGAAACAGGAACCGATCCAACACCAACGCGACTTGTTGCCATTCCAATCGACAAGCATTCCGTCGATCTTTTTCGGCCAATCGCATTTCATTTCGCTCCATTGCGGCGTGAACTTTGGCTAAAAGAACGAATTCACAATTATGTTTGATTTAAATAAACGAACCCAAAACCCGTAGAAATTCGCTCTCGAAAAGATCCCCACTGTTGAGCATGGACGGCGGACAAACAGCAGCAGCTAATGGCAAAATGGAGTTCATGGTAATAAGTGCTGTCTCATCGATTCCATGAGTCCGTTTCGTCTTCATTGATATGTGATTACTTCGGGAGTTTGTTTTCATCGAACCGCCACCGTTTCGTGCATTTCCATTTGGCATATCACTTGTGAAAGATACCCGTTTGTTTACCATCTAAAACATTGATGATACAAATGAACAAAAGCGAACTCACATTGTGTTCCTTCATGGTCGTTGATGATAATGATGGAAGCTCGGAAGTGGAAACGCTGTTTGAATTTGTTGGCATTTTCGAATTCAACCACAACGAATGAAATCGATCCTCGCGATCGTCTTGTCCCGAGTGATCCTTCATGTACATATACTCCACATGCTCATTAATTGAATGATAGTAACCGGTTCGTACGAACAGAAATCGGGCCAAATATCCGAAAGCTACTTTTTGAATTATCATCGGAACCGTTTTGCCTGTTTGCCCGTGATGATGAACGTTTAAGGTTAGAACTGCTGATGCGGTTGCTAAAGCAACAATGAATATTGTAGCACCGTAGTAGATTCCAAGCAATGGAATTGCATCTGAAGTCGGCGGCATTTCGTCAGCAACCAACATCAAGAAAACGGTTGTACTCAGCAGAGAAGTAATACCTGAATAGTGTATAAAAACGATTGCTTCAAGATACTCAACAAACCCAAAGATACTTTTTCACCGGCTCCCGAAGGCATGTAGAAGCCGAGCAACGCGATTGAACTAATCATTACACACGGTAAAATCAAATTGAAAACATAGAACATTGGACGTCTTTGGATTTTGATGTGTATGTCAACGAAAGGATAAGGCTCTGGACAACACGAATAAACGATAGAATTCTTCTCGGCACTAAACTGAGAGTTAATGACAAACTGAAGACCACTCACCGGATATGTTTTAGATCCCATTCTGTTGATGTCATGTAGTTTGACACATCGCCAATTGATGATAAAACAATATCGATTTTCGATCCATCGGAAGCCCAAGAAGCCCATTTCAAAATACAATTCTAATCAGTCAGGTCAATAAGACCACAAAGAGAAGTTACACGTACCTGCGTTTCAAACGGATAATATCGAACGTCCATTCCGCAACTCGATTGCATGATTGCTGCCATTGTCCATGAACTAGAGATAAGTGGAAGGCGTTCAAAATAAGTTCAACTTACACATTTCCATCGTAAGTGACGATCACATCGGTACTGAATAGTGATTTGGCGTATTCTGATGCCGCGTTGTTGTACAAACTAAAAGGTAAGTTTGAAACTAGAAATAACATGCAATTTACATTATGTCGGGTTTCCACACTTTAGTGAACGGTATGTGGATGGAAGTCAAATTGTTGTGCTCCAAAGGCGACCAGATCAATCGATAGTCGATCCAAGTTTGTCGGATCCACACGTTGCTTGTCAGAATCTCTTTGCGCTCATCGACGTCTATGATCTGAGTTAGAGCGAACGAGAAGGTCACATTCACTGGCATATTGTGTCGAATTGATGGTCGAATATTTTTGTTGTAGTCTCGCAATATGGTTCGATATAAGCGAACCAGCGTCTCATCGCTTTCTAAATCGATCGTTTAGCTTCTTCATCGTGCATTGCAAGCTTCGCTGTTGAATTGGACACAGTTTTTGTTAAATTGCTGTTACTTCGACTTTCTCTCTTTGATTTGATGTCATTGGCGAGTCGACGTTGTTGCAGACATGGTCACAGGGTCCGACTTTTTGAGCGCATTTGAATTTGAAGTTCGACATCGAAGAACGAAAAGTGGAAAATGTATAGAGATTGAGTTATGCAAAAATAGAGTCACTTCGAGGAAGTCGTCGATGTTTTAGAAGTGTTCTTTCTTTTCCCGCCGACTAGAACGCAGATTTCGACAAAGGAACTACAACTTCATAATTCGCTTTTTGGTTGGATGTTATTCGATTAATTGAACGCCAATTAGCTTATTAATGCTGTTCCCTTTCGATTAGCAACACAGATCCTCGATCCTTCAACGACGACTTTATGTCGTGGAAATTAAGACGATAGCGGAGGCGAGCAATAAGCGAATGATTATTCTGCTGGAACGCTGACGTCTTGAATGTTCTTAAAAGACGCATGCAATTAGTCCTGTGTATTCAACTTCGTTTTCGCCAACGTCTTGATTAAATGGCCCGTGAAATCGGTCGACCGAACGACCTTTGCAACATATTACGGCGAACGAAATGCATGAAACAAGCGAACTTCTCGGAAACCTTCTCGACCGTTCAAACCAAAGAACAAGAATCCAAATCCTCACTAATCCAATAAACAAGTGAATGTTCTGAAAAGTCAACGTCCGGTCTTTCGCGACGTTCGACATTAAAAAACATCCAGTGAATTAACGTCGAGACAACAGTTCGTTTAGACTCGCAAAGCATCTGAACTCTTAAGTTAATTCGATTCGCATGCAATTTCAGTCCAATGATTGACCGTGGCCTTTTAATCCATGGCTGCGGGCTTCTAAGTTTGGAAGCTTTTCGAATAAACAGCCACGTAGACGTGTGATTGTGTTTTGCATAATCGCATTCAACATCCTGATTTGATTACGAGAATAATAACAACGTAAAGTTCTACGCTTTTAACCAGAACTTTAGAGTTTTTTTGTAATACCCGAGTTCATCATTTGGAGTCGAAAATGGCGGTTTAGTACATGGAAAAAGTTCAATCACGAATCTGTTGTTGATGTCACACATTTCTTCGAATTTCAAATCCATCAAATACACGATCACATCGATGAATGTTTTTGACGTTCTTTTCGCTGCTCATTCGACCGTAGGAGTCGAACTCGATAATCAGATCGAGTTGTAGGATAACAAAAACGACCATTAAATGAAGTCAGTGGTCTCGTTTGGACGTCAATTTTGTCACGAGTTGAAGTCGACAGTAAACTCGAAATTTTCTCAAGAAGTACGAAAACTAATTGAAATTCAAATTTTCCGTGTTCTATCGAACTGGAGCACGAAGTCCCGTCGACGTCAAATTGAACGGCGCGAAGACGAAATTGTCGCGAAAAAACAGCAGAAGGTTAAGTGAAATTCTCGAGAATTCGTGTTCTCACGCGTCCGACAAAATTTGCGGCAATTCAGGATCCAAGTGGCCTAGCAAACGTCCGAATTGTTGTGAGTTTTGTAGACTCCGAATTCGCGCAATGAAATCACGAGCAATCAGGTTGATGGTCGTGTGTGTAAACGACATCAGAGGAGCAACTTACTTGCGAGTTGAAGGCTGCACGCCAAAATCAAATACCACCAAAGCATCTCATTTGGACCGCATCTTCGAAAACTCACTCGTCAGAGATCATTTCGAAGATCCGATGAAGATGTGAGGATCTAAATCAAAATGTTTGGTGTCGGCCATGAACACGTGTAACATACGAAAGAGATCGGGGAAATAAAACGTGGAATAACAACTCTGAAAACACCAAATATGGTTATCGGATTGACAGGACCATAGTACACACGATTACGAAACAAATGCGTTTATCGAGATTGAAAACCATTGTAGTGATTCGTGCTTTAGGTCCTAAGATGGAAAGCGGAACATTTTGCAGAAGTTGGAAACAAAACGTTGAAGGTGAATCACAACAACCCCGCAACTACTTGAACAAACTTCTTCACCAGAACAATGCCAAATAGCATGTTGAGTGCAAAATGCGAAGTGACGACGGACGTAGAAATGAAACAATTTTCTGAAAATCGAATTAGTCACAAGAAGAATCTCGAGAGTTCAATTGCAAAACGTTGCTGTCCATTCTCAACGATTGTATGAAAAGGTTTATGACAAAAGAACGGCTTATCAGCGGTTGCAAGCGGCAGTTGCGAGCAAGCAGATGAGATTGCGCTAAGTGAAGAATTAGATCAAAAAGTTAGTAAAACGGTAATCAAAGACGTCTACTTCCGCACATACGATGTTTGTTCCTCCTTCGACTACTTGCACCATAAACCAACGACACCGAAGGCTTAAAGTTAAGAATGAAGTCGCGGAACGAAAAAGCCAAAAAAGTGGGCGGACGGAAAACAGCGCCAAGAAGAACGACCACAATGTCCAGAGACTGCGCAACACAATGAACATGGAAAATGGAGGGATGAATCGGACATTCGTTCAGACGGAAACACGCCAAAATTAACACGTCAACTATCGCGATTTCACGGTTTCAATGGTTTGTTTACGCTACTTTCACTTCTTCCTCCAACTAAAATTAGTGTCCTGTCAAAGACAATTCGAGTAGAAACGCAAGATGTACGTTCAGTTGCTTTTTGATTTTTGAAACTTTGTCGGAAGTATTCGACCATATGATTTGAATCAAAGGTCTCTACCACAGGGTATTTGATCTTCAGTTCACGAGTGTTCGAGATCTTCGAAATGGGCTCAATGAGCGCAGTTTACTATTGAAAACAGTCAATTAACTTTGTTCGACCGTGCATTCGAATTCACTACCTTCTTTGAAAACACGCGTCTCTTCGTTGTGTTGCCCACGATTCCGCTAATGGCCAGTCGAACAAGTTAAGTAGCTGCGCATTCATTTTTTTGAAAAGGGCTCTTTCATATCTTCATCAGACCAAAATTCAGGTCAATTTATCATCATCTTTACTCTCGAACTTTTGTCAACTAGCAGCAGTACATTGAGGGTGGATTGAATTCTTAAAGCACTTGACTTCTGTTTGTAACTCGACAAAAAAGTTTTCGATGTTCACGAGCTTAAAAGTTCTACTTTCGATTTGGAAGTGTTTAACTTTTTTATTTGTATGAATCTAACGACAAAACCCTCGTTCGTAATCGACAGTAAAAGCTATGTACAGATTGCTAAACAGACAACTTTGTGACATCAAAACTCGCGAGTTTACTTTGATTTAAAGCCGTCGAGTCGACTAATGAACAAATGAAAACCGTAAATTTAATGTTTTGAAGAGTTGAAAGCACAATTAGAAAGCTGGGGTGATTAAAAGTTGAGTAAGGACACCGGAAGTGAAGATACAGAATGCGACCCAAGAAGTTCGAAGGCAATTTAATTGCACAGAATAATTACACGAAGTTGATGGATGGAAAACTAGCAAACCAAAGAGCAAGATACACACTTCGAAAAGTGGGACAAGTGAATTTATGGCATGGAAATGATTTGAGCATTTGGTTAACTATTCTCAGTCAAAGAAACACTAGACAATGAAAGGATGTTCAATTCATTGGCGATGTTGTGCTGAACGTTAGTTGACCATCGGTTCGAACCGATAGATTTCGACTTTTATTCGATTTTCCATTTTGTCGTTGTCCTGCGTAAGAGCCAAAGTTGTTGTTGGATTGTACGACTGGTGCTCGAATGATTGGACGACTCTCGGACGATGTTGACATGTCATTCAGCTCCTGATTTGCAGCGTCCGAAGTCAGAGTGGATTCGGGAGTTGTTGTGGCCATGAGTGGAATGTTGTGCGAAGAAAGCGGATCGCGAAAATCTTCAGACGCGTTGTAGAAGTCGAAATTCAAATGAATGAGATTATCGAGATGTTGAGTTGTGGTATCGTTTTGCATAATCCGATCGTAATCGAACAAGTCGTCGTAGCTCGGCGAAATGAGACCTAAGCAATAAATGTTTGTAGGTTGATTGACTTCAAGTAAACTAACCCGAAAATCGAGGATAATAACCGTTGGCTTCGGTGGCAAGATCGTTCTTATGCGTACGATAAGAAAACAATCCACGACTTTGCTTCGATCTTGTCGAGCCACGAAGGAATGTAAAGTAGACAAGCGGCGGGAAGAACGTGAAGTAAAACAACGTCACAAAATCAGCCAAACTAAATTCACGAGCACAATTAACAAGAACAGAATGTTCACTTTACCATATTCCGTCGTCACAGTCCATGGTAATCAACAAGGCCGCAAACGCCTGAGCTAAGTTTAATGTTGCCATAAGACTGCAGTAGAAGAAGAAGGAACAACGATCTGAAAAAGTGAATTAGATCGAGACTCCGCTTACAACGCTTACGAAAAACACACGGTCGGCGTTGACAGCAAACAAGCGGTATGAAACAGGCGAGAAGATAAACCTGAAAACAAAGTTTACACAACAAATTCGTGATATTTCAACTGACAATTGCAAAGAAGATTGACGAAAGCATCCAAAAGTTCAAGCCACTGTAGCTGTAAAGTTGAATCGCATCAACGGACAGATACTAAAACCTTAAGAATGACTGGTGATTGAAGGTCAAATATACCTGATCGATGATTTTAAAGTCAATCAAACTCTGGCATGCAGTGTGCAAAATGGCCAAGAAAGCAGCGAATAGAAAAGCACACAAGATTCCTCTCGTGTTGTCCGATTGGCCTAAACAAACGATTCAATTACAATGTCAATAAGCATTATTAACCAAACAAAAGTCCAAATATCAGAATACACAACTCAGCACCGAGAAGCGAAACCTTCAACGAAAGCCAAATCACATGTTCCATTAGCTGTTCGATTTGATCGGTCATAGTGAGTGTCACTGAGATTCCACTGCGAATTATGTTCAAAATTGTTGTTATGTAGACCTGAAATTACACAGAGTCGAGAAAGACTGAGTGATCAAAGATACCAAAACGAAGAAGTTTCGAAACATCGTCGAACCACCCGAATGTTTCAGTTTTCTTCTCATGTTTCCGCATTTGAAAAGAAGAAAAACAAAGAACAACAAGTTCAATGTGAAAATAAATAGATCCCAGTACCGAAAACTAAAAGTCAATCGATTGAAGAGATAGAGAATAAACGCAAATACCCTAAGGTTGGCACTTTTTGTACGAGAACTTGTCGACAGAGATGACGCAAATGTCTGTGCGATTTGCCGTTGAAAAAGAAACTTGAGGGTAAAGAAGAGTTGGTGAAATTACTCGACGTTTCCGAATCATTGTTCCTTACACTCAAACCTAAGAAACATTTTTTAAAAAATCAACACTAGAACCTACCAAACAGCGTGTCAATCAAAGTCACTTCTTCCGTCGAAATCGCATCGTCCGCAAGAATCCAATCTTCTTCGATCGTCTCATCTGAAGTCAATGACGAGACGTTGAAGTAGTTGGTTGTGTGATGAGGACTGTTGTAGAAACGCGGTCGACCGAACGATGTGGTCGGATTGTCCGAATGCAAAATGGACATTGATAATCAGATTCTCGTACGAGTAGCTTTCACTAACCAGTCGATTTGTACAATAAAAAGATGCTTTCTACAACAACGAAATCATATTCCAGAATCCACAAACAATACGATCACGCGCTAACGAAGATTTCTATTCAAATTAACAACACAGAAAAATGATATGTCGTTCCGAATGGCTTAGATGGTTGTCGGAAAGCAGGCTCTTAATTATAAGTGGCGGTTCTACGAAAACACTCCGCGCGTTCATAACGACCACCAAATTTGTTGGATAGAGCTGAGGGTTTGAGGCCATAACGAGAGGGTTTGAAATTGAATTAGTGAACGTTCGAAAGACGAGAGGCCTAAAAACGAAATCGTCGACAAAACGGCGCTGATGGAGCCCAACTGAACGAACAATCACGTCCGAAAAAGATGTGAAATCGAATCATCAATGTTCGTGGATCATCAGCAAATTCTCAAAAGAATTCGATGTGCAAACTTTGCCGCTTCATCCCGAAAACAAACTTGCGATAACACAAAAGATCGACGAACAGTCGTTTTTCGGCTCAATGACCTTATCAACCTTCGTACAGTTGGTCGCTTGAGCGGTCAAAAACTCCGTGTGAAGAAACCTGCGAAGAAAACGACGTATAGATGCGAACATTTGAGAAGATTTTCAACGAACAAAAACTGGAGTGTAATCAACGAAAAGAATGACGACGATTGTGAGTCACAAAAATCGTTTCAGTGGGCTGAGAAAAACGGTCGCAGGTGCCGGAAATTGGAAACAACTCGCACATTGAACGAGGCCGATGAATCGAACAAACGATCGAAGATGTAAAGCGACTACAAGGAATGTAAAGTCTACCAGAAGGAATGTAATGACCAAATGGATTACAGAAGTTGCGTATGTGTGGCTGAGAGCGATCGGAGGAGGAAGACGAGAGCTTACGACGTTGAACTTTACGCAAAAAATGTCGAGCCGAAAGCTCGCACGTGAACTCGACTTCCAACATTTGCGTCGATTGTTTGTAATCCTTTTTGTGAAAACCGCGAACGTGCAAAGCCGTCGACGGGACGTCGTTTAACTCGTTCGCTCGACATGCGCGGAACAGCCGGCTCCTCCTCAACGCGAATATTCTAATTGACCGGCGCATCAAAAAGTCGGCGGAGAAGCGTTCCCTTTCGCGGACAGATTCTTGGCCCGTTTCGGCGCTTAATTTCCATTCGCAAACGGTCGTTTGCGTGTGCGTGGAAAACGCACGACTTCGAAAATTTTTGGTTCGCTTTTACGCGCGTCGATATTATTCCAGCGCCCACGCGATTCGATTTCCGTCCGCAGGTGTTGGCAATAAAAACGATCGATGTCCTCAGAATTCGAAAAAAAGCGCGCAACATCTTCGTTGACACACGAAGACGCAGAGTTTTTGTCGAAAACGCACGAACACTTTCCGGAAAATTTGCATGCTCGCCGATCGAAAGGTCAATCGGCGTGTGAAATTATCCACGCAAACGAATTTATGAGCTCAATATCGTGCATATGATGCGCGATTTCACTGGATGTTCAGAAGCTGAAAAGGAAATAGAACTCCATTGGAATGCTGTGCTTGTAAACGAAACCGAAACGGAAAGTCCCGGAGGGATGTCTCGCAGGTAAGCGAAGAGCACAAGAACACCTGAGGTTGTTTGTTTGTTAAAGAACCAGAACATAACTATAAGAGATGCCAATGAAGAGCTGAAACAAGTCGGAAGCGATTAGAGAACCGCCCCGTGTAATTGGTCGTGAAAAACAACGGGAAATCCAACCGCTTTTTCAACAAGATGAAGATGATACTCTCTCACGATTGTCAATTGCAAATGAACGGCTGAGCCAATTGGGAACGAAAAAAAGAAGGTGACAAGCCTTCGGACGCGGCAATCGACCACACGGCTGTTCCTTTGTTGCAATTAAGGAAGTTTGACTAAAGAAAACCGTTCAATCAATTCGAATGATATCACTGCAAAGGTCACAATTATCGAATCTGCGAACGCATTCGATGGTGCGTTTTGGTAGTCAATTTGCCGAAAACAATGGCACGTCGCGAGACGATCAACGATTATTGACCAGTCGAGAATGTGAACTCGAAATGAAGAACAAACAAGTGAGAGCTCACGCTCGGGAAAACTCTCAACCACCGGACTAGTCCAGAAGCTTTTGAAGCGGTTGGAAAAAACAACAATCACTCTTTTAACCCTATCAACTTTTTTAAAGTCAAATTGGCATGGAAACTCGGCGAGAAGGAACACGCAGAACTGCAAATGGATATACGAACAAAAGACCAAAAACTTTACGTAAAAGAATTTCGGCTTCGGGACGCCGATTTCCGACTTTTTCTTCTTCGAAGTGCTTGTTGTTGTTGTTTCCGCACTTATTGACGCGGCTTTTGCAACGGCACGTTGTAGAACGTTGAAGGGGGCAGGTCAAAAGGCGAAAGAGAAAAGTTGCGTTTTTTGAAAACAAGTGAGCGACGGAGACGTTGTGCAAACGACGTCACTCTTGTGTGTGCGAAGTTTGATGGAAATAATAAGACCACGAGAGTTTGCAAATGAAACAGCTGAAGGCTTCGAACGACAATGGGAACTCGAACTTCTCGTTTTCAATCAACGAACCGAATGGCACGTGGCTCGATTTCGGAGCGATGAAAACAAAACGCACACTCATCCGAAGAACACACGCGTTTTTTTGCTACCACCATTCGCTTGGACTGCCCGTCGAGTTTTTACGAGATCTCGACTTCTTCTGTTTTTTTATTGCCCTCAACCGTCAGCTTTTCGTGGCTCAATTTTCACAAGAGCAATTCATCTTAATTTCGACTTCCCATCGTCGGACCTTCTTCGAGTTGAACGCGTTGACTGTCGACCGGAGGAGAACATTAACCGGAGGTTCTCACCGTGAATTCCGCTTCAATGTTGTCGACTAAATGAAACAAAAATAACCGGGATTTTAGCGACACGGAAGTTGCCCATCAACATGCTCACCAACAACAACGTTCACTGGGAAATGTTGCGATAAAAGTGGATCAGAAGAAACGGAACGTCAATTAGCGTTTCCATACGATAACAAACGTTCTGGACTCGAACATCACTCAACGACGTTCGTCAATTCGACTGAGCGCGGTAATTAGTGTGCTTTCACAACACACTCGTCGCACTCTCGGGACATTCGGGTTTCAGGGCAGCAAAACGGTGATTGAATGCAAGGTGACAAGCAAACTGTTGAATTTTTTGCTCAAATTAAACGCGAGTTGTTTCATGAAGCAAAAAACTTCTGTTGCGCACACACGTGTTTCTCCCTCGTCTAACACCGTTAGCGCTGAACACCCACCAGCCAGTGGGGAGGGGGTTCCTCTCGACCACAAACCGATAAAAGCTTCCCCAACAATCGTCTGCGTTCGTCTCCAGTTTATCGGACCTTTGAATTCAGTGGTTTAAGAGTCCCAAACGTCGAACTGACCACAACCATTTGTTGTTTACATTATTGTCAATGACATTGGATGGCTACGAAATGCTCAAATGAAGATGAATAGTCGCTTGTTTTTAGGTCCGAAAATTCGGCCTTTTCGAAAGGTGCAATAGCCAGAAGACCATAAAACGCGATGAGTCGATGGAATGACGCTTCAAACAAACAACCGCGCCAACGAAACGTGGCGATTGAGCCGGAAACGTGAAAACGAGTAGACGCACGGAAGATGACACTTTACAAGTTGTTTTACGATCTTGTTGACCATCAAATGGATTTCCGAAGCCCGAACTGTACATTAACGTCGACGGAATTTGCAGAAAAAAGTTCAACTGTTTAGTGAACATCTCCAACAAAAACTCATTAGATCGACGATCGTTGAACATTTAAGGATAAAGTCAATCGGATTGTTGTTGTTATTCAACCCGATAGTTTTGAAAGAGGAAACGTTGGAAGATGTTCGAAAATAGAATGACCCAATGAACACAATAACCGTCATTCACAAATACACGTAGATAACATCAAAGAGATGGGTCACTTCATTGGTTAAGATTGTGTTCGTATTTCAATAAACAATAAGCTCCCCAAAACAGCAGATTGCAACTCGTAAAGTTGCCGTTCAAGGTTGTAAAATCAAATTGACGGTCGATTCGCGTATTTCCGGAAATTACGCGCAAAGATGCGACGATCAACAATAACACCCCAAATGTTAAAGCACGCGGTTGCTGTTTTGTCACGTGGTGTCTGGAAATGACTTTGCGGGCCATCCCAGAAAGAGCTCCGCCTTCGTTTTTTACTCAACATCGGCTCCTTCAGTTGGCAGCGAAGCGATTTGTACGCTCATGGAAAGAAGCGATTTGCACGTGAATATTCTGGGTGCTCACACCTGCGCGACAAAACAGCTGGCGATTGAAATAACAAAAGAAAAAATCGATGAACTTGCAGGCAATCTGCGTCGCCATCTGCTATACGATTCAGAAGACTAATGAGCTTGAAAACTGTAAGTCCACAGCTCAACATCGTGTTCGAACTTGTTTTTGTTCGATAATCAACTGATGCGAGGATTTTGCATGAAAATTTTACGGTCAGTTGACACCATTGTCGTCACATGTGAGGCACCTAAGCTCTAACTCATGACTTTAATCCCGAAAAAGCAAATCTTAGTAGTCGACAAGCGAAACTTTGTACAAACTCGAATAGCCATCGAATTACAAGACACTACTCCAACGACGTGATATTAGTTCTCGTTTGATTAGAATAACTCAACGATTAAAAACGAAGTCAACGTGAAGTTTATTAGCTAATTGTCCATAAAAACTCATGATTGTTTTGGCAGCTGTGGTAGAAGGCGGAAGGAACGACGCCAATCATTTCCGATCAATCAATTTTTGTGGCATATGCCAACGGCTTTGTGGTTTCCGACTCTGGATGCCAAAAAACTTACTTGACGTCATTTTAACGAATCCACGATCTCTTATTTGCGATCGTATTCAAACATAACATCACGAACTTTATTGCGTATTATTATTTTAGAAAATAGGATTATAAACTACAGACGCAGTCTTATAGTAATGAAATGAAAATGTTAGTTAGGAGATTTTGGACATGATCTCAACTATCGGATCTCGTTTGTAACCGGTCAAACGAAAGCAGCTTTCTGGCATGTCCATACGACCGGAAAGTAGATGCCAATCGTAGATATCACTCGCATGCCATTGAACGTACGATTCAACAAGTCCGATGGTTACGTTGGCTAAAGCTGCCGAACACGTTTCCTCAACTATCAAAGCGTGGCATTGTTTGTAGCACTCTTGAAACTTGCAAAGAACCTCCAATTCGTTTTCGTAGGTTTGAAGTTCGTTTGTGGAGAAGACCTGAAATTTGCGCACATGATCAACAGAAACGATAAGTGGTTTGGCGAGAAAAGTTGAGAATCGACGATCCAAAGAGCGAAAATACGATGAATAGGTGTGTTGAACGGACGTCGATTATCGAGTTCTATAGTTTGCTAGACCTCAATCTATCATTGAAGTTCAAAAAGAAAAAGCTTTCAAAACATAAGTTTGGTGTTTGAAATGGAAAACAAAACTAACTTTACCCAAATTCGACTGTTTTGGCTTTTTGGTTTCCATCGCTTTCGCATGACACTCACGATCGCATTTCAAGAAGTTCAACGGTTCAGTTTCCTGCAAACAACTGCGAGCCGTCAGAAACATCGCTCGTTTGAAATTGCAGAGAAAGTTCGATGGACTGAAAACTCGATCTGCGGTCTGAAATTTTATCTAGGTAAAGATTTGAAGTCTTGTACTGACTTCGTCATTACACCGTTCGACAAAACAAGATGTTTGCTTTTTTGAAAGCTCGCAGTATTGTCGATAGCCGTTCAATTCAAGAAGTATGGGGTGAAAAGGGAAGTCGTAAAAGAAGTTTTCTTTCAAGTTGAACGTCTGTTCGAACTCTTTCTTCCATTCGTCATTACAATGCTGAAGCCCATAAACGTACAATTGACATTGAACTCACTTGAAAGCACTCAGAATCCGTTTCGTTATGTCCAGAAGCGAACATGAAGTCACGTTTAACCCGTTGATGCATTTTGGAGATCTCATCAATCGATTGTATTCGTCGATAAACTTTGTAGTTTCTATCGAAATGGTAGGTCTGTAATCGTGAAAAGAAAAACGGTAGTAACACCAAAATGATAAGTAAAAATATACGATGAGCGTATAGAAATTTGAGTAGTGTGTGAAAATCGACCATCACAACAAAGTCAATCGACAACTTACCTGATAATAAATCCATTTATCTCGGCGTTGCCGCTCAATTGATCCGATCGAATTAGCGATGTGAACGAATCGATCGACACCAAAACGGGTCGTTTAGTTTCACAAGAATGTTCAGCGAACCGTTTTCGGAAGAGGAATTGGACGAAACAAAAAGGTGGTCAGTCATCGATAGAACAATGACGAAGAACAGTAAGCCATGCTAGAAGCTATTTATCAATTGAAATCTAGCGTTTTTTGTCGAGCATTTCCGGCCTTTCATTAACGATCATTTTGTTCTTATGTGGTTAAACATGACAATAGAGAATCTTTATAGTGTTCTGTTGCGGCTAAATTGAATCAAATCATTGTTGAAGGATTGATGGTTGAAGCTCAATGATACTGACGGATAGTTCTTGGTTGCACATTTTGAATACAGAAGCTCTTGACGAAGTATCATGAACTGTCTAACGACTTCATATACTCACGGGTTTTTAATTAACACTATAAATAAACGCTATCAGCTGTTCACCATAAACTTGAAGATGTATGAGAATACCGGTCGGATTCTGAATAACAACTGGACGTAGATGACAGTAACAAAACGTCTCTCAAGCACACGAATAGGAAATTCAACACAAATTACAGTGATGGTAAGATATTTAATGACGTGAAAGCCTTCAAAAGCTGTAATGTGCCTTCTAGCAACGTTCAATGCTAAAGGCATTCACAATCAAGTGCAGTCATATCTCGTAACAAATTTCAATAGAAACTCGATTGATAGTGCGAAACTTGTTGTAGTTTTGAGAACGACTCTTTTGTTGAACATCTATCGTAAAAACTGTGTAATTGCGTTTTTCGGCGAACGAGATCTTATCATAACAATCAGCGCATTATCGGACCGATTAGATTTTCGCCCATTGAGTCTGTCAATTGTCTTCGTTTTCCTGATCATTAAAAGTAAATTGATTGTTGGAGCTCGCAATCAGCAGTCGTTTGTTTTCATCCCCGCATGTGCACCAAAACATCCGATTCGAAAAATGACAAGGCCAATTGTTAGTCAAACGTCCGAAGTGACACATTTTCATTGTACCGCGAATGACCAATCCCAATGCCATTTGGTCCCTTTCGCAAACGCTTCTCCCCTTCTCTTCTGCCCGTCTTTTTTGCTCCATATCGCTGTGCGATCTCTCCAAAACGCCGTTCGGTTGCTTTGCACGCGCGGCGTTTGGCAGAAATGCGCGGACTGTGCGGCGTAATTCGAAAATTTTTGTTTGAAGACGCACGGCTTAATTCCGCGATTCCCGAGCCTCGTTTGGCCTTTCCCTTGAGGGCACTTCTTTTTGAGAAACTTTGGGTTGGCCAACGCAAGAAGAAGTGACCACTTGTACGCGTTGCATCTTCGCGCTTTTTGGTTTAAATTTCCTGTCATTTCAGAGCTCCACATTCTTTTCCTATCAACTAGTTCATCCCGTCGAACATGCAATGGAAATGTGATGAGAGTTCATCGTAAGTGTCTGGTCATTCAACTCGAACGTTTTTTTGTTTCAGAGTACGTAGTTTGTTTTACTTTTCTTTTGTTTTGTGATTCCGCTGCCCATAAGGAGCCGACGCAAAACGAAACGATTGTAGACGGTTGGTGACTGTTTCGTATACAAGTTCAGTTCGTTGCTTTTTAGATGAATTACTCGGATTCTTTTTCACCGCAGAACCGAACGATGCGATCGTTGAAAACTCGCCAATCCGGTTTGACTGTTCGTATTCAATAAATCGAACTGATGCGAAAATTGATGTCGAATGGCGCAAGGACGGCGCTTTGCTATCGATTACAAACAATTCACGAGTGAATTTGTAAGTGCATTTTTGTTGTCCTGACATGAACATGAATTTCAGATCAAACAACTCGTTGGTTATCAATGAAAGTAGTGCATTGGACGAGGGCATCTACGAATGTGTTGTTACTGTTCGACGGAAATCCTTTTCATGGATTTTTGTGTCGAAAAGAGGTCGACTCATAGCTCCAAAGTTTCTTCGTTTTGCTCAACAACCAATAAGCCAAAAAGTTTTTGTTAATTCGGCAGTTGGTTTTCGTTGTGCAGTTGTAAGTCATCAAGTTACCTTCAGATTTACGATTTTTTGTTAAGGAGACCAATACTCGACTTTTCAATTTGACTGAAAGCGCATTTACTGTCGAATGGTATCACAACAGTCATTTGATAACCGACGGATCAGGTGAATTTGTAGTCAACTTTAAGTAAGACAATATGATTCTTGCAGAAGGTCTAAACATTTTACCTGTTTCACACACGCTGGAGATTTTAAATGCACAGAAACCGCATTCTGGACTCTACCAGTGCAAATGTGTTGCTCGAAAAGGCGCTCAAATCGAGAGTATTGCAAGTCAGACAGCAACTCTTGACGTTCTTGAAGGTAACATTCCTCAACTGCAATACTTTAAATTGTTTTACAGGCTTTGCGCCCAATGGTGCCATTTCATTCGCGTTGCAACCACGAGCACAATCAGTGAATGAGGGCGACGACGTGATTGTTGAGTGTTTGGTGAATTCGAATCAAAAAACAAAAGTCAGTTTCTTCAAAGATGGACATTTGCTTGATGACTCCAAATACCAACGAGTTGGAATTCTTCGTTCTTCTATTCTTATTTCCAACATAACACGAAAAGAAGCAGGATTGTACATTTGCAGAGCGGAGAATTCTGAAGACCAAACTGATGCTTCCGCTTTGATTTCCGTTCACGTACCACCGACTATAACTAAGAGACCAGTTGACGTAATTGCTAAGGAAACTGACGATGTTGAGGTTTGAATTCCCGTTCCCACACGCTAAAACACTTGCTTTATAGTTCGAGTGCTCAGCCACCGGTCAGCCCACACCAAGAGTTATTTGGACCAAAAACGGCGAAGTGATCACGCCCAGCGAGTACTTCGTTATCGCTGAAGATCGTTTGAAAATCTACGGTCTGATTCGCGACGATCAAGGAGTTTACGGTAACTATATGGTCGGAAACAGCAAAGAGTTTTGATTTAGAGTGCTCGGTAAATGGAGTTCATGAGTCGACACATGCTTTCGCCCAATTGGTCGTGAATCAAGCAGGCAAGTTACTAATTTCAATGTAAACGAGAAGTAGAGATTGTTATAATCGAATCGAAAATGAAAGAGAATTCATTCCAGAATTTCTTTCTCGTTATTACGAACTGGAACAAAACAGTTCAGTCGAAATGAATCCAAACGATTTAAGACAAAAAGAGTCAAATTCATGTAGGTGGAGTGACTGATTGAAAAGTGCACCGTTGAATTTGAAACATTAACAACTGAATTGCATCTGAGTTAAAATTTAAGTCTTGAAATGAGTGATACCGAAAATTGTGTGCAAAAACTGTGGTGATTTAAAAGGAACTTCTGTTTGATCTTAACGCCCCGTTTGAGTGCTGTTGTACAAAATTTGAGGTTTTTTGAAGTAGATAATCTCTTTTCAGCATTGACACAAGCACTGATTGCCGATAATCGAGATCAACACATTCTACCGTCACCAGTTGGTCTTCAGGCTCAAAGTGTTGGAAGCAAGTCGTTGAGATTGAAATGGAATCCACCGTTCGGTTTAACTGACGATGTCACCTACAAAATCAGATATCGTGAAGATAAAAGTGATTCAAGGTATATTGTTTTCGAAATCGTAATTAATGACTTGATTCTGTTTAGTGAAATGATAACAACTTCTCCAACAGCCTCTGTAACAATCATGTCACTCAAGGCGGACACCAACTACGTGATTCGTGTCGAAGCAGTTCATGGAAACAAAAGTGGATTGCCGTCTAGTGACCTGCACATTAAAACAAAAACGAATGGTAATTTCAAAATCCATTTTCGATAACCTTGGGAAGTTGCAGAGGCCGTAGCTTTGAAAGTTAGCAATTTGAAAGTGACGATGATTGGTTCAGATGGCGCTCAAATTGATTGGGAATCACCGTCGGTTTCCGACTCCAACTCTTTGCGTTTCAAAGTTTTTTATCGTCGCATCGATGGTGAAGCAGAGGACGAAGAAATTCAAGCGGTAGTGGCGAAGACTACGTATACGCTGCATAGTTTGAAGAAGAATTCTGAATACTCGGTACGTGTTCAAGTCGTTGATTCCGAAGGTTTGGGACAAACTTCCGATGCAATTCGATTTCGAACTTATCCGGACATTCCCGGAACACCGCCTTTGAATGTTCGTGCCGATTCAAGCGAACCAGGAACTTTGCGAATTCGTTGGGAACCTCCAAGTGAACCAAATGGAGTACTTAGTTCGTATAAGATTCGATACAAATTGAAAACCAAAGGATCACGAAGTCATTTGGCAACTGCCGATACGAACTCCCTTGAACATTTGATTACAAGTCTGGAACACGGAGTCTATCAGGTGCGAATTGCGGCTCAGAATCAGAATGGAACCGGTCCATACTCCGAATGGATTACTGCTGAGGTTTTGCCCGAGGAACAAACCGATGAAGTGGCACCGGCACCTTCAGAACTTCGAGTATTCGCAGAACACGACTCCGTTCACGTGAGTTGGTTGCCACCACGAGAACACGGAATCGTTGTACGCGGATATGCGGTTGGTTGGGGCGTTTATGTACCGGATCGTGAAAAAGCGACAGTTGGAGCGGATGTAAGAGAGTATACGATTACCGGACTGAAACCCAATCGAGAGTATGTGATTTCGGTTCGAGCACTTACTCGAGCTGGTGATGGGTTTCCGATTTATGAAACTGTCAAGTAAGATTGTTTCTAAAGTTTCAAAACAGTTTAATCCTTATATTTAAGGACTTCTGCCTACTCACGACCTCATCAAACTTCGAATTCGAAAGATGTCGATGGATTGCTGAAGATTCCAGATGCGTTGACTGCAGTTGTTGGCTTGCAAGCTGAAAGCGTATCTTCGACTTCAATACGCTTATCTTGGGTAGATTCGAACAACATTTTTAATCCAATATATACAGTTCGTTATTCTCAGTAAGTTTTTTCAATCAATTTCGTGATTATCTTAAACTTTTAGTAGTGGCGGCGCCGAACAGTACCAATACGTGAACACATCCGATACAGAGGTTCTAATCGACGGTCTTCAACCAAATACTCAATACGAGTTTGCGGTTCGTCTATTTGATTTGTGGAGTATGAGCGCATTGAGTCGAACTCAACCGTCAGCTCCATCTTCTGCTCCACGTGATTTGACTGTTGTGCCAAGCTCGTCGATCGAACGCAATGATCCGACTTCTGTTACACTCAATTGGCAGCCGCCCAAATACGCAAATGGAGAGATTGAAGAGTACATTGTTCTGTACTCCGATCGTTTGGATCTACCTGATCGCGATTGGGTTGTCGACAGTGTTAAAGGCGATCGTTTGTCGATGAAATTGTTTGCGTTGATGCCAAAAACAACATATTATTTCAAGGTTCAAGCGAGAAATGTGAAAGGTTATGGTCCACTCTCTCCGGTCGTCACTTATGCTCCCGATCAGTTGGGTTATGTGCCTTCGAACGATGAGCGAGTAAAATTGCTCGATTCGGACAGTAAGAGTCCCGAGTTTATCGAAATGGCCATCGAGTTTGTAAAGTAAGTTATTCCTTTAACCGTTATAAATACTATGAACAAACTCGTTTTTAGAAAACACGCGATCTACGTTGCTGGTGTTTGTTCTCTGATTATTCTGCTTCTCGTCATTCTGTTGGTTGTTGTTTGTTTACGTCGAGGATCATCTGGCAAACCGATACAACGACATCACTACATTGCCGGACGTAAATTGTCATCGCCCGGTCGTGACAGTATTGGCCGTACGCCGCAAAATGACTGTTGGATTGCTCATACATCGAATCGAGTTGAGTTGATGACATCGGCACCTGTGAATGCTCCTCACGAACTGAAACAGTTCTCAACACACGAAACCCCACCACCACGCTATCAAACCTTACAGGGTAAATTTAACTGCAAACTTTTGCATTTTTCTTCTTTATCTTTCTTATCACAACCAACGGTGAAGGATTTAACTTGTTCACTAAAATTTTTTCCCCTCAAGATCCCCCTTACGTTCGTCGTCGTATACCAACCGTTTCGTTTGCGGTCGATCGACAACCACAGCGTAAATCGCTGCCACCCGGATTTTCGATGAGCACCGGAATTAGTAGCGATTCGTCGAGTGGCTACGGTGCTATTTCTCGTCGTGCCGTTCATCAACGTGGAATTTTACGTCAAACTCAAAAATCTGACCACGATCCAATGATCACGTCGATTACGTCCACTGATTCGGCAATCATGACGTATTCCTCGTTTGAAAGCACAAGCGATACACCCAAACTACCGGCTAACATAGCTCGTCCGTGCATTTTGTCGGCACGAAAAGTTTCTTTAGTTCACGGAAACACCGAAAGCCCGGGAAGAGAAACGTCGAATGATTGCAACTGTTCGTCCTTCGAGAATCCACAGAATCGAAACAGTGATGCGGGCAGTAAGTGAGCTGTAAAGCCACTGGATTGTCGTGCTCGTTAACAAAAATGAAGTGAACAATCTAAAACGATTTGGTTTCTAATAACGAATTGATCTTTCTACTTATCTTTATGTTGCTGTGTCTTTATTTTGTTTAATTGTTCGATTTTAATTTGATCGATTTTCAGGTAACAACTCGTCCATCTCACGAAATTATCACAACTCGACTATCAGCTTGGAGGGTCGACAACGAACACCACAGATCGTTTACACGGGAACAAATCGACAGGTTTGAACGGCAATTCAAGCGGAATTAGCTCGTTTTTAGCATATCAATAAAATTGACATGTCGTCTGATCGAGGATCATCGTTTGGTGGTTCGAATACGATTCTTCAACTCGGACATACGCCGCCGCTTCCATCAAACGGAAACGACGGAATGGAACCGGGTTATCAAACAGTTCGACACGCCAATCCACTTCGTTCTTTTGTTCACATGAACGTTCCACCACCTCCAGAGTCGACTGCAGACATTCGATCCGTTTTTCAATCTCAATCGCCCGTTCAACACGAAACTCGTTTCGCTCGGCCAATGGTCATTGCTTCGCCCAACAATACTCGTGCATCTACAAGCCGACCAGCAGGAGTCGTTATAGGTAAAATTGCAGAAAACCGGCAACAAAACGATGAAGAGTTTTTAGGACAACGATCTACAGCTTCAGGCATCGCACCGATAGGTTTGGCTCAAGCTCAACCACGCGTTAACGTTGCATCAGTTTATTCGCCCTATCAATCGACTTTGGGTTCAAGAGAGGATTTGCGAAAAGAGTCAAGCAGCGATTTGACTGCAAAGCTAAAAGACGAAAGACCAATTGTAAGTCGACACCTGTTACTTGATTTAATGTTTTCATTACAGTCGCAAATCTCCACTGAAGATTTTAATGCCGGACAATTGGACAACATAATCGATACACTACAAAAAATGCAACAGCAATTCGACAGTTAAAACGGGCGGTTTTTGTACAAACTGAGATTATTCATTGGCCTTAAATTATTCATCAGACAAACTCACTGCTTCTAATTGATCTCAACATTTCGCTCGTTTGTTGCCAGACATCAATTGAACTCGTTTACCTTCTGAATATCCGCTTTCCAAGTTTGCTTCTTGTTGCTCAGGTTCCAATAAATTTACTTTCGAATGTTTGATGGGAATCTCATGACATTTGGGTTTTAAGGACAATGGAATAGTGGAAAAGATTACTTCGACCAAACAAACAAGGTTCAGTCATCAGCCAAGCGGAGGATTTGATCGGTCGATCGCGAACGTTTAATGTGTTACAACAACGCTAATGTTTCACCTCAACAGAAAGAAATCACGTGTTCCCACAACTCCTTTAAAAATATTGATCTCGTTTCTTCGTTCTTGTTATTGAAATCAATTTCATTTGAATGCAATACAAGATGTGAACACATTAACCAATGTATTGAACCAAAATCAGTATCATAGCCACCGATTTGTACTCGACGAGTGCACTGGAAACCTCTTCGATTAGAACCAGTTACTCTTTCTCGCTCACTCAACCACCTTCCGATGTGGTCTAGTGGTTAGGATTTGTGGCTCTCACCCACAAGGCCCGGGTTCGATTCCCGGCATCGGAATTAAATTTTTTCGTTTAAAAGCCTTTTTATTAAACACTAACGATTACTTAAAACACAGTCATCAAAAACCGATTTCCTAACATTGAACAAACATCGGTTAACTTCAGACAATTCTTTTGTTCCACCAAACAATCGCAACTATTAACAGCGGAGTGAAGAGCTTTCGGAAAAAGATTATCACATTCGTTGATTAGACGATGAATCTCATTTTCTGCAGGATAGAACGCTCGACAACTAAATTTCTCAGATTTAAAGTTGAAGCTCTTCTTTCACGTACCCATTACTCAGCAAACACTGAGCTTCGGCCTTCTTTGCACACGAAGTGAAACAGTTTTGGTAAGAACGCATTTGGATGTAGGCTCGACGTGCTCGTTTAAGACCCACATTTGGTGTATTCAGAAACTCCGAGTATGTTGAATCGACATTGTAAACAAAGGTTTGAGATGAATTCGAAAATACCGTTTCTTTTTTTTCGTTACAACTGAAGAGAAAACGTTGATTTAAGACGCTAATAGAACTTACAAGTTTGGAACTCCTTTTTGTAAGCAGTTGTTTAGAATCTCTAATTCTTGTGTTTCAACAAAGCAACTCGAGATTTCCGTGTGGTTCTTATTGAAATAGTCGAGATGTGTTTGACACTTTTTTCGGCAGAAGGCGACCTCTGCTCTGCCTAATTGCTGACAATTCTTCACTTCGGAACATTTGCACAATTGGATCTACAAATACAGATTAGAGAATACAAAATGAGTTGAAACTTACATCCTGAAGTTTACCAGTTACACTTCCGAATATCAAACTCGTATGTGCAACGTTCTTGGTATCGTGAATTAGAAGCGGAGAGATTGTGAAATTCAACGGATTCGACTGTTGATGTCGATGAAATGGTGAGTTTGTAACAGCACTGCGCGTTATTTGAAACAACAAGAAGTTTATAACCCATTGCATTTTGAACACACAAAAAGATTGTCGAGATGATTTTTACCAAAAACGAATTCTGCTTTGGGTGAACGTCAAGGTCAAATGAAGGAGATTGGTTGGATTAGATCTCCGATGTCGGTTGAGTAACTTGATGGTCAAAAGAACTGGGTGACCGTACGGTTAAATTACTCATTTTGAGTTACGACATTGACAAATGTACAAAAAGCTCTTAAGACTTAGAATTCACATCCGACGACTAAATGCACTTTAAAAATTTCGCCAATTCTTAAGTCATCTATCGAACCAAACCATATCGCTGATGTAAACCATCGATATAGGGCGCTGAAGATGAACTGTCTCTCCACGGAAACCATAAGATCAAAAACGTAATCGACATCAACGAACTGATGTAATAAAGATTTCGACCGATTTCTCATCCATTTTGCTCCGCCAAAATCCTGAAAAAAGTCATAAACAAAATTCAACTATTGGAAACTTACTTGAATTTAATCAACGATTGGGTCGTTGATTGCATTCCAAAACATGAACAGCATCTGAGCAGTGTTAAATCACTTCTCATTAACTTGAAACGCTGCTCCTCAGATAAACAGAAGAAATCGATCGATGTTAATCGTCCATAGATTCAGTTACACAAACTGAACATACAAAACTCCCATGTTGAAAACGCGCAAATTTCGTCTTGTATTTTCTAATCGCATTGTGGGCCCCAACGTTTAGTTGGTCGACGTTGTGGTCGGCAGTTTCTTTCTTTTCTTCTTTATTTCTCGTTTGTTTAATCATTGCGTTTTCAGATGTTGCCCGAAGTAAGAGGCACAAATCCGGTGGTACGGTCAAGTGCCACCGGCCGCGCGTGGTTGCTGCCGAAACAGCCGGCGGATCGATCGAACGCATTCGAGATTCAAATGCAACCGGAAAGTGTCGTCTATCAATACGATGTTGAAATCACGAAGACCAGAGAAGGAAAACAAACGGACAAATTGCTGACGAAACAAAATGATCCATGAGTTTAAAATATTTCGACTATTCATTTCATTGAAATTGCAGGGGAGTTTGAACTGTACAAAAGAAATGTTGTGCCGAGATCGTCGAGGGCTTGTACAAACTGATCGTTGGATTCAGTGTCGGAGTTCACTACATCTATGATGGCAAGAACACTTTCTACTCGACACAAGAGTTCGCACCGATCAACAATTGCAAAATCGTCCCTGAGCACTTGAAAAATCGTGCCGCATTGTTCGTCCGCAATTTTGAAGTCCGAATTTCGATAAAACTGAAGGAGAAACAACCCATGATCAACTACTCAAAATTGGACACTTTATTGGTAAAATGAAGCTGCTTGTCAAGCGGATCGTTCAGTTCGCAGGTTATTGTAGTCGGCTACGACTTAATACGTCTGTAACACGTAAGTTCAATACATTCGGTTCACTAATAATCCTTGAGTTTCAGTGACGGTTACCAAAGAACCTCGATAGAACGATCTTCGAAACTCTCACATCAAGAATCTTCATTACTTAGTGAAATATGCAGTCTTCTTGTCGGCCGAAACTCGGCTTTCAATCGAATGTAGGACATCCAGTACGATAGCAGCCGCCAACATTAAGACGATTGAATTGGCACTTTCATCTTTAACAGTTTGAATGTTGGACGACAACAGTCCTCTTCATCAGTCACATTTTCCGAATCAACGAACAAGTTAATGAATCACCACAATCGAATTGGAACGCCGTTATTTGACGCTAAGCAGTCGTCGGCAAAACGTTTTTTTTTTCAAGTTAACATCTTCATGACGGACTTTCCAAGTTGAAAACCAATTGGGGAACGCTTCTTTCGAGTGTGCAGAGATCTTTAGACCTGCCGACTGACTGCGCTCTCCGATCAAAATGTCGGCGGTTGCGAGTGAAAAGACGACCGAGCGGGAGCTCGGTTCCGAGAAAGCAGTGGGCCGAGTGCCGTGCGAAAGACGACGGCTCCTAGAGTGCGATAATGTTGGTTCTGGGAGACGAGCAATTCGAACGCCGAGTGAGCAGAGCCGACGAATCGAATGTATTCAATTTGTGAATAGAAATTTATAAAACAATAAACAAAACAATGAGAATTTACAATCAAATTTGCGACATTCGTTGATTCGGTTGAATATCGCTGCTGGCGATGCTCTCTTCTGTCGAGCCACGTCCAGATGGTTGGCAACCATTTCCATTAGGTCGGTATTCTGCTTGTCTGGCGTCCAGTCGTGTTTGTGCAGCAAAAGTTGGTTGCGCGTGCTGTGTCCTTCGTCTGGGATGAAAGCATAAGTATATTCGTAATTAATGCGTTTCATCAGTTCGTCGATAGGTGTTAGATCCCGTTCGTGATAGGCGTCGTGATCAGCACGTCGGGTCTTCTGATGTTTCGCGCATAAGAGATGCGCTTCGGAAGATTTTTGTCGTACCAACTGGCAGAAGTCTATCAGCGTTGCGGTTCCATCGCACTGGTTCCGCACACATCCAGTCCTTTCCACAGGATGTTGGCAATTACCAAGATTGTCTTGGAAAAGACAGAGGCGCTGTTGTTTACGGTCGTATTTACTGAAATCAAATCAAAACCGTTAAAAAACAAAAGCAGAAAACTTACATGTCGAAGAAGTTTTCGAAATCCTTAATCCCGAATTTGGCCATTATCGTAGTCGTTGTTAGAAGAGGCGATATTTATAGCCAATATCACTAACAATTGACAGTCATTCGAATCACGGCCACCGAACATTGTTGTCAGTTGATTTATCAAATTCGATTAAAACTTCGAGTTGAGAATTGTGGCTGTTATGTGACCTTCGAACTGCTCACTTCCCATCCGTTTAAATTGTTCTCTGAGGCTTGCTTGTTTCGACAGGATGGAGTTGCGTGGCTTGTGATGTTCGAAGTTCCAAGTGGCGGTCCAGAAATCACAGCAAATTTGTTCATTGCACCAGGGAAAGGCGCGCTTAAGGAAGTTGATGGTTGCTATTCAATATTGAACTGTTCCAGTGGCTCGATATCAATCGGTCAATGCGCGATCAGTGGCTCTTTTCTTTCAGTTGGACAAATTTTTAAGACGGGTATTTCTGCTTTAAATCGAGTTTCCAATTGACTTTTCAGGCAGCGGCAAATCTTTCTCTTCGTTGATCGAAATTGCTGCATTTCAATACAACATGACGCAAGAAGATTCGGAAATGCCAAAACTGATGTGCACGATCTCACTATTTACTTCGACTGATGGAAAAGTGACCACGATTGTTGGTATGAATGTTCAAAAATTGAAAACAGTCAGTTTGTTTAGTTTTCTCTGACGATTTATATTTCACATTTGTATTTTAGGACAGTTCGGTAGATTTTGTTGAAACCAAGAAAGACAGAAAGTCGTCCAGACGTTGGATTGATTTGCGGAATCGTGGGTGGGGTTCTGCTGTAAGTTCGAGTCTTCTGCTTCTCTCACTTCTTTTCAGCATCTTGATTGCTTCGGCGTTGTTCGTTGCTGCGGGTTGCTGGGACTGCAAGAAGGTTATTTTTGAATCGTGTTCATTCTTCCAACCCACTTTCAGGACGATAAAAAGAAGGATTCGAAGGTCAAAAAAACTTTGCAAAAGAAATCGCTGGCTCAAGTCCCAATGGCAGAACCGAAAGCGTCAATGGAGTGGACTGCTCGAGACGACACAATGCGCTGCTGAAGGAACTACCAGCCAATACAATCTCGATGCAATGTGAGCTCGCATTCGAACATCAGCATCTGAAGATAATGTTTTCTAGAGGTGCGGACAAGGCTCGTTTGATCGCTCAAAACATGAAGAAACGCTCCGACAATGAACATGAAAGGGCGGTCGAATCCAAGAAGCATCTCAACGTCAAGTGACTGTTAAAGCCGAGCCTTTCATCGTAGACTTGGAGGCTGAGACCAAGAATTTGAGAGAGCAGCTTGCGGTATTGGAAAGCCAAGAAGTCAAGGACGAAGCGGCTATTGCGAAGTACAAGCAACGCAAAGCCAAATTGGACCAAGACACTCTCCGTGCCGTGAACGTTGTTGCTACCGCATCAACTCCAGCATCGGTCTTCACTGCTCGTTCGACTGTCACTGTTGTTCAAACAACTGATTTGAGGACCACCACGAACAACATCACTAACGATTTGACGAGCAAAGAAACAACTGAGAACAAAAACTGATATATGTCATTTCGTCTTATAAACGTTTGATGTGATTCAGCTTGCTTGTCTAAACAAAAGTTGTTGAAAAATTTATTCCGCCAAGTGATTATACTTGTTAAACAACGAGCTGAGGAAATGGTTGTAATAACAACAGTTCAATCGTTGGAAAATATGTAACTAAACTTAAAATTCTAAGTTTTATCCGTATCGTTGGCTTATAGAAAACCCGAGACTAAACAGGAACGTAACGTCGTTGAGCACGACCTGCAACAAACCGTAACAGTTGATCTATTTTGAATATACGTGCTATAGACCAAAACAAGCCGGCGAAGTAATAAAAGAAGACGATTATAATTAAAATTACGTAGCCATAAAGTTGTGGATAACGACCGGGAAGCCAGAGATTTTCGAATTGGATCGTAAACGAACGAGTGTTTGGAACGGTTTCTACGGACAAAAGCCCGATAGCCATATCGGGAACACCCATTCGATAGTTCATTGTTGGTACTTGAATCTCAACCAACGGCATTCCGGAAGTAATCGAAAACTTGAGTCCTTTCTCAGCACCAAAACGCGAAAAATTCTCGCTGCCCCGTTTCTTTACGTAAAATTCACCCTAAAATGAAAGAAAAAAATGAAATGTATCGAATCGAAACGAACAGTATGATCGTGTGCAGAAAGAATCAGGTCCGGACGATAGCCACCAAAAGACTAAAAAGTAAAATTAAGATCCTTGTTCACACTGTCCACTCACATTATCCGTAGTTTGAATGGAACGTATAACCGGATAATGACTCATCAGTATTTTCAAGCCATCGCTCTTCGAAATCTTTTCTATCTTACTACCCGCATCGAAGAGATTGATCTGAACAATGAAAATTTACAATAGAAAGGTCGTTAGACTAACCGTTGAAAACTCGAAAATTTTTTGTGCTGTTGGAAGAAAGAAGTTCGAGAATTGTTGAGCAAATCGAGTCTTCAGATGCTCGTAGACGGGCTCCATTTCGCCGCCAACATCATTATCGCCCGGAACAAAACAGCGCTAAAATAACGGCCACATAGAATTTCACGTAAAAGTCACTTACATTCGTTTTGTTGTTGATTGGAAATAGTGTGTTGAATCTGTGCATGGTCCACTCGAATTCGAGGGCCGACATCTGAACACCTTCGTCGAACAAATCGCCGAGAAAAACGACATAATCGGGAGCGACTTTGTAAAAAGCGTGAGCGAATGCCCGTTGTATGTATCTGAAAAAGCAGATTCATTTCAATAATCAAAAACTCGAGTTACCTATCCGAATCAGCTCGACTCAACCATCCGATCCATTTCTTTTCATTTCGATAGCCAATCAATTGGGGATCGGCGACGAGAAGAAACTTCAACGTGTTCTGTTGGTTCGGAATTTTCCAGAGGATTCCTTTCGCGTACAAAGCTACGAACTCACACCACAAAACGTAGACCACGATCACCGTCAACAAATACCACGGTCGTCGATTGCGGCGACGTGGTAGTGTTCGAAAAACGGCCATCAACCGTTCACATGGCCGAAAACAGAAACATCAAAACTCGGAGTGTTCGAAGCGTTGAATTCAATTGAAGTTCGCGTAAAAGAACCAATTCGATTGTCGTCTAATCTCCCAAATCTTCAGCCAAAAACCACAGCAAATTCGGGAAAACAAGCGACCACACGAACTACCGCCGCTGTTTGTGTGGTCGTTCGACTTGTCGCCAACAGACGTTTGCGATTAACACGAGAGCGAAACGGTTTTAAGAGTCTTTGAATAAAAACTCTTCGAAACCTCCAACACGTAAAATTTTATTCGACCGCAAAAGTTCTCGTGTTTCATCGCATAAGGAAAATTTTTACTCACATGTTTGGGATAAAGTTTCGCTTATGCAAAAAACATTGAAAGGAAGTGTTCGTGGTTGAAATTCCCGAAGAGACGACGGAATAACACGGACGTTAATTAGTGCGCACATAAACGACAGAAGAACTTCTTGGGTTCGATTAGATAGCAAGAAAGTTGAAAAAGAAACAAGCTCATACGAACATAGAAGCCGAAAGAGTTAAAGATCGTGGGTATTCGCTGCGCTGTTTGCTGCTAATGGCAACCGCCAAAAACGGAAAAGCGCTCTTTTCCCGCTCATGAGATCGAAATTTTTCTTGTCCATCTAGTTGCTACTAAGATGTCGTATCGGGAGTTAAGAGGTTTGAGTTCGTTCTTCCAATTATGCTAATTAGTCCGCTTATTCAGATGCCATGGAGATTCTGCGCGCCACACATTATCCACGATTAGTCTCCATCGAAAATTTTCGTTTGCCGAACTTTCCGTTGATGGCCGAGATTTTGGAGTGGATGGTCAAAAAGCGAGTTTTCACGTGAATTGATGCTAATCGCCGAGCCTATTCAGGTTCGATTCGAACTATCGAATTCCGAAGAGCATTGAAACCGAAGCGGAACGAGTTTTGTTTGTGAAAACGTGCGTCTTAGCTCTGATTCAAAAGGCTCGAGTGAAATTGAACCCAAAGAATTTATATCAGGTAAGCGAATAATTCATCGATGACATTTGCAGTTTCAGTCCGATGGTTACGCCGTTCGAGAACTCTTGCCGGTTCTGCGTTTGTTGTATCAGAATTCGAACAACGAGGAGTTGGAAGCGAGTGAGGAAAGAGCTCAACTGCAAACTCTTCGATCGCAGTTGACATCTAAGGTTTGAGTTTGCGATGTAAAACGTTACAGGTCGATGTTTCAGCGTCAAGATGTTCGATCGTGTATTCAAAATACGATGGAAATTCCGAAAACGAGTGCAACTTTGTACGATCTATTGGCCAAAGAGATTTTTGCTCGGGTTAGTGAGCAGTAAACTGACAACTAGCCATCAATAGGTTATGTTTGATTGGACGACTTTAGGAAGCTCGATTAAAAGCATTGAGTCAATCGTTGAATGCTCGTGATGTCGAACAAATTTTACGTAAAATGGTTGCCGAAACAAACGAACAACAATCGGATTTCCGGTATTTGAAACCACGGGAAAACTCATTGAACTCGTTTTACAGAGAGAAGTTGAACAGCTTGTCGAGTGATGAACAGACTTTGGATCGAAAGATTGATCAACGTCAACGAGAATACGATCAGCTACAAAAGCGTCTTGTTAAACTGCAGGTGCGTTGAATTGAATGTTTTTCGTAAGTTTGTTTTAGTCTTTGCGTCCACCGTACATGGACGAGTACGAGAATTACGAGTTGCAACTCAAAGGACTGTATCGAGAATATGTGATACAGTTCCGTAATCTTGCATATCTTCAAGAACAACTGGAGAATATGGAAAAAGCAGAGTTGGAGCGAAGTCATGAGGCCGAACGGAGCATGAGATTAACCGTCGAGAAGATGCGACACGAAAACGAACAAGTTCCCCCGTAAGTTCCTTAGTTTCCCTCTAAACGTCAGCATTCGATTTCAGGTTAAGCGGAGTCAACTTGGAGGAAATCAGAGAAAAAGGTGAATTAATAGAATGAACTTATGTTCATTAGTTTGTTTAGCTATCAAAGTCTATGGAAACATGACAGGCGCCGGATTGTCCGACGATTCGGACGACGATAATGATGTGGATGTTGATGCGATGAATATACACGAATTGGAGGATGTCGATTCGGACGATGAGGAGATTCTACTCGACGACAATCGTTCTTCGTTTGCGAAACGTCGCGAACAACAACGGCAACAGCCAACAGACGCAATGGACAAGGACACCGATTCTGATGACAACTTTTGATCACTGATACATCCAATCTTTTGTCGTAGTTTACACTCATTGGTAACATCAAAAATAACACTTGTCCTAAGTTATCTCAGTCGAATACAACACGCGTAAGCTTGTTTACATACAATCATTATTTTTACTTGCAAATCTATTGATTGGTCTTAAGAACAATAACGATAGTCGAAATGATCGGTGACTGCTATTTGATGTAAAAATCTGGAAACTGAGTATCTTATAAACATTCCGAAAACGTTCGATTAAGATATGTTAAGCAACGGTGATTGTTGTCGGTTTTTGCCGAAAAACGTGTTGAAAATGTCGATGATTCCATTCGTTGGCACTAAAATTGAGAACAGTTCAGTGGAATTCATGGAAAACTTACGAGGAGCTGCGGGTGGAGCGGCAGTTGTCGGCACCTCGACTTTAATGCACTTGTTAGCTGCAGTCATTCGATAACCACAACTGCACATGCATCGACCGCGATAACAACCCGAATTCTCCGGACATTGTCCCTGCACGAAACACGAGCCTCCAAGTGCAGTTTTGGGCAAACAGGTTGTGTCACGACTCTGCGCTCCCTTAAATCCAAGTGTTTTCATAAACATCAATCGTAGACTTGCCTTTTCACATTCCCGGACGCACAATTGACTGGGATTCGTTTTTGGGTTTGTGATCGGATCGAAATATTCTTTGAAACCTTCGGAACAAACGCATTGACCTTTGCGACATTCCATTCCTTCAGCCGCACCACATTGTTCATCTCGTTGACATTCGGAGTTCAATTGACCACGAGCAACACAAGCGCCGTTCAAGTAGAGAGCTTCTGGTGCCATTGAATTACACGGCCGTTTACAGCAAACCGCCTATATCCAAGGATTTACGAAAGAGCTTTGGAAACACGAACCTGCGCAAAACTATCTCCCGACAAGTAATGACAATAATGGGTATCAGATGGACATGAATTGTTCAATAGCTTAGTGAAATTGGACGATTGTACCTCGCCGGGAATACAACTGTAACGATGATCAACCGTCGAACCCAATGGACAGGTCTGTGGACAACAATGTCCGACTTGAGAATCGGGAGTTGTCACACAATAAAAACCGGCAGTACAAGAATCGGCATCGGGAACAAAGTTTGGAATCTGAACATTTGAGATGTGAGAATTTCGAATTCTCAACATAAGCAAACCTGCGAAAGAGTTGCTTTGCGTGTACAGGTACCAGCTGGTGAGCCTCCAAGCGGGCAATTGGTTGTTGCAACGCATTTGGTACCTTGTTGAGTTGTTCCCGAAATGCAGACGCATTGATTTTTAACACAAGCCGAAAACGGCGACGTACAATCGTAATGTCGAGAACAACGATCACCAACTTTGGTTACTTAAAAAGAAGATGACAGATTGTATTGTTGTTAGATTGGATACTTACCGGAAATGCATTCTCCGTTTCGTGTGAATGTCGATCCGCGTTGAACACATTGACATTTGCCATTGCGACAGAAAAGCGGTTCACGACACTTGGTTGAACAGTCTTGATTAATCTTTGACGGCACTATAAGTTAAAAGTATTCAGTTGGATAGAAAGTAAACTCACGAATCATGCACCGTCCATTTGGCGTCTTTTCGGATGTCACTCGCACGTAAAACGGATGGCATTGACAAGTTCCTCGCAAACAAACGGATCCCTTGTTATCGCAATCTGAATCCTTATCACATGCTTCTCCCAATTGTGCTTTTCCTAAATGCCAACGATCTTCAACGACCACAAACCAAATGACTCACCATCACATGGATTGAATTGTGCATTCAGATACTTGAGACAAACGAGAATAATCGAAATTCTTAGTAGAAAACACATGGGTAAGCTGAAGTGTCTCAGTTCACGTCAACCCAATTGAATTAACGTGAACAGTGAGTTTGAATCGAGATTTCAAAACAACCGAGTTTTGGTCTCTAATGACCGATGGAGCCCATGAAACTGAATGATCAATAAAATCAGCAAGAGCAGAAATGACCGCCGACTCCTAACCAGCAAAACACACGCGCGAGTTTGGATCGACGAGCGGATGGCGCACATCTCCGAGAGATCGACGGCAACAACAAAAATCAGAAGAGTCGCCGTCGCTGATCATTGACGAAATGCGCACCTTCGAATCCCCCATCGAGTGCGCCAACCCTGAAATCTGTAGATGAGCGATTTCGTTTGTCGCGATTTTCACCTTCTCTCTAACTCATATCAACCTCAACATAGTCAAATTAAGGAGCTTCATGAAAATGAACTGAAAGTCTGAGTACGCCGCAAGCACTTCTTGTATTTGGTAGCAAACATATCATTGAATCTGAAATTTAATGATGATTAAGAGCTTCAACATCGCAATAGAGTGTATGTAACAGTATACTTTTTCTTGTTACTAACATGACGGTTATGTACATGGAGTTTCACTGATTTGTTTAAATGAAGTCACAAATTCCCTATCAACTCACTTAACACAAACCTTACGAGCAGTTTGATGCCAAAATTCGACTTCAACACGAAACGTTTACACAAGAACTCTATAGGCTTTGTTGTTTGTGGTTGTAATTACCGCGCACACTTTTCATATACGCCAACGTAGCGCACGTGAAATGAACGACGATTGTGTTCCTTTGGCTTCACGAAGAGGTCCATTTTTTCGGATTCAATTCTCGCTCTTGACCTCTTCGCAAGTTTTTGTTTCTTTCCAACTACCTTCCTGCACTCTCCAAAGGATCACTATTGTTCGTGGTGTCGTTTTATGTTCGCGTCCAAACGAGCGGTTCTGCAAAAAGGCGGAAATTGTTTTAAAATCGGAGACCAAATTTGAGGAAAAGGAAACGTTCGAATATCTTGTTTACATAGTGCGTATTCTGATCATTTCGATAGGGTTGTTCACGAGCAGTGCTATGCAAAAAACATCGAACGGTTTTTTTGTTAATCAAACCAATGGGATGGGGCTTTTAATCGATCGTTGAAAGTACTTACTTGCTACAGGGAAATGTCTTTGACGTCAATACTTACAAGAATTTGGATTGTACGCGTTTATTATCGAACCCTCGAGTGCTCTTACATTTCGATAGCGATTCTGTTAATGCGACGAATATATTTCTTAATCTCTGCACAAGCATCAAGTAGCAGAAGACGTCATATTTCTTGAGCTGATAATGAAAGCTGAGTTCCTGTTCAGATTCTACACAAATTGATTTCAATCTCCGAACATTCCTCTTCAATAAAACGGTCATCTTGTTGCCAAACTGCATGAGAGCATTTCTGTTGATATTCGTATTTTCTGCTCAGCTGTCACGTGTGGCATGACCCAATTAATAATCCGGGCTGCACGAACGTTTGCATCAGAATTTTATCGTTTGGCAAACGAATGCAGTTAACGGATTAAACGAAAGAGGCCGCTAATACGATTCACTTTACAAAAGGCCATCGTCTACCGTTTTGCGTGTATCTGAAAAATTGAAAGCATAATCGAAGATTCTATCATAATCCACTTGTTGATGCATTTTTTGCTTCTACGTTAGCTTATAAAAACACTTGTTAGCACCTACGTAAGCATTTAGTTCGTTTTGTTATAAATGAATAGAATACGCAACGACTGGGTGTAAAAGGTTCAAGTTGTTTTGCTAAAACTTGTTGATAAGTTTGTCTAAATTAATCGAAAAAACACTTGTTTTAATGAGCACAGGCAAGGATGTTTAGACTCATAAAAGCAAGAGGTTAATTGGACAATTGAACTTCGTAGAAATTCGCGTCTATTGTACGTTTTAACCGAAAAGTCCGATCTTTGTTCGTAGAATTCAAACTATCGATCAAGTTGAAAGATCATAATGAAACGTGTTCAGATCTCACCAAAGGACTACGCCCGAGAGAAACACAAAAAGTCAAGTTGTATACCCCCCACTTGTCGAGACTATAACAGACTCTCTGCTATAGGTCGGAGTGTTTTTTCCTCGGTTTTCCTCTTCATTTCCCCAACGTCCACCCTCCGTTACAAATGCACCTATACACGCCTTGTGGTTGCAATAGTAGTAGAGGAGGGCCGTGGGACATGCGTTGACGTTCAACGCGGTAAGCTCATAGAGACCCAATCCGCCGGCCATTTTTGTTTGTGCCTTTGGGGAACCAAAAGTCGGTTCTCACTCCCGAGGGATCCCAAAAAAGTGGCGGTGTGTTCCGCAATCATTTAAGACTCAAACAACTTCGACCTAATGGAGTTGTGTTTAATTGTGGAATCGAAAGTGTTTATGTTACGTTATTTACATAATAACTTGCATTTATACTCCAGTAATTCCATTGCATTAGCACAAACTACAAAATCTCTCGATGACTTTTCTCGGCATTGACTCACTTCCATATTTTTTGTAGGACAAATTACGACAACCACTTTGTACGTATATGGTTATTTACGTTCTTGCACTTCGGATTGTTCGATTTAACTATAAAATTACTGTGGCAAATACAAAAGTGGAGTTTTTGTCCAACAAAGCTAATTAGCATTGACAACCTTCTTGTTGACTTCGGAAACGGGTTCTTGTTGTTTTTCTTCAGAACAAAAATGAACGTGCATGTTCGTGCCACACTCCTAATTATTTTAATTAATCAACTCTCTGATTTTGGTCGCTTTCCTTAACAATGACGCGTGTTTACGTAGCGTTGCCGGACAGACCACAGATTGTGATTCGAATTCGTGTTCAATTCACACGCCTCTAAAAGAACTGTTCATAACAATGTTTGCTGCTTGGATCGTTTATGAAATGTGCACGGTAATCATGTATATGAGAGAGATGCAAATGACATTCGTATTGCTGTAAACAACTCTTCTTTTGGTTGGGACGATGTTTCCGGGTCCATTCGAGAAGATTATTAGATCTGTTGCTATGAACTTTACTTGGCCTTGCATTCATTTTCAATTAGCTGACTAACGTGAAGAAATTAACTCGCTAATTGAAGGTAAACACATGGAAATCGACTTCTGATTGTTATTAACATTTCGAATTCAATTCTGTAGTCTACGCGTGAGTATCCCAAGTAATTTCTGTCTGCGCTTTTAACTCATGATTGACAGGTTGTTCGACCAATTCACAAATCGTATTCATTAATTCAGAGCAGCTGTTGTTGTCCAATTTGTTGCCGAAATCCAGAAGTTTGTCATGAGAACAAAATCACATGAAAGAAAACGAGTTCAGAAATACGATGATTGTCAATCGGGTAGTTTGTTTGTTCACAGCAATTGGAACCGAATATTGAACGTTTCGGACTGTCCCTCTTTCAATACGACTCGAAATAATCTCAATGTAAACAGGACGTAATAAGCGAATGTGTTCGCTCATCCAGCAACATTCGCACTTCACATGCTGCGATGTTGAGGTCTCTACTTTTGCTCAATTAAACGACCGTTCCTTCACGCCCGTCTTTTCGTCATTACAGTGACACCACAGACACACACGATCGTCGTGGATTCGCGCTCTACAAACTAACAACAATCGTTTTAACGGTTTTTTTGATACGCTAGAAATAAGCCGTTATTCTTTTGATTGTCATTTTTGCATCCATTTTGCAATAAACCCATGAGGCGCAGCATAGTTTTGGAGGCTCTAGACCGCTTAAAGGGCCGATTTTATGTTTTCATTTTGCTCAGACATCTTTTTATGGTTGATGAACTATCCGCAATTTGAGATTTGATTTCTGGGTGTGTGCATTTGATCTTGGGGTCACTTTTACTTTTGATTAAGAACCAATTCTGTGCAAAAAGGTCAGTGAGCAGTCTAAATTGTAATCACTTTCACTGCGTCACTAATCGCTATTTTCTGCCACGTATACTATCTGTAACTATCGTGCATTAGAATGGGACTTTCGAACAGACATCAGTACACAGGATCCTAAGTAAAGGTCGTGTGTGCAACGTGTCATTTGGTCTTTCTACTACAAAAACGATCCATTGAGAAAACGGCACACACGGATTAGTATCAAATGGATTTCGTGCTCTAACAATCATTTTTGTATGCTAAGGACAAAGATTCAATTGAAAGTTTGTTTACATTCTTCGACGTTACCGTATTCTGACGATGATTATCCTTGACATCCCAGCTATTGCATCATTATCTTCTTTTGCTTGAAGTTGAGCTGCGGCAAAATTGAAAGCGTACGATTCGCGGTTTCGATAAATAGCATTTACGTAGTCATTTACAATGTATTTTAAGTTCCTAATGTTTATCTGAACTGTCTCGATGGTCAGGAAATTCGTCTCGCAAACGTTTTCAACTTTTGATTTGAACGGAAACCGAACAATCCCAGACATCCGTTGAAAACATGCGACCAACATCTGGAGATTTGAAATTGCGAACTTTGCCTTTTTGTTTGTTGTCTATGTTCTTTGACTTCATAGCCAACCAAACTCCAACATCTTCAACCTTATCGTTTGAAAATGTCAAAATCATGAGTTCTTTCGTTGAACGAGCCGTTCGAACCAAATGTTTGTGACCAGTGTTCACTTTGACTCTTGAACTTGCTGAAATCGTTTTATGGTTTTCCTTTTGAATCCGTGGACCCACAAATCAATTTCGAGCGCAGTGGACGGTCGTAAACCATTTTGTTCGACAACTTGTTGGCAATATACGTGATTGAAAGGCATTGTCGTCGAAGAAGGTTTAGCATTACGTTCCGTGTGAGCATAAACGTTTAGCGCATCACACCGGAAAGTCGGCAGAACAAAAGCGAAATTACGCAGCCAATTCGGAAGAGAAAAGAGATAATGGACGATTTTAGCAGAAAGCACAAACGTGAACCGCAAATTTTGCTTGTTTTTTGAGTAAAAAATTTGTCGAGAATTGGCTCCAAAACGACAAGCATTCAGCCATGCATTTCGTTTTCCTTTTTCTTCATTATTTGTCTTCGCTAATTGACAACTTCATTTACTACATGACGTCTCCTTTGAATCGCTAATCGAACCAACGGCCCCACTTAATCTCGCAAATCGTGTGTACCTTCGAATGGTCGTTTTGTACGTACTCATCGTGCAAACGTCTTCACGTTTCTTTTGGCATTAAACTGCCTAAACTGATCAAACAACTTAGTGGGGATTCTGTGTGCCCTCTCGAATGTTTTTGCGGTTTCAACAAAAAGCCATTAAGACAACAATCTCTTTGATCAGACAAGCTCCTAATGCGACAAAGACGAGTGACGTTGTTCGTCCGCAACAAGAAGCCATAAAGCACATCTTTTCGTCGATCTGCATTGCTCATCCACCAAAAGGATTCAGCCAAACAGAAGATCGTTGCTTGTTGTCGTGGTTTGTAAACCAAAAGAGACTTATCGGGAAGAGACAACGAAGTTTGAGTGTTTACGCGCAAAGGTTTCTAATTAAATTTTATTGCATGTTCTCCTCTTTATCAGTAGGCTTGCGGTTCATGAACATGAGAATCTGACGCTTGTGATCGTTGGCCAATCTTCGTAATTTGGACGTCACTCAAATGACTTCAACATATCATCTCTGCACAAGTCCAAGTAGTCGCATGGCGCAGAGCTTTTTTGCTCATAAACACTCGTGTTCGTCCCGTTTTTGTTATTCATTGCCGCATCGTGGTGTCCTGCAGCCATCGGGTGTCATTAGCGTTTGCTCTTCCGAGAGCCCTCCCGCGGAAGAGACCGCCGGGGACGAGGTAGTAAGAGGTTTTTACGATTTGCCGCTCACATTCTGCAGACATTCTTGCAAAAAAGTTCTTTACTTTTTCCACGGACGTTTGTTGTCTTTTTTTGCAAACTCATAATCCAAGAGGAGATGCGGCGAGAGAAGACGAAAGGACAAGATTATTATTTGGTCACTCTCGCCAAATGAGATTTCGCAGTGAAACCGAATGATCGACATAATCGAAAAACGAATGTACGGTAGTTGTCGTAAACGTCGATAGACAACTTTGGATCAATCGGCTCCGAACAAATGGACCTTCGGATGATCGGATTGCGATCCGAAGACTCTCCAACGATGACACATTTGAATCGAATTGTCCGCATGACATCGAAAAGGCAAAGCGACACGTCGGATAGGAGGAAAAGAGCAGTTCAATAATCGGGTGAGTTTCCGTTTTGTGATTGCAATCAAATTCCGATTATTGACGACATTCACATCGACGGACGAGATTTGTCGCCAGATTCGAATCTTCGTGTTCCAACCGTCGAGATGCGGCGTCCGTTCCGCGCAATAAGGTGGATTGTTGTGTTCTTGTCAAAACTCACTCATCGCGCACTTTCCCGAACAAGTGCCCACTTGTCAGTAACGTCCGTTCAATTCTCCACCGTGCACAGATTTGTCCCTTTTTTGTATCTTCGCTTCGAACTCCCGGGTTCGAACGAATCCACAGGATCAGTTTGTTTGTTCGGACTTTTGAGCTCAAAAGTTCTGACTTCTTTTTTCGACATCCGCTTTAAATTTGCGTCAACCAATGGACTTTTTGTTTGTCGACGATCGTGACTTTTTCTTTACACGTTTTCATGTCAACGGCTTTGCACGTGGCAATTGCAATTAAAAGTGCGTTCAAATTTGCACGTACACTGTTATGACTCATCGAGTGCAGATCTTAATCCTGATAATATGGAAACCCGCAGTGTCGAAGTTCGTTTAGAATATTTTTGGAAAAAAGGTTTTTTTTGGGGTTCTAGTCTCTTTTGTTTAATCACACCATTGGTGTCGGATTTACAATCGATTACTTGATTGTTCGCAATCGAATGACATTCACGAGTTGAACAATGTTTTACAACTTTCAGGAGTTGATTGTGTGTTATCAAACGAACGGAAACACCAGTGGCAGCTTGTTGTTGTATTTGGAGACATTTAAACACCAATCAACAGTTGTCAGTCGACATTTTGGACTTATAACCTTGGATATCTTGAACAAGATTATGCATCCTTACTAATTGCTTCTCTTGTTTACACTTCTGATGGAAGGTTGGGTTTCTTCCGTGTGACTGTTCGATTTTGAAAGCCCCACAAAAGACGATCATGTGGTCGATCAACAGCATCCGAAAGCTCAGACTTCTCTGAGATGAACTTCTATCTATTTCTGACAGTTGTCTGTCTAGCCAGTTAACAACTCAACGTGCTCTTTGCTTTTGTTCTTGTTCGACTGAATAAGAATTTTAAATTTATCATCGTAGATGTAAATGAAATGCTATGAAGTCGGCTTCTTTTCCAACGTGTTTTGTCGCCATTTTCATATTTCGCGTCGGAGTCGAACGTAATGCGCATATTATATCACTCTCAACACGTCGTACGGTTCTTGGCTAAAGCCCAATTTTCGCAAAAACCTTCTGTTCGTCGTGACTAAATTGCTGTTTTTCTGTTGATTTCTTTATTGTATTGGTCATGATTCAGCGTTGAATATTCATTTCACGGTTTCCGTCGAATCGCGTCCGATGGTGTTCTTTGCTAACATTTCATTTCAGTGGTCACTTCTGAATACCTACGCTACTCAATTCCGATATTGGCAGCCAAATGAAACTTCTGAAAAGTGTTTGGTTCGATTCGAACTATCCTTTTCGTCGCAGTTCGTAGACTTACAATTCGAAGATTATCGCGAGATGGATCGACAATCGGCAAATGGAAGTAGATCGAGATGGAAATGTCGAAAACGAAAGCAGATGACTATGAATGTAGTCAGTTCCTTTCGGGTCTTTTTGTTCGTCACAATCGTATTGTTAATGGTGTTCGCTACTTCTGTTTTGGCTGAAGATGAAATGCCGTTTGATTTGGATTCGTTGTTAAAACAAGCCGACAACATCAGTGTAAGTGTCACGCTAGAGTTATTCGGCAAAATCGAATGACTTTTTAGTTGCCATGGGAAGAAAATTCAAAGGAATTTCGATCAGTTTTATCAAACAACGAAGATCCATGGAAAGATGATCCGCGAAAGTTGGTACTAATAAGTTATTTGGCCGCAATAAGTCAGTTCGATGCCGGCTTCTACGAACGATTGACCATATACAATGAACGTGGAAGCTCGGAGATTGTGACTATGAACGCCGTCGGAAAAGATCGATGTTATAGTGTCGATTTTGCGGGCTCGATGATCTCTGGTGCTGTTCAGGTGGCCGTAGATGACATCAACAATAATACCGAACAACTGCCGGGTTACAAATTGGGTTACGTGTGGAATAACACGTGTGGAGATGAACGAAAAAGTAAATTTGACTTCAAAATTTCTTAGGATTAGCATAAACTTAGGTACTGAGTATTTCATGGAACACTGGAAACTCGGAGCTAAAGCGTTTTTCGGACCTGAAGTCAACTGTCGAACCGAAGCTACGATGGCGGCTTCTCAGAACTTGCCAATCATTTCGCACAAATGCAAAGATCAAACGGTGTCCGACAAATCAAAGTAGTTTGAAGATAATTGTATGGAAGTAATGTTCACATTTAGATACCCAACATTTGCTCGAACTATCCCGGCTGAAACAAAAATCACAAAATCTTTGATGGCTCTCTTGAAACACTATTCATGGCGCAAATTTACGGTTATTTACGAGAACAAACCGCAGAACAAAGAACTGTTCAATGCGATCAAAAACGAAATGGACGCTGAAAACAAGCGAATCGATTCAAGCAATCCGACCTACATGTTCATGAATGTTACGGAAATCCCACAATACAGCGATGTTGGAATCACTACTCAACTGACAGATACGATAATCGCCGAGACAAAAGACAATACACGAAGTATGTTTGAAATGTTTAAGCAAGTAATCAAGTGCCAAGTTTTAGTTTATCTTACTTTTGGAAATGTTCGTCTTTATCGTCGTATTCTTTTGTCAATGGGCTCCAACAATTTGTTTACGGAAGAACGAAAATACGTAATCATCTACCTGGACACCGACTATAACTGGCAAGGTGTATATCATGCGATGAACAATCACTTTGCTCGTGGTATGTTCTATGCTTACAACCTTATGTCTAATCGACTATCCTTCATGATTGAACTTTGTTATTTTAGACACAAGGATGCAAGTTCAAGAGTCGTGGTCGAATCCGAACACCACCGATCATGAAATGGTCAGATACTCGCAAAGCGCTGTTGCAATTATTCCGTCGCCTATTTTAATCAACGAGAACTATCACAAGTTTTGGTCCAGAGTAACATCGTATTTGAACAAATTTGGGGTGAAACCCCAAATGATTAATACGCGAATCTTGTACAATCGTTTCGCTGGTTATCTCTACGATGCAATTATGCTCTACGGTCAAGCAATTCACGAGATCGTTTTGGAAACCAACTCAACAGTCGAAGAAGTGGTGATGAATGGAACTCAAATTATTCAAAAACTACTTGGACGTAAATACGAAAGTAGGCTTAAAATAGTGATAGCGGGTTGATCCTGACCTTTTAAGGTATGTTGGGCTTTCAAATGCGAATCGACGAGAATGGCGACGCTGAAGGCAGTTACACACTTCTATCATTACAAGACGTTCTTCCCGTAACAAATACTTCGTCAACCGATTACTATCCTTTGGACAAAGGAATGGTACCAACAGCGAAGTTTTTGTACGTTGACGACGATCCCAATGCGCTTCCTATAATTCAATTTGTCGACAACTTCAAAGTCAATTGGCCAGGCGGCCAAATACCATTGGATCAACCAGTGTGCGGATTTCACAACGAGTACTGTCCAACCGAACGACGAATTCAAGCGGTTCTCGGCACTATTCTTCTAATCACGATCATCTTCATTGCTGCTGCCCTCTTGATAACCTATCGCAATCGACGTTTTGAACAAGAACTCTCCATGATTTGGCGCATTGATCCGCGTGACATTCAGAAGATCGTTCAAAACAACACGTCAACAAACTCGCTTTTTGTGTTGGGGGGAAGTCGAGTGAGTTGGATGATAAAGTTACAAGCTATAAACCTTGGTTTTTTAGGCTAACATTTTACGAAAAGAAGAATTGGCAGAACAGCGATTCTCCGGTTTCTGTGGTGTTGCTTTGTATCGTGGTGCTGTTGTTGCAATCAAAGAGATCAAGTATTATCGACGACCACGCGAATTGACACGAGCCACCAAATTGGAAATGAAGGCGATGCGACAATTGCACAACGACAACATCAACTCATTTATGGGTAAACTTCAAACCATTTATGTGATTTCTGACAACAACGAGTTTTAGGAATCATGGTTTGTCCGACTAGCATTTGTGTCGTTCGGGAATTTTGTGCAAAAAGTAGTTTAATGGACATTTTGCGTAATCGAGATCTCAAATTGGAAGGCCTTTTTATTGCATCATTTGTCGAGGATTTAATCAAAGTAAGTTCACTACGAAAACAATCTCTGACCATTTCAATCGTATAGGGAATGATCTATTTACACGAATCGGAGGTCAAAATTCATGGCAACTTGAAGTCAACAAACTGTTTAATCACATCGCGTTGGGCATTACAAGTAGCGGATTTCGGTCTTCACGAGCTTCGAGACGGACAGCAATGGGAACGTTCAGAAATGATGTGGGAGTCGTTGTTGTGGACAGCGCCGGAGTTGTTGCGTGAATCCGAATTGACGAATACGGTGCGTGGAACACAGAAGGGCGATGTCTACTCCTTTTCCATCATTCTTCACGAGATGATGACACGTCAAGGACCATTTGCGTTGATCGAACGTCAATACCCATCGGCTGAAGAAGTCGTTCGTTATGTGGCCAACTCAGATCCATTGAAACCGTATCGTCCTTCGTTGGATATGTTCGAGTGTCAAAATTTCATCAAAGACACAATGCGTATGTGCTGGAGTGAAAATCCGTCGAACCGTCCCGACTTTCGACCGACCATTCGCCTAAAACTAAAAGAAATGTTCAGCGGCATCTACAAACGAAATATCATGGACCACATGTACGTTTATTAGTTAAGAAGAACTATAATTGCAACTAAATTCCTCGCATATATTAACCTATGAAACGATTTTGCAGGATGAATATGATGGAAAAATATCAAAACCAATTGGAAGATTTGGTTGAGGAGCGAACTCACGAATTGAGAGACGAGAAACGACGCACCGAAAGTCTTCTGCAACGAATGTTGCCAATGTAAGAATCCTTTTAGTGAGTAACATGGTCAACACAAATTTAGTTCTGTTGCGCAACAACTTCTTCGTGGCGATGATGTGAAACCCGAATCATTCGCATCGGTGACCATCTATTTCTCGGATATTGTCGGATTTACAACAATCTCGCACAACTCGACGCCAATGCAGGTCGTAGCACTTCTGAACAAACTGTACACGCTCTTCGATTCGATTATCAAACAATACGACGTTTACAAAGTGGAAACTATTGGTAATATTCTGAAGTTAACGGACCAGATTATAAGCCTTGTTTTCAGGAGATGCATATATGGTAAGATTGTTAGCTTTTTGAATCAATTGGACGAAACGACAATATTTAAACTTTGTGTTCAGGTTGTTTCTGGAGTGCCAAATAATCGCGACGAAGTCTATCATGCCGAACAAATCGGTATGATGGCACTTCATCTGCTAAGTGCTGTGGACAACTTTACGGTACCACATATGGAAGAAGAGAAACTGCAGCTTCGAATCGGAATTCACACGGGATCATGTGTGGCAGGCGTGGTTGGCAAAACGTAGGAATGATTCTGAGAAGAAATTTTAAATGTATTCTTTTAGAATGCCACGCTACTGCTTATTCGGAGATACCGTCAATACGGCATCGCGAATGGAATCAAATGGAGCTGGTTTGTCTAAAAACAGAATACTTTTTATCTTGTATGTCGATCATTTTAGCGCTCAAAATCCACGTCAGTCATGTGACATACGATGCGCTCACTCGATCTAGCGGTTTTGTTTTGGAAGAACGTGGTACCTTGCAAATCAAAGGGAAAGGACCGATGCGAACCTATTGGCTCAAACAACGTCATGGCTACAACTTTAGCGACGAGGGATCGAGTATTTCTGATGACAATCTATCCGAAATCTTTCCTCGACCGTCACTACGACATCGCGGCCATTCGAGTTGGAGTAAGTTCACTAATCTACTGTTGCTAATCATTCCTTTTATTGCAGCCGTTGATCGAACTTCTTGCATTTCTTTGCAACGTGATCCGGTTTCGAAAATGAAGCGAATGATGGATGCGGCCTTACAGCGTTTGCCATTACCGTTGGCATCGGTGAACGGTGCTGGCGGTTCGATTATCGGTCTCGAAAACATTGCCGAACGTTTCGGTTCTTCCATTTTCAAACGTCAACGTTCGACCGATGTGGAAGGCGGTTTGCGGTGTGACGACGAAAACGATAGCGGTTTGGAGAATGGTTATGATTATGCGGCAAGTAATGGAATCATTGATGGCGATGCCGACAGTCAACGAACTTTGATTCCAACGTTTAGTCGACATCCAACGCGAAAGAACACAATTCAAAGTTATTTGGCTCAGTCAGAATCATCAATGGAATCAACCGTAACCGACGACTATTATCATCTTGGTGGTCGACAACATGCAGACGAACCTTTGCCCTATGTTCGCAAACGATCATGTTCGATGCCCGATTCCGAATACGCTGCCAATCCGAAACGATTTCACAAGTTCCTACGCGAAACCAATCGATTGCATTTACTCAACGAAACAGCTACTGCAACCGCTTCGAAGAACTCAGAACACGTAAAATCGAGTGGTGGTCGTAATTCGAATGGCGAAGGTCAACGACGCAAAAATGCTGTCGCACCACCTGTCAATAATGAGGAACTGGACACTCTCGTTCAATTGTATTGTCATCCAAACGAAACAGTTCGTTTCACAAACGCTCGCCGACTTGAAGAAGAACAACAATTGAACGAACAAGCGGCTTCTGTCGTTATTCCAGCTCTTCCGCAACCACCTCGACGACAACGAACAACCAACGGCAGTTTGACGCAAAACTCGTCGGCTGGTGCTCTCAACTTGGAAAGTGATTGCAACAGTGTGTTCGAGAATCCGGTATTCTCGGCGAACAGCAACGATGATCCGATTGTGCCACGAAAACGTTCACTTTCCTACGGCGATACAGTGAATCCGCATACCAATCGAATGGACGAAGAAGATGAAGATGTAATGGTCGAAATGGATCCACACGAAATCAGCGAATACAACGGTGAAACAGCAATATCGCCATCGACTGACGATAGTTGTAGTATTGTTGTTGATGCCACGCAATCGCTTCTACCCAATGGTTCAGCAGCAACAATAGCAGCGAAAAGACGTTTCTACCGCAATCGAAAAAGCGTTCTTTCACTTCAATACACGGCTGATCGCAATTCACACAGTGGTTTCGATCATCGTGATGTTATGGCCAAGAAACCGTTCTTTCATCCCTCTCTGCGCGATAGATCTCCGGGCGCTAGTTTCAATCGTTTGTGGAGACGAATGATCAATGTCGACACAAATCCCGTAGCCATCAGCACTCCAGTGGATCCGCAAAAACGTAGTCGTCGTAACTATTCGCCTTCAACTACTTCAACTCACTACATCGATAATGGCGTCATTTCAACAAACGGTTATCTATGTGGCAACGAAGATGTTAGTCATCCAAAATCTGCAGTCGAAAACAGTCGATTACCGTTAAAACAAATTCCATCGTTGCCACCGCAAATGTTGCATCAGAACGATCAACATTCCGTTCCGATTCCGACGACAGGAGAGCACAGTTCTTCCGAGAACTTGGACGAAAGATCCAAACTCTTCGGTTTCAAAGACAGCCCTTCGATTATCAAACATTGAAGATTTCGGCTTCATGTTTAACTTTTTACTGGTCGTTAAACTCCAAACTCATTGATCCTCAATTTTTTGCCTCTTTCATAGTCTTGATTGCCATTCTTCATTAGCATATGATTCTACCGAACGGCGAGCTTATAAGTTCGACTTGTCGTTTGTTTTGTGTAACTTCTCATTCTCCGCTCACTGCCAATCTTTGCCAACGAATTTTCGTTCTCTAACAATGAAGCAATTAGTCTACGAGTCTATAGCCCACAGATCATTTAATATATTGTACATATTGTCTAAGCAGAGGAGCTAATACAATCAACAAACCGTATTCTTCGAATTTGGGGTATTAAACGAAACCCGTTGAGTTATTTACGTCCAAATACCAGGTATCTCATTTTTGATATTGTTTTCGGTTATGGTTGACCGCAAACACAAAAACGCTCATTCCATTCACAAAACGTTTAATCTCAATTTCAATCTAAGGATCATTACTTTTCGTGTACTTTTACTGGAATAACTCTTTATTCGTCTTTCTTTCTGATCGTATTATTGAACTTCGTATTGTCAACTTCTCTCTTCTACAACATTTGGATATCAAAGTCTTTTGAGTCGAAGCGTGTAGCCATTGATTTGTGTGGAAAAGTTCTATGTAAATGAAATTTCTATCTTTGACGTGTAACTTTTGGATCAACCTCCCATTCGAACTGTACATTTGTTCTCATCAATGAAACCGCGTGCAATTCAAAATGTTGTTTCGTTATGTGCACTTATGGAAAAAAAACATAAATAGCGTATGCAACTAGATGTTCACGGTGTAAAATTCTAACGTTTATTCAACTGTTCAACTAAACGTAATGATTCTAATAGTAACAACCGGTTGATTTTTTTAAAAAACTTTCAATGGCACAACAACTCTTATGGCGGCAATGATGTGATAATAAAGAGGAAAGATTGATACGTGACGGGGAAAAGAATCTATGTGGACAACAAAGATACAGAGGACTGTGCAGGTGGTTACTTAGGTTCAAGATAGATAGCAAATAAACAGACTCCCCGCATATGAATCACAACAAAACACACGCTCGAGAACGTTTAGCACCGTTTTTCGTTGCTTTCACGTTACTCGAACCACTCGAACGTTCCACCTGCGAAGTTGGATTCGGATTTGTATTGTTGGGAATGGAGGGTGCAGTTTCCGTAGGATTGTGATTGTTCGTATTGTGCGCATTTTCAATTGGCGGCAATCGATTTGGTGCATTGACCGGCGGTGCTTTTATTACCGAAATGTTGGTTGCTGGAGCGGTGTCCGTACTCAACGCTTCACTCGACGTCTGCGGACGTTGACTACCACCGCTCAAACTACCCGTTTCGTCAGGAAGACCATCTAAGTGAGAGATTGGATTGCTTATACGGTTGAATGGACAAAAACCGAATCGATAGAGCGAAAATTAATATGGAAAGGAAATAAAGCGATTTGGATTAGATCGACAATACATGGTGTAGAAATTGCCAAACAACGTAAATTCTACAAACTTCTGTACATGGAAAACGATCAGTTTGTACGGTTTTTGCGTTCTTTGTAACAAAAAGTAAAGCAAAAGATAGGGTGCAAAATATATATCAAGTGTTATTACCTACTTGTCAGGCTTGTCGTACTTATCAACGTATGAAGTCGATGTCGTTCGCTGCGCACCGAACTGCCGGCGGGAGTGTTGTGAAGACATAAGATCGGCAGCTGAGCGGTGTTTTCCAAACGTGCCAAAATGCGATGTGCTTCCGTTGAAATTGCCAACTGGTGAACCGGACGATGAGCATTAAAAGACGAAAGACGTTGATTCCGAGTGTTGAAATGAGCTTCGATCCAACCCGCATCATCGGCTAAATATTGTAATTGTATTCGATTCCTATAAGCTGGTTTCACCTGATATAACAATACTGCTGTCGAGGGTCAAACGAACCGCAGTTACCTGACCCTTTGCCGTGAATTGAAGTTTCGATTGACCGGTTTCGGCGTCCCATATAATTACCAACTTATCTCGACCACCACTAGCAACTGTTTTACCGTCTTCTGACATACAACAACACGAAACCACGTCTTCGTGTCCGACCAGCACTTGGGTGAGGAAACCGGTTTCCAGGCGCCAAACTTTGAGCGATTGATCCACAGAGCCGGTAACCAGAAAAGTACCGGATTTATTCACGTGATAGCAAACAATCTCGTCGGCGTGATATGCTTTTGTCTTTGATGTAAATATTGCATCATAATGAGACCAAATGTTCAATCTAAACTTTTTAAGTTAACGAAAAAGATTGTTCTTTTGGGTGAACAAACTCTTTCAAATTATTTGGATTATGTGAAACCAAAGTCGAATCGTTGATTCGTAAAAATAATGGAGCTTTCAATCCCGTAAAATTGGACAGGATTTCAATTTGATCAGGATCTTCCACGCTACTCATTGCCCAAATGAACGCTGTATCCTGATCATCACAAGATAAGATCGTGTTTCCATCAGCAAAACAGATGATAGTAACGATTCGATGTTGATGCATTTCGAACGACTTGAACAGCATCCCGGTCGAAACTTCCCACAAAGAAATTGTGCCCTGAGTACTTCCCGATATCACAAACATTGAGTCTTGAGTGAAACTGAGCGCAGTAACAGCACCAGATTTTTGTTGTGAAGTCTGAAAGTGCTCGGAATTCGTTTTGTTTTCTAACATCACTTACCGTCCACAAACAACGACAGCCATCCAAATCCCAAACTGCCAAAACACCGTCTTCTGTTCCACAAGCTGCAGTTCGTTCGTCCAACGAAAGTTCGATGCAAACTAAAGCAGCACTGTTGTTAACCACTGGTTCGCTTTCGATCGAATTCACGTCCCACATGTGAACTTTGTTTCCACAAGCAGCCAAAAGAAATGCGTTGTCGTCGCTAACCTGAAAACGCACAGCTATTAACATAGTAAGGGATATTCTTGTAACCTTAAGAGTAGTGACCGGAAGTGCTAAAGAACATTCCAATGTTTCCAAAATTGTCCCATTGTGAATATCATAACAAATGACTTTCTTAGTTGTTGCGGCAAACAACTTGCAATCATCGATCGAAGCGCAAAGAGCGTTCACTCGAGAGTCGTGTCCGGAGAGTTCGTGGAGTTCTTGTGACGACACGGTACTGAATACTCGAAGTGTTTCATCTTCACATGCCACAGCCAAAAAAGCATCGTTGCTGAAAAAGATTTCTGAGAAATGTAACAATGCTCGTGTTACCTTGTCACTGTAAGACATGTTACCGGTGCCATTAGCCCACTCATTTTGATGATAACAACACCCGTATTAATATCCCAAACCATCACAGCAAAGTCACCGGAACCTGAATAAAAATAAGCACACAAAACTAATTCGACTAACCAGTCACCAGAAGTTCATCTTTCGACATAAGTTGCAAATCGACGACTGGTCCCGTGTGATCAGGAACTGAAATTCGTTTTTGTTATTTGTAAATAATTTCAACAGAATTTCGCCCCCTGAATTCACTTACATGCTTTTAATACGGTACCCGTTTCCAGATCGATAACACGGGCCGTCGAGTCTGCCGATCCGGCAATCAATCGACGATTGTCTTCACTCAAAACGGAGCACAAAACTTTCGAAGCATTCCATCGAATTGTTTTCATGCATTCCAACTAAATCTCCTGATTAATTGCCATTATTCAAATCGTTTACCTGTAGAATACTCCAAACACGTACACTGCAATCCCAAGATGTGCTCGTAAAGAAGATTCCATCTAATGAGGTACAGAATGAAGTCACTCGATCGGTGTGACCTAAAGCCCGTTAATTAAAAACTGTAATTAATCCAGTGAAATGCCTTTGAAAGTTTTGAATAGAAGCTGTGATGCTATGTGGTACATGTAAATTGATCCGGGAGCTGAAGTGTCTCCAGAGATTAAAAGATGCTGATGATTGCAAGTAGGTTGAAGAACCGGTTTGTTGCACTTGAAAGGAACATTAAATGCAATAATCTAAAATCTTGTGGTATCATTTCAAACGACTTCGAATCACTTGTTTCATTTTTGGCGGATTAACCCAACATGTCATCGGAACCAACAAACTTCCATTCGTATAGAAATCGGTCCATAACATTGCTTGTTCGATCAGTTCGTTTAAATAGGTGCTATTCATAGCTACAAATTATTAGTTTTACCGTTCAACGAAGATAACATACAACGGGTGTAACGCAAACGATTAATGAACTCGGACACAAATTGCTCTCGATCGTAGATCAACGTTGGAATGGCCGGGAGTAGAATTTGCTCGAAAAGAACCAATAAATCGTGATGCAACACTTGTTGAAGGCACTCCTCGAAAATGGTCAATAATCGTGTAAGACCGTAGAATCGAAAAACACCCTCGATGTATTCGAATGCACAAAGCGCTTCGCTTTTCAGCTCGTCGATGTTGGCTATAAGCATAATTTCTGAATGACAATTGAATATCGACTAATACCTGAGTGCAAAAGATAATACCAAGCGAAACGTAGACGTCGTAAACTCCGGGTTTCTTTCGAGAGTGCGGGCGGAAAGTTAACAATTCCAGCGGATTGAGCGTTCGTTCTCGAATTCTCCAATGAAGGTCCCGTCTTGAAGAGTTCGGCCGCAATCTCGTTGATGGCAATCAAGTCGGTTGCTGTTGGAATGTAAAGTTGTCGAATTTGAGTTGCTATGTGAACAAAACGCATTCGATAAATCAATCGACCTTCGACAACAAATTTCACCAGAAATGGCACTAAATTGAGAATATCTATAGACGATTAGACTTCGTTGATTACTTATTCTTCGAAGTACAATGACGGGTAGTGGAGAAAAAAGTTCTTGGATTTTAGTGACAACTCCGTTTTGAAAGTTCGTTAGTCGGTATCCATCTGCTATCTCGGCTGCCGTTAGACCATGCGGTGAAATCACTAGCATCTGACAAATATTTCTTACAACTACTTGTCCATACTCTTTTTCAAGCGACTCCAAGTATTGAGTGAGTTTAGAGAAGAGTAGTGGAGATGTCGACAGAAGCTCGAATGCTTGGATTTGTCCCAAGGCGATGTTGTTCTCGTAAGTTTTCAACTAAAAACTGTTAACAGAAAGTACAAATTGACAATAAACGAACTTGTTGTCTTAAAACTGACGATTTGTCGGACGATAAATTGTGTCCATTTTGTGTAGTTTCACTAGTGATGATCTGCACAGATGATTCAAAATCAAGAGCCCCAATCTCTACAACATCATCAGGTGTGGGAAAAGCCGCCAATTTTGTTTCTGCATTTAACGATGTGTAAATCAATGAGAGACGAGGAAAAAGTTTGCGAAGTGGTTTTTCTGTTTCGCTGAGTGTACGTCCAAATTTCACGTAATTGGCTCCATCGATTAGAACAAAAACCGGCTTGTCAACCTTATCCATGATTGCTTTAACTTGTGAAAGAACGGTACTCAGATGAAAAGATGCTGACAGCAAGGTAGAGTCGAGTTTAGCCATGTAACATAGCTGAAATGACTGTTTAGGTTTTGTTGGTCTGAGGATTATAACCTTGAGAAAGATGTTCTTGAACAGTTCGTTTACAAAGATTGAACTATCGGTTAGATTTGCGTATCGAGATATAACATAACAGTTTTTAGTTTGAAGCAGCTCATTTAGACGACAAATGATCGCAGTTTTTCCTGAGCCATGAGGACCGTAAAAGTGAGCACTAACACCTTTTTCCAGTCCACGTTGAATTATTTCGTTTATATTGTCGTCTACGTTCGCTCGGGTTATCCATTGCTGAGGTGATATTGTAGTAGCATATGCTGAATGGGTTTCATGGTCGATACATGCCGCTTCAGTTGCGCTAATGGAGCTGTTTGTGTTTGGCTTCTCGGCCAACTGGATGTGATCTTTGATTGCGTTGATTACCTTAAACGAAAGAATGTTTATGGACATAAGGTACGATAAATACATCAGAAGTCAACTGTCGTTCGTAGACACTCGCGTCTTTACCCGTCAACCAACGTCCGGGATCGGAATGTTTGACGGTGAGCATGTAGGGCAAACGATTTGAACTTGGAACTTTTTCAGCGATCAGATTCTTCAAATTGGATACCCGATCGTATTTCGTTTTGTCCACATCCTTCCACGTGTTCTGTTCGTCTTTTGTTTCGTAATCTACAACAATGCTATTCAACAAGCTTGAAACCTCACTGATTACCTTTAAATTTACGCAAAACAAAAATGTTCTTAGTTGGATTTTCAAGTAAAATGCGCGCAACTCGTTCGATGTACGACAACTTAAAGGCCGTTGATTTCTCGCCGTCGATCTGAAATGCTTGGTATTCGCATTGACTTAAAATTTTTAACAAACCTGTAGAATTGCATCGTCTTCAATCGCTCGTTGAGCACCGGCTTGAATCAGTTTCTCTAACCGCGACTGAATACTCCTGTCCGTAACACCACGTTTCAAGTGATACTCAGTTGTCAGGTCGTTTTTGCACGGACAGTAGAATTGTTCCAACAATTTGACATCTAAACCTGTTTGATCATACGGTGGTCATCGGTTTTTACCTTTGAAGATCTCCACGGCTGCTGCACGTATCGCATTGAATTCTTGTTGCTGTAGAATCAGGGGTAATTGAAAGTTCCCGTATCGATCGCCAATAAAGCACTGAAAGATAGTTTGGCTTCAAATCGACGTGTTTCAAAATTACAATGACTGTAGTGTGAGGTTCATTAACGAGTTCAGTCAAGAAGCGATATTCGGTCAAATTGCGTTCACTTTCCGGAATGAAGGTCGTACATTCGATGTCCATATTGAACTCGAAACAATACTGTTGAATATCGGAAATCACATTGCGCATCGCTTCAAACTCAAGAGGAAACTCTAAACAAATAGAAGTTAGTAGCTTCGAGGTTATATTCGAACCTTCGAATGATGGGAAAACAAAAGCGAGATGATGTGAACGAGTGTAAGAACATCCACTTGGAAGGCTGTTCAACGAAACCGCCGATGCCGTTACGGTGGATGTTGGATTCTCGATGCTACGCCGGGCAACGTTCGCTGATTTGGGCGATTTGGCGCGTTTACCGCCACGAAACATCGCGCGGTTCCAGGTCTCTTGTATGGCAGCCAGCGAGAGAAATTGACTTAAAACTCAAAAATAAAATCATGACTAAACGACAATGAAAACGGCAACATTTGTTCGCTACAAACGAAGTTACCAGCACGTAATCGAATGATAACGACCAACGTCAAGGTAAACAATCGACGAAAACCTTCGAATCGTTCGCGTACTTTTCTATTTCTCCACAAAAGCGGATGTGCCCGCGAAATACGACGAGCTGCGACCGAACTATCGACGGTCAACGTAACGACATCGGCGGGCTCGTAATTGAATTTAAGGCCGGAATTCGTGGCACAACAGGTCGGTCAAAACGAAGCGACCTCGATGGCCTCACACGCACATACAGACGTTAAACGAACTGTTGAGCGGAGTTCATCAAAGCTTCGACGCCAAAAGTGAGAGGTAATCCGAAAAGTGACAAATCGCTCTTACGTAGCGATTAACCAAAAAAAGTTATTAGTTCGCTTATTATTTATGTTCGATAGGCAATTACAAATAGAAAACTGCTAATACGTTTGACTTGTGTGTGTTCGATTGGCCAGAAAACACGAGAATGACTGGGTCGTAAGGGGAAGCAGTTTGAAAGCGTGCAATTTACAAATTAATCAAACACGCGAATTTACGATCGTCCATATAGTTGGCGTGTACAATTGCGAATGTCGTAACAAAACACAATGAACGTCAGCATTGTACTCGTGGAAACAGTTGAGAAGTCATGAAACAACTCGTATGTTAGCAGGTCCTTCAACATTACGTTTCGAGATTGAAATCTGTGGTCATTGAAATGTTCAGGAATTGAAAATCCAGAAATCATGCGCGTCAATGAGCTGAAAGCGTTTCGTTCAATTGGCCAAAAAAACGGGCGGCGCAAACTCGTGAACAAAAAGAACGAGTAATGCGAGGAAATCCGTAGAGTTGCACGTCCATTCAGCAGCTCAATTGGCCTCAACTCCTCGCGTCAATTCGGTCGTTTACCCAAAAAAATGGTCGTCTAGCCGACTAATCGTGATGTCGCACATTTCACTTCAACATCTTCGCTCCTTAACTTGACCATTAGAGCAATCGTTTCGTGTACGAAAACCCCGCCGAGATTTGACGAACTATAATTCTTTTTTTGTCTTTCGATTTAGCCTCGCTGATGTTCTTCAAAAGTACGAATGTTCAAGGAATGTACTTCACGTTATTTTTGCCTTCGGGCCAAACGGCCGTCGTATTTCCGTGTGTGGCCGATTCAAATGTTTTCGCAGACTTTACCGCTCATTTAGCAGCCCCCAAGTTTCTTTACACTTTTGGTTCAACTCTCGAAGTCAAACGCGCGCGAAAACGATAAGAAAAAACGGACGCATTTTGAGGTTTTTTCGCGTTCACCACCCACAACACATTACGTTTCGTGACGCTGTTCCCGGCAAGTTATCCTTTATCCACGGCTTGGCGGCTACTCCTGCATGTGACTCGAAGCTTTGATGGTTCACGAACATTGATGAAGTGTGAAGTGGACTACGCGTTGTTGGCTGTGAAAGCCACAAATAAGACATAAGTAGGTAGATGGAATAGGAAGTTTGCACTTCTGTTCGAATACGAAATAATCGAATTTGAAGATAAATGCACACGCAAACGTCTTCAAAAACCGTAAGCCAAAGATAATAAAAATAAAAACTACAACATCAAGTGAAATAGGAGCACCGTTTTTTGAATAAAATGAAGGATTACTACTCGGAGAATTAGCAGTGTTTCTTCAAACACCTGTCCCTTGTCAATTAGTCGATTTGTAATAGAGTCACTTATTCCCGAGTACTTGACTGTAGGTCGGAAAATACGAGAAAGTTAAAAGGAAAAAACACAGTCTTTAGTACCACAGTTATGTGATACGATTATCTACAACTCGAATGCTTAGCGTTGAGTTTAAACGTCTGGTGGCTAGGAGATTGCAGTTCGAGAATCACAGAAATCGCACGTGTCCAACGACGAAGTTCACACAACAAAGAACCGCTTGGGAATCAAAAAGGCGGTAGTTCCAACAGCGACCACGATAATCCAGAAAACCGAAGCTGTCAAACAGCTTTTCGACTCCTATTTCAATGAACATAACCGCCTATTCAAAAAAAAGTTTGCCGCAATAAATCAGTTGGTACAATAACTTCCGGGTTTAACTAATTTCCATTGATAATTGACTTTTGTTTGCTTCTCACGCAAATGTTCAGTTGTCCTTGATGCCATAATTGTTAAACGAAAGTTAACTCTTGCCAATCAAATTCTACTCATTGGCGTGGCGAGTCGCTTTCGTTGACTTAATTTTCTCGAGGTGTCAAAAGCACCGGTTCGTATTCGAAAAGTTGGGCATGTTTACGCAGCTAAAAACGGCGACAAATAGTCGTTAGCAGGCCTTACGACTGAAGTTGTACGTAACCAAATACACGCGCGCTTACATTCGATTTAATGAGCTTGTTAGACGGTGGAAATGGCCAAAACGATTTTTCACATCAAAAGTTTTATGAGCGAAGGAAATCTCAGAGAAACTGACCATCGCATCAAAATTAACGAGCTTCAAATCAATGAACTTGAAAATAAGCAAAAGCTCGTGCACGTTGCTATTAATTACTTTAATTTTTTTAGAAAGAGCTTCTAATCCAAAAGTTACAAGGTTCCTTGACTAGTCGTAATGCACTTTTCTTTTTCATTTGGTCACGGGTAATTGCGTGCCATTGAACAGACCTGCTTTCTCGATGTTGAACTTGCGCGTAACTTCCGTATAAATCGATTCATTGACCATGAAGTCAAAATACGAAAACTAAAAGTCCAAATACTCCTAACGAACTTCGTAAACTCGGAAAGCACAAATACCTTCCATGAACTTGAGCTTTGAACATCAAATTCGAAGATATCAATTCATAAAACCCGAGAACACAAAGACTGAAAATTAGTTGTTGGCTTGAAACAAAACACAATTTCCATTATGTGAAAACTGGAAACCCCGAATAGTACGCGTAAATCACGGCAGAACATTTGAATTAGGGCCAATTTCACTAAGAGAATCTTCGACAAGTCAACAGCGTTGAAACAGGACTCGTTTGACCGCTGTTAAAGGAAATTCTATCCGGTAAAATGGCTGCGCACCAAACGAAACCCCGAGCAGGCGGCACGCTGTTTAGCTCTAATTTCCACTCGTTAATTAAGACTTATCCATAAATGGCATGCGAAAAAGCTTCCAAACAAGAACTGCTAACTTATGTTATAAGTTTCTACGTTCATTCAAATAGAAACGACTAATCTTTTGAGCGTTTAGACCGAGTAAAATAAATGAACATATAAAAGCTTTTGTTTAAGTTCATTGCAAAATTTTAATTGCTTGTAAATTTTCTTTATGAGTGACCATATAGTTAATAACTCAAAAGCCCATGTGAAAGTTGACTGTTACAAATCGACGGTTATGTGGAACTGAAGTTGGATAGATAGAGGAATCAAGATAATCAACTATGTTCAAGTTATGCAAAGACGTCTTTGGACTGTTTGCAGATCACATTAACAAAGAAATCTTAGAGTCAGTGTTTCGATGGTTATGAATAACCTTCCGCAAAATAGCATGCAGAGTAATCTGAATGGTTTGTTACTATCAATTTTCTTTTTAATTGAGTTTCTGTCGCTAATGAGCTATGGATTTCCTTCCGTATCTTCTAACATAATTAACAGGTTTGTAAATATTTTCAGTTGAAAAGTCACTACTGACTATTTCTATAGGTTTGCGAAGCAACTCGTGGTTTAAACAAATTTTTATTCTTTCGCTTAGCGTCCAAAATCGACAGTGGAGACGGCGAAACGAGCTTGTGATCCTCCTTTTGCGGCAACTGAATGCGGCGCCCCGGAGTCAATTGAGTAGAATTGTAATACCACAACTATGCCTAGAAACCCTTCTCCAAACTGTTTTCGTAAACGTAAAAGATGCCAAACGGTCTTCGCAGTTCTAGTTTTTATTGTTCAGATTATCGGCCTTTGAGTGCCTTCGAGGGTTATCACTATTGTGCTCGTTTCTGCGCAACTTGATTGTCATTTTGCTCTGGAAACCTCTCGTTTCCCAAGACGTTGAATACAATACGCTCAGTTGTGTAATATCGTTTGTGAAATGCGAGTCAAACGAACTGCGATTTGTAACAACATCATTGCCGAGCAGACGAGTGGAAATTTTGCTGTTTCGGATGAACGGATTGGTTGGCAGTTCACTTGCGATAACAACGTGTCGTGGCTTCCGTGAACACGTTTTTTGATGCTAAAGAATTTCATTTTAGAATCTTTGTTGAAATGTTTTTGAATTGGAGATCTCGAGAACGTGAAGAAGAGGCGACGAATCGCTTAAAGTCACATTTGGACAACGAAAAAGCACTGTCCATAGGCGCACAAGAACGTTCGGGTTCAGTTGGTTTGTCTAAGGTGATTTCTAGACGCCATTTTGATTTTATAGGTCCTGTGAAACGCGTTCGCTTTAGCGACCAACTCGACGAGATTCCGCCATGTAACGACAATTTTGCACTCTTCCATCAACGGGTACGAATCGACGACCAACTGACATCATCGACCACTTTACAATATCGTCCACAACAATCAGATTTCGACTGGGGAATTGTGAAAAAAGAAAGTTGGTTGATTGACAAACGTTCACGACAAATGCATGAACGAATGATGGACGAACGGCGAAAGACTCGACTTTGTCATCAATACTCACGAACTGGAAGCTGTCGATTCGGAAAACGCTGTCGTTTTGCCCACAGCGTTCAAGAGCTCGAATTGTCGCCTGTAAGTTTAGATCATTTTGAATTGTTTTTACTATCGATTACAGGAACCGCCAAACTACAAGTCAAAGTTGTGCCGTTTCTTCGAACACGAACAATGGTGTCCGAATCATAACGCATGTTCTTACATTCATCGAAGAAGAAATTGACATCATTAGTCGTTTAACTTTTGCATCTTTGCTTATTGAGTGTATTGTTGGTTAAATAAACTTTTTTTTAATGAATCCGATTTCTCCAACACATCACTGCTCTATGTTTCGAGTTTATTTTGTGGAATTCGACTGTTAGCCAATTGTCTTGAAGATATGAACGATATCCATAGAAGGATACAAACAGAGCGGAAAAATAGAAATTGAAAGCTGTCAAAGTTAGAAAAGAGGTTTGAAGGCAACTAGTAGGTTGATACAATTAGTCACGTTTAGATGTCTTCGGCTGGACGTTCTCATCGGTTGGCAACTTGGGTGGATGTTTGAATTTCGAAAGACGTTGTGCGGGTTTGTTCAACTTCTTCGAGCAAGGCGACATGATTGCATCGCTTGGTGATTGAACGTGAAATGCGGTGAGGGTACTACGCAAACGTGTGATTGCCGGAGTGCACGGAGCCTGAAAAGTGAGTTTGAATTGAAAATCAATCGTCGTCGGATCATACCGGTCTTCCATCTTCTCCAACCAAACTTCGTTCCGAATTTTCGGGATCGTCAGACCCATTCTCAAAATCACTCGGCGGATCAATGGGATCAACCGGTTTGGATGCTTTTTGTAACGAACCTTCATCTTTGTCCGAAAAATGAACATGTCGATTGGAATTATGCAATCTGTTTTTCGACTTCTGAAATGACAACGTAATCACTATTGATTGTTGACCTTACCGGCGTAGTCATGGGATCGTCATCCAGTTTTGTCTGCTTGCGAATGGGCGAGTCTGGAGACGACATTTCGTTGGAAAAGACCTGAAATTTGATGATAAATGATATCATAACATCAAAGTTACAGACGCAAAAAACGGCACGAATAAACGTAAATCAAAGACAACGGTCGATGAAAGTTCCCAATTGCTCAAGGACATGGAAACATAAGATACGAGGGGGCAATAGGTAGTTGGCTTGTGCCCGCAAATAGCCAACGGGAAGGATCGAAAGTTCATCGTCTCAAACAAACAACGCTAACGTCCCTCATTTGACTGGCGCTTTTGCGCATTTTGAATTCTATTGAAAAGAACGTTTGCGTGTGCTATAGAACGCCAAAATCAAGCCACTCGTTCACGGAGTTCGCTTTTGGGAATCATTTCTAGTGGAAAAATTTTTCTGCTTTTACTTTGATATCAATTGTTTTATTGCCATTTTATTTATTCTTTTGTTTTAGATACCTTAGCAGAGATATGGGGAAGCCAAAGAAAGAAATCAAAGAGGAAGTCGACGAAATGGATGTGGACACCAGCACGACGGCGAGCACCGTTCGAGTACCGGCTGTTGGAAAGGAAGAATATGCGCAGTTAGTCGAGAATTTGAATCCGATCGCATCGCCAGTAGCCGGACGAAAAACTGCCAAGAAGATTTACAAGCTTCTTCAACAAGCTAAGAACAATAAGAACAGTATGCGACAAGGACTTTCCGAGGTAATGAAAGGATTCCGAAAAAACGAAAAGGGTCTTGTAATTATGGCCGGTAAGTGGAATACTGTTTGCTGAGCAATAGAATCGGATTTCAGGTGATGTGTGGCCAATCGACATGTACTCGCATATTCCGGGAATTTGCGAAGAACGCGAGATTCCTTACTTGTACACGCCAAGTCGCCATCATCTCGGTCTTGCCGTCGGTTTCACGCGTCCTATGATCGTCATTTTACTCAAACGTAATGACGAGTACGGCGAACTGTACGACGATGTCGCTGAAACCGCAAAAGCAATGGACTTGGCTTTGGGTTAGTCGAGAATTCGGGAACGTTTGCTGAGCTCGTTAATTCGTCTTTTTGTTAAGTTTAACGATTGTTTTTGTTGTTTGACAACTTTCTTATTGTTAGTAAATGTTAACGAAATACGAAACAAAACTCGAATTCAACTTAAAATAAATGTGAAGAAGTTTTCAAATAAACGAACAATTGACCGTTGAACTGATGGCAATTTTATTAAGCGAATACCCGTTTTCTATAACGAACAAACACACGTTGGATATCATTTGGTTGTTGAGTGTGAGCAATTTAACTTAAAAAGGAGCTACAATCGAACTTTTACCACAACTCCCACGGCGGTCTGTTCAACGCTTCACGCATCGCTTTGAACGTCATGTTCATTGGAATGTTGATGGTCATTGAGTCACCTTCGTAGAGAAAGAATTGTCTTAATTTACGCCTAAAATACAAAATGAAATCTCGAAGATGCGAACTAATCACCCGGATACTCCTGGCAAATACGCAATCGGAACATTCACGTATCGTCCCGTATCGTCGGAAACCATGTTGATAATTGTGTCGGAAGCGTTATTCGAGTCCGTGACAATAATGAAAGCAGCTCCAGCAATGTAACCATTAACTGCTTTCTCAACAAACGAACACTCGCTAAACCAATTTGTTGACATCAATTTGATGTCAGATTGCGAACTCACCCACGTTCAATCAAAACCGCTTCGCCTCTAATTTGCAACGAGTTTTTTAACGGACTACAGGCTTCAGGTGGATCGGCGTAAAAAAAAGCAACAGTCTGAAATAATCACTGGGTCTCATAGACTTCGAATAAAAACACTTACATGAACTTTCTCTGGAAATCGACTGCCGATCGAATACGAAGGATTTATTTCGTACATGTATTTTAAGCTCTCGGGAGATTCGATCGTAAAGAAAAGTGAGTCTGAATGTTCGCCAATAATAGTGAAGTAAAATCTCATTTGACTTACCATACGACATTGTTCTGGTAACGATCAACAGAAGCGCTAACCAAATGGCATGCAAAAAAACGTTTGGTGGAATCATCTGCAGATTTCGATTATAACTTTGTTCAATTACATGTCAGAACTTGACTACCGAACGGGCAATCGTACTCATAAACATCAATTAGAAGCTAAATCGGTACTCGGAAATTGGCCGTCGAACGAAAAAAAGTCAAACAACGAAAGTTGAGACAATGGATTTGGCGTTGTGTCGAACTGCTCTCACGTCAACGATCATCGGATGAGTCTCTTAAAATCGTTAGTTGGACTCGTTCTATAATCTATCATTTGTTTCCATAAGTACTTGAATTTTGTAGAAGCTAAGTAACTTATTCGTGTTCGAACATTTCCCATGATTCATGACTAGCATCTCTGGAAAAAATTCTTCTGCTCAACAAAATGTTGGTCTAACAACAAGCAATCGTCAAACATTCTCGCGTATTTCTTCGAGCGGTCAACAATCGAATAGTGGAAATCAAGCACGTTCATTGAACTCTCGTCCATTCAGTTTTCAGCATCGTTTCAATCAGGAACCAAAACCTGAGCTCACGGGAACCGTTCAGAAGTGTCGTGACGCCGCTGTCAATCTTAACAGCAGCATTACAACGCTATTGGCCGCGTAAGTTTAATGGTGTTTTGAGTTCGAATAGAAATTGAATGATTCAGAGCGAACGTTCGAAACAACGCTGCAGTTCAACCGGCTCTTCAAAGCAAAGTCAATCAGCTACGAAGTGCGCTCGAAACCCTTCGCAGCAGCGTAAACGCTCTACCGGACATTGATACGGACATCGAATATCAAATACAAACAATCAACGGACTGCAACGTCAATTGCAATTGAAGAATGAGTTCGTCGTCCAAACCCGAAAACGAGACCTCGCTGACATCATCCCCACCATCGGAAGTATCGGATCCGTCGACTCAAAATCAAACAACGACGACGGCTTCGATAATACCACATACTCCGCAGGATATGCCGCTGGAAGCTCAACAAATGCTACAACAGGTCCTCTTGTCACTGTCCCAACAATCAACGGGAACAATCAATCCACTGAGTTTGAATCAACTGTCGACTCCAACGAGCCAATCAACCGACAACAAGTCGGCTCCGAAATCACCCCTAAACTCGAAGGTTTGTTTGAAATTGAACTTTCGATTAGTCAAATTTTGTTTCAGGAGACCACTGATAAGGGCCGCAATCTTCATCGTCTAATTTGTTTACGTTGCCGTAGTGTCGTCTTGACCAATTCGTCAGCAGAAATGGTATCTGATATGCCAATGGAACTTCCGCACATCAAAGTTCAAACCGCGAACAAAGATACGGAGAGCATAAGCGAATGGTGGAAAGTAAACGATTTGATGGTCTTCGAAAACATTGGTGTTACCAATAGTCACGATGGTCGCCGTTATTTGTGTTGTGCCGATTGTGATTTGGGACCCATTGGTATTCAAATCGACAATCTCTACTATTTGGCTCTGGATCGGCTGTCAGCTTAAAAGTCATTGAACAGCTTCGTACTTCACTTTTGCATCAAATTCATTTGTTTTGAGCCTTCCACTTACGCCAAGCATTAAATAAACACTGAAACTTTGTTTGCAATTCCCATCAGCCAAATTCATTTTCGAAGCAACAAACGTTTGTTATTTCTTAGTTCAAAAGAATAATCTGGAAGTTTTTGAATTCCAAAGATACGGGAAGGGTCATTCAGTCTGATGAATGAACAATCTCTCACGTCTAATCATCTTAATGTAACGCATAATTTAACGATGTTTTCTGCAATCTCATGAATGAGCACTCGTAAAGAAGTTGACTTTGTTTGCTTCAAAACGCAGATCTGGAGATGAGATGAAAGCTGAACATCTTTTGACTCTTTATCGTTCAATAGCAACAAGCTCATCAGATGTGTTGGTTTGACGAAAGGTCGGATGAGCTGGTTAAATTAGTCAAAATATCCATTAGTCTTCAACAAATTACCGGACTCTAATGCTCAAAAGATGTGGTTATTAGTGGTGGAGGCATCCGAAAGGCCACGAATTTGTTCCTTCGCGCCTCGTTTGTTGTGACGAGTTCTTGCAAAGCTTAGAAGAGGGTTTGATAGACGCGTTTTTTGAAATTTGTAGAAAATAGAGAATGAGCCTTTTGTTCTGTTCGAATGTTTGGACCCGGTCTCTTTTGTGGCACCCGTGTGTTGGTCGCCTTCGTTTGACTGCATAATCAAAGCGGTTTCCTCGACCGTTTGCATTATTTCCTCTTTTGGTTTAACGCGTTTATTTGCCCTTTGCATATCGTAAAAAACGGTCGATTCTTACGTTTCAGTGAATAAGAAAGACATCTTTCGGCTATTTACTCGCCAACAAAACTTTAAAGTTGTGGACACTTGTCAGTGGAACTCCAATCGATTATTCATATCAAAACTCATAGACATTGGAGATTTGTTGATTAATGTTTCCTCAAACGACAAATTTCTCTAAGTCACTTGACATGTTCATCCAACGACCACGAAAGTACATTAGTTCAATTGGACATTGTGCTTATGAACGAAGTAAAATCTTGGTAATTGAACTATTCGAAACGATTTCGTATTTCATTATTGCAACGGTCAAACATCAGATGAGTGTTCTGTTTCCTTCTTCTTCGCTTCAAATTCAATCACAACTAAGATGAAATCGTTATTCTCGAATCTCACGGGATTCGTATGCGGGGACGACAAAACGTATTTCCGTCTCCAATTTGTTGGTTTCCGTTCCTTAAGTTCATTCCAGACGTTAAACTTATCTTATGGATAAGTATGAGCTCTGGTCATTGCTACGAAGTTTTGAAACCACTTTTGCGAGCAAAGTTCTTGACCGCAAATAGAAAGTGATGGGTTTTGAATTACAAAGTGGAGAGTGATCGTTTGGCAATGCGGTTCGAAGTTTGTTGAGAGGTCACAGCTAAATGCGTTCTTATATCCGACTTTGCGAAGAAGCTCAATTTTTAGTATGTTTTGCCACATTTCAACGACTTTCGAATGCTTGACGCTGTTGATTAGCATTCGTTTATTCGAACTTAAACGACCATTGAGTACACTAACAGAGTTAGAACATTCGCAGTTTGAGATTTTCGTTCGTTTTAACGGCAACAGTTTTGGTGGCGATGGCAGGAAGCGCGTTTCCGGCGCGGTGCTCGTCGACGCGGACCGCGACACAGTTTGGTTGAGAACTGGAGCCTAAGAAGTGACTCGTTACATTCCAAGGGTCCATTGTCCTCAGGGGCGTGACTTTGTTCGGTCTTCAAAATTCCAATAACTGTTCAAATCTGACCGCACTCTAAGGATTGAAAGGCACGAAAATTCTGTTTATTCTCATCAATCACTCTGAGATTTCATAAATTATCTCGTACGATGGTATGGGTGTTATCTTACGAAGAAAATTCAAAGTTTCTGACAATAAAAAATAGTTTTGGGAAACTTATTCAAAGAATAATTTGTTTTTCTGGGACTCCGTCTTTTGCTGGTTTTTGTATTTAAAAGTCACAAACAAAGAAAACGTTTTCTAAACGAGACAAAGTTCTTTGGAAGAGTTGAAGACTTTTGTTGTTCAATGGTTTGAATGAATTTAAACACTTGGTCTCGAACCTTTTACGATTATAAGACAAACTAAACGAGTTGTATCTCAATATGTCGTATGAGAATTCAGATCGTTCGAGGGTTAAAACGTGATTGTGTGTTGGTGTTTGAACGTTACAAACAATAAGACCCATGAAATTTCTTTTTCATTCATTGAAAGGTCTTCGTTTGTCTGGAAACTACGTAATTGAACTGATGAGAAAACGCTTTTTATTTGGTATTCTCATACGAGTTCGTGGGTTATATCAATACTCTTCCGTTATATAATGGCGTCTAGTCAAAGTTGCTTTCAAAAACTCAGATTCCACTATATTTCAGAAACATAGTCATTTTGTTGTCCGACTTGTTTTGTTTATTCTTGCGAATTGTTTATGACAACATTTGCTTATTCGCTCCGTTCGACGCAAAGTTTGTTTTTTAAACGATTTATTTTGCAACATCCGAGTTGTTGGCATTACATGACTTCACACGGGTCGCTAGGACTCTGAGAAATCATTTGCGATTAGACGTCAAAGGCACGTCAAATTTTACAACTCGAATATTCGCATCGTGATGCCTAATCTTTTGTTACGATCTTTGGCTGTCGCTTAGCCACGCTGTTGGGTTGAATTGTTGGTTGTCATTTCTAGGATTGAAAGTGCACAGCATGAAGTTGAGTAGTTGAATTGGAAACAGTTTCTGAGTGTACGGTTCTTATTCTCGTGTTCACGACCGTATTGAAATAAACGTATACAAGGGAATTTGTTTCAGAAGCTTCGCGGTGCCAAAGAACCCTGCTCTAAGTCCAACTGTTTGAACGGCTACACTCCGCATTTTTATTGTATATAAATTTATGCGTAGATGATGCGTACGGCGAACTTAACAAAATCTGTTAACCCATTCAATTGAATGATTTTGGCTTCGTGAACCATCAGTTTTCAAACAGCTCTCTTTTGCTTCATATACTTACATCACCACCATTGATTCACGCACATTATTCTTTCTATCGTCTCTCTACCACAGTATCTGCAGTCTACATGCGAATTCGACCGTTCAATTTTAAATGCCGAATGTGCCAGTAACCATCTACACGCTGGTTAGTCTGATGGTTTTGAAAGTTTTGTTGGCAGGTAGGTGATTGAGCAGTCTTTCGCATTATTGACAAACTTCAGACGACGAAATCAAGTGCTTCTGCGACCGTTTCTCATGTCCGGGTTCGTTGATGTGCAGCGGAAAATGGTGTTTGATCGGAATCAATGCTGATGGTAAAACAAGAAGTTCTGTAGACTGTAAACGAAATTGTGTTTGCAATTTACAAACGAAACAAATGGAATTAGGCAAATCATTTTAACCAAAATACATTTAGATGGAAATGTGCGGAGCATCGATCAACGTTGCGGTTGGAACGAAGTCGATCGCCCAATGGATTGCTCACAAAACTTCGATCGTTGGGCCGAAGTCTGTGCCTGTGGTATGAAATTGTTTGGATAAAGATGGGAAAATAGGATTTTAGATGAGCCACTTTGTAATACGTTTGCGTATCTTCGCTCACACATGGACCAACAGGCCGCTTTACAAGCAGCTAACGGCCATACGTATTCCAGCGATACGGTAAGTGCGATTACGTTTCGACTGTGACTGAAAACTATGTTTCAGAAAAAGTATACGAGTAATTCGGAACTAACGCGATCACGTGGCGGTTGGTATCAAGGCGGCAATCTTATCATACTGCTAGTTATATTGCCATTATCTGTCGGTGGTCTTGCAGTGTGCCTTGTTTTTGTTAACTATATCTGTAAAATGAGTTGACATCTAATTTCGTTTTCTAAGCACAATATCTGTAAGAGTTTAGGTAGTTATAGTCTCTGAATGTTTGTCATTGTTTTGTTCAATAAACTTGAAAGCAGTTTTATTGAGAACATCAAAACGATGAGAACAAGAGTCGTTTAGCTAGCGCAGTGAAGTTCTCCGTTGCAACGAGTCGTCGGCACTCTTTGACCAATTCGTTCGCATCGTCGCCAACTAAAAATAAATGAGAAATGTATGTCGGGAGTTCTTACCTCGTAATTGAGCGTTTTGCTTGATCATTTGATTCAGCGATTTTAACGATGTGATCAAGTTATCTCGCGCATTCAACAAAATCAGACGTTGCGTTACACATTCCCGATTCAACAATGCAACTCGAACGTAAAGTTTTCGGGCTCTTGCCAACTGACGAGTCGCCAACGCATCTTCTGCTCGGACTACCGTCTCACGAATGAAGTTCAATCGTTCCGTCCATTCGGCAGTCAATTTGTCGTTCATCGCGTACAAGTCTTCCATCTAATTTCCATTGATCTTAGTTGCTTATTCTAAGAAACTGACCGATCCTATAAGTTTGTTGAGATCTGATTGATATTTTGGAAAATTGGCTCGAAAATTGTAACGTTTGATTTCCATGAACATGACCAGTGATTGAACGATTTCACCAACCATATCGATATTGTCGTGGCGAATTGTCATCTAGAATATGTTCAATGCAAAAAGGAATTCAAGGATACATACATGACCGTTGTCGTTAATTTTCATTTGCAACACTTCTTTTGTGTAACAACAACAGAAAGTCGCGGACCAACCGTTTGGTGATCTTCCATTCATGTGTTTTTCGATGTTTTCTTCAGTAACCAGAAAATTTTTCATTAGCCATCGATTCAACTGAAACATAAGATGAAGATAGTTAGCAAAGCAAACTCACTGGTTCGGACTTTATGTTAGCTTCAATGTCAATTTGGCCTTCGGGTTCCTCTTTCTCGTCGGTTAAGAAAACTTGCGTAGAAAAGCGAGGTAATGGTCGATCGAATTCGAGGACACGAAGTTGATTGCTGCAATTTTAGACAAGATTATTCAAATGTCAACGTAATCCACCTTCCGGGAGCTCCAATAAAGACACGAATCAAAACTTCCGTTGCTGTGTTCTTTAACGGTCGAATCAACGTTGTCAACGACGCAGTTTCGACGTTTGGATGGCTTGAAATCTAGTTGATTGGTTTAATATCTTCGAACTTACATTGCGTAGCATTCTGATGGGAAAATACCTTCGGCAAACATCAGTACCGCTTTAATGGGTATGTTGTTGGATACGCGAATATGCAACAACAGTCCACGATCCATGGTCAATTCCAATGTGCATTCCATTTGAGTGTCTGCCGGAATACCTGGTTGATTCGATTCGGTTCGATCAGCAGCTTCGTAGTTTTTCAATTCCTCCATCAGATTATGTTTCCGTTGTCCGTACTCATGAAGAACAAGTGAACTCTCGTCTCGATCATTGTCGTCGGGATTCAACGCAACTCCACGAACTAAATCCCACTTGAATATCCTGTAGATGAAACAGACCCACTTTTTCCGTTATAATATGCCAACATCAACTGTGGCATTCCGGTTTGTTGAATATCCGCGGTAAACACAGCAGCCACTTCACCATCCAACGTTGTTTTTCTGAAGTTTTCACCGTTCTCAATGTTTCGAACGTCAATCTGTAAACAGAGTTGTTATATAAGAATATTTTGAACGGACATTTTTGAACAACTTACTTTTCCATTATGCCAAACACAAGTCAACGCCAAAGTACCGTTTGGTTGCGGTGGAAAAACGACCAACGAGCAAATTTGATGTTTCGTTTTTACACGCCATTGTCTTTCCCACTTTCGATAGATTCCAATAACCCCGTTGCTCAGACCAAAAGCGAACATTCCCGATTGAATTGTACACAATACAACCGTTGGATCACCTTCCACGATTTCGCGCTGAAGTGATGAGTTCTTCAGGACCTTAATCTCACTTCCACTCGTTCCAACAATTAACTATAAAGTCACTTGAGAGTTTGTAACAGAAGCAAAAAGTTAACCTCATTGTGTCCATCGTTGTCAATATCACAAATGGCCATTGCGTTCACTTCATCGCCCAATGTCGTCCAGTAAACGTCTTCACCTTGTGCATTTATTCCCCAAATTGTCGTTCCACAGCCACAAATCACAAGGTTTTCAGCGAACTCGTCAATAACTCCAATCTAAATACCAATAAAAGAAATGGAACATAGTCATCGTCTTACCAAAATGACATTGATTCCTTCGGGCATGTCCTTGTGAAAGATTGTCTTGTTATTGTAGACATCGAACATAAGCAAACTTTTTTCTGTTCCAACCACCACGTGATCATATTCACTGTTTTTCGAACGAAACACGTTCAGTGCGGTGATCGGCTCGTTGACATGGAAAATTGATTCTAAACTAAATCATAAATGGAATTCTGCTATTCTCTACCTGAGTTCTGAATAACCACTTTGCTTGAACTCGTTCCGGCCACCACCTTCTCTCTTCCCGACTCATCGAAACGACCAACAGAACACGAATTTCGAGCGAACCGATGATTAAACGAATAGTTGATTACTTCTTTCAGTGATCCCTTCATTGACAGCACTTTGACATCAAACCTACAGGTCTATTCATTCGAACAATCATTTCAAGTTGCACAGAAATTCGAGCTCGTCGTCATGACGACCTTCACAACCTCGAGGATCTCAGTTCGTGGAATTTGAAAGTCGTAAACCTATTAAACTTAAGATCCAAACGCTCCTTCAAAGCTTAACGACAGAGTTTATTACATCACAGTGAGTCGAATGATTTCCATCGACCATTTGCAAAAGCCACTCGACAAAGGGAACACAAAAATAAACGAAATCGTCGCAAACAAAATAAACAAAATCTGCCCGTAGGAAGGTGAGAACAAAAGGAAACATTAGTAAAAACCAAAATACCCTTAGAAATTTTTGGTCTAAGCAGATTTAACACCAGAGCTTTTGCGTGGAAATTGCCGGTCGATTGGTGGAGGGATTGATGGAAAAGAAAAAGAAATTTTCAATGAAATGAGCATCAGATTTATATGAAAGAGTGGAGAAAGAGAAGGTTCGTAGAATAAAGAAATTGTGAATGTAAAAATTATTAAGAAGTTTGACAACGTTTGGAGAAGGGTTACAACGAGAATAGAAAGTTCAAACCACTGTCGTTCTTATTCGTCGTAGAGTAACTCGGCTACGAACTGATCGTCATCCGATTCGTCGTCTGTGGTGGGTGAAGAGTAGCGATCCCAAATCTCCACGGACGAACTGTCTTCCGGACTCGCCCATGCGATGTGAACACGAGTCAACCAGGAAGCATTAAGACGATTGTTGAACATTGGTATGAGTTCAATACTATCATCGTTTAAACTTCGATTTCTTCGACGACGTGGAGCGCCAGCGACAGCAATTCGACCGTCCGGGAGTTGGTGTTTGTAGAAGCATTTGTTGCCGAATGGGCAATCGTCAACATTGCCCTTGCTCATATACTTGCAGATTTTGCTCTTCATATTGCCGATGTAGTTGTCAATGAGCTTCTTCTTTTCGGCCTCATCTTCCACCCAGAAGTTGGACGGAATGACAAAATCGCTGACAACACGACATTCAGGACACGAGCTGGAAGAGGCGAAATGAACAGACTATTGACTAAAGCACTCACCGAGTTGCTTTACGATTGATAGTTCCGGTTGTTTTGCGCCACTCGCGAATGCAGCGAAGACAATAACTATGCTTGCACTTGTTCAAGATACCGAAACGTTGCGATTGTTCGTGAATATTCTCCATGCATATTCCGCATTGTTTCTCGGCGGACAACTGATTGGCAAATGCTTCGGCCATTGCTTTTTCGTGCTCCGCCAAACACTCCTGCTTGTGTGCCATTCGATGATGTTCGTCAGTCGGATGCAAGATGTAACGATCGCACATGTCGCACTTTTCGCCGTGAATCAAAAGACAATACTCTTCTGAAAACAGAAACGATTAGCACAACAGCCAATGCTATAGGACTTGCCATTGCATTTGCCGTCATCCTCGTAATACGGACACATCAGCTCCTTCCAATCGGCAACTTCATTTTCGTTCTTCGGATTTTTACTCGTCGTCTCAACCGCACGCGAAGACTTTTGTTCAATGCCGCTAATCCTACGAGGAACGAAAGGCTTGGCATGCGGTGATAAGATAAATTTGTTCGAATTGTTGTCGACGGTTCGCTTGTTCTTCAAAAGATTTCGATAATGAGCGGCAGCTCGATCGGACATTACTTGCGAGTACGAAAATCGATTGACATGTGTGTTGTTGTCGTTGATATCCACACTGAACAACGGTTGAACCAACGGGATTGAAACCTCGTTCTAAAAACAACAAAAACCAAATCGAATGCGAAACATCAAAACGTACGAGAAGTGGTGGAGGTTGACTGTCGTCGAGCAATTGGAAACTCGACGGATGATCGTACCTATAAAATGCCATCATTTGCCGATCAAATCATCTCAGAAGCTTACCAGCAAGCGGTTCCGAAACGGCAGTAACCAGCAATGTAATTACGACAAACAACCGGACGGTTCATGTATATCGGGCAACAACCGCTTTGGACGTGGTTTGCAACTTTCGTTTCTCCTGAAAACTTACGTCAATGAATGAATTGAATAGGAACGTTGTTTCAACTCAAAGACTTCGATTGAACGATGCAAACGAATGAGTTTGAAAGATTCAAATCCCCTGAGAAATTTTCGAATGTCTGTAGATTATTAATCGACATTTGTGAATGCAGCCCAAAGGAGAAAAACATTTCGTTGCGTAAACAATTTTTGTTGATTTTCGCAATGGCCAACCAATGGTCCCCATCCAAGGTTCAAAGATCCTCTTCTTTTCGCTTCTGTTTTCGTATCAAATTTGAAATTTCGAAAGAAATTAATTGCGTGAAAACACTGCTATTCGACTTGAAAAGCCAACTCAATAACCAAAGAAACAACCCCAACGGTAATAAGACCTCGAACTACGAGCGAGCCGACAGAAACGTGATCACACGCCATGTTGCTCAACGGTCGAAATGCACCAGAAATCAGGCTACGACGTCTCGCACTGACACCCTCTTTTGCGTTTCCTGGCTTTCTGTCACTTCAAGGTATTGCAGTGTGGTTATCTGAATTGCCGTTTTGATCGTAGTATTCTACGTGGTCGCTATTCCGAACATTTTAGTCACATGCCAACTCACGGTTTCTGTTTATCGTTTATCCATTGATTGACCTGTTAAATTCGACTTCCTATTCACTCTTAGCAACCAAATTGACTAACACGAAACTACGGGCAACGGGACTTTTATCCATAAAATCTTTTTGTATTAGAAAAATTGTCAACTAAACATTCTATTTGCTTTGAAGAACTTTGGTTTAGCAGCAATCAGATATCCTTGGTATCTTGTGTTGATTTCTTTCATGGCACCAATTGACGCTGTCGAGGATTACGGAAACAACGAGATCTTGAACGACTCATCAACTTCGATTCAAGAGCCTTCTACTTCCAATGAAACTTATTCGAATGAAGAGAGTGATGAAGAGGAACAAAACAATTCGAACACAACAACTTCTGTTCCTTCAAAACAGATTTGTGTTGTTGAAGCGCCCGATTGGCCGACTTATTTAGTGGATATTGATCGAGATGTTGGACGGCCGTTGATCAAACGCTTAATGCATTGGGGACCATTGTTAGCAATGGGAATTACAACAACGGTAAGCAATATTTTCAAAAAAACATTTGGAAGCTTATTTTTAGATTGGAATGACAACAACTTTCGAGCATTTGGTTCATTGGCCAATTACTAATCCTTATGCATTGGTTAATCTTTCGGTGTTCTTGTTCCTTAACTATGGTGTGTTTTACAATTTGGTTCGGGCTTCATATATTGGCGGTGGTTATGTGACCAAAGGATGGCGACCGGCCAACAATCAGGATACGCGTCGACTTCAATATTGTGCATTTTGTGAAGGCTACAAACCGCCGCGTAGCCATCATTGCTCAAAATGTCAACGATGTGTAATGAAAATGGATCATCATTGTTTGTTTTTTCCCTGCTTGCTAGTGCTATTTGTCTGTTTAGGTCCATGGGTGAACAATTGTGTTGGACATCGAAATCAAGTCTACTTCGTTCGTTTCCTTCTTTTCGCTGTTCTTGGTTGTCTTCACGCTATTGTTATGCTCAGTGTGATCTTGTATCATACACTAAGCATCGTAAATTTTATTTTCGAAAAACTTACTATTTTAACGTTTAGATCTTTTTGCCGCGCGTCTATCGACGACATCAATCTCCGTACATGATCCGTTCGGCTGTCGAATTTATTTTCGTTCTTCTATCCGGTAGTTTTGCTATTGGAGTGATATTGGCCGTCGGGGTTCTTTTGTACACTCAAATTGCCATTGTTGTACGCAATAAAACAGCAATTGAAGAGTACATCTGTGAGTTGTATGCTTCTAATCTTCTTATTCTTGCATTTAAGGTTCAAAAGCTCATTATCGTGGACTCGATGATTTCGTTTTTCCCTACGATTTGGGTTGGAAACGAAACATCCGCGAAGTGTTTCCGAAGTGGACGGTTTCTTCTGCCAATGGAAATGGCATCTGGTGGCCAATACGCGAAGGATGCACCCAATTCACTTTATCCGTAGGTTCTGTGATTGAGTTCGTTCTCAAGTTCTGTATTTAGGAAGAACAGATTATGCAAAAAGCCAACAAACGACATATGGCACGTATCTTCGACATTACAACTTCGAATTCGGGCGGACTTTTTGGTTCGTACAAGGCTGGAATTCGAACACTTTTCTGTCAACCGTGTTCCGACGAAGCTCGAATTCCTGTAGAAGTGGGGGAAAGCTATGCCATTACACGCGCCAACAAACGCTGGATCTACGGTCAACGATTATTGAAAACAACGGACGATGTGAACGATGAGTCGACTAACGATATTCACGGTCCGTGGAGTGCGAATCCGTACGCCGATCGTGGTCGTGAACCGTTGAATCTGAAACAGGCACGGGAGCCGCGTGGTTGGTTTCCACGTGCGTTTGCACGACAACGATACCGTAAACATGCGAACGGTAATGAAGCACATGATTAGTTACGATCCAGCATTTTCTGCCAAGCTAGTTACGATCATTTTTCTATCTATTACTCTTCTAAAGAATTAGCGTTTGATTCTATATCTTCGACTTAACATTTTTAAATTGCAAAACGAGTTAATCTCTCTGTTATGTTTGTTCATCATATCATCGTGTACAAATAAAGTTTGTAGAAGTCGGTTTATCTGAAGTCACAGAAATTTACAAAAATAAATAGAAATAGCGGTTGCGATTAAACGGCGTTGAGCAGATTCAACGATTCGCATGTTCGTATCAGTTTCTTTCTGATGTCGTCTCGGTACTTACTCGAACCAACAGCTCCAATGAGCTCAATGTCGAATCCTTGATCCTAGAAGTTCACATTTAAATTCACTGATCAGAAGGATGTCAAATCGACTGTTTTAAAAAGGACTTACAAGTGGGAAGTCAACTTCTTCGGCACTTCGACGAAAACGTGACGGTCGAATCGGACTCAAATCCGAATCTTCGATCGGCATATGACTCGGACTCGTGTGAATGTTTCCATCGCCATCGGCATCCGAAGACGTGCTCTCGATCGGTCGTTTGGTTTGTGTATTGGTGTGACGTTCAGGTGGTGGAACGGCATAGCACACAAGTTTCGGACGTGGTTTCGGTCGATAAATGAGCAGAGATTCAGCGACAACAAGAAGACACGTAAGAATCAGAATCGTTTTCATTGCTACTGAAAACTCTAATGAAAGTCCTTTTGCTTATAAACAACCCGGTAATCATTAGAAAGTCACACGCGAATCGATGTTCTCAGAACAATCATCGTATTTTCCTGACTATAAATCTCGAATATGCGTTAAAACGTTGGGAGAATGGTCGGTTAAACAGTTCGCGAATGAAACTGACGATCATAATTTTCGATTGCGCATGTGTTTTGGCTGCTCGTTCCGCTAAAACTACGATGTGAATTGATGACTTAGCGGGTAGCCGTGTGTGCTGCAAACTCGAAATCAAACACTGACATTTGACCCGCACGTCAAAAGGCATCTGCTGAGAATGAAATGGAATTTACCCAGAAAACTTATGACGTTCGCACTTTTCGATCTTTTTCGCTGGAACCCAAACATTCGAACGTCAAGATCATCTATTGATTCGATAAACAAGGAAGTAGTTGACGTGATGCACTTTCCTCCCGTTTCTAACCATCCCATCGATCACGCAGCTCAACAGTTCAATAACGAACTGACACACGTGATGAACTCGACCACTTGATTCGGGTGTCAACTGAAAGAGTTGCTACAAAACATGGAAGCAACAGAAATGCCAAGATGTCGGAACTACCAAACCAATCTACCCTACATCAAAAGTCATGACAATGTGTTAGCATTGTGTTTCAGTGCTTTGCATTGTACTTTATTGGAATTCATAAGTCTAATGCAGCGACAATAAATTGTTGGATTTTTTTCCCGCGTTAAATGCGATTGCTGGGTTTGGTGATGGTGATGCAGCGTTGGTCAACAGCGAAAAGGCCAAGAAGTCGGTCGGTTCGTAGCCCGCGGCTCCACACCAATCACAGGATGATTCAACGCGCACCGTCTGAATAACGACGACTCTAAAAAGTATTTCCGTATCATGTTGGCCACATGTACGCCGCTCAACCTCTTGGCTTATTAATATTTCCGTCATTTGCTTACGATACATTAGCATGAGTTTTAAAGTTCTCTGTGAAGATTTGTAATTGAATAACCAATTCGATCAGAAACTCGCAGATCCGATTGATTTATGTTTGATAGTTGAGAAGAAGTTGAAAAGGATCGAAGTGATTCGTAGCGTTTGGTTGTCCACTTCGCGCAATTCAAATCTTCCTCAATTCTACAACCCGAAACATTGGACACAAGAGCCCTTCGAATCGAACAATAAGGAGCTCGTGTATGCAGAAATTCCACTTGTTCACGTAAGTGAAAATGCAGCGCAATCGGTCAGTTTGAGCGAGCAACGTGCTTTCCGTTTTACCTGCTTTTGCATCGGGTTGCTGTCGCGTCTTAGTCGTCGCGAATCATTGGGTTGGGCATTTGTTTGCCTTGCTGGATGCACACAAGCCATGACCAACTGAATGGACGTAACTTTCCTATTTCCCAACCGATATTCGACCTCCGTTTGGCTTCTCATACCTTACGAGTGCATATACGAACATAAAAGAAGCGGATGTTGAGGTCATTTCTGATTTCATTGTTCAATCGATTATGCAAACACACTCAAGCTGATTAGTTTCACGTAAGTGGAAATGCTCAGCCACCATCAACTGACCGTCTTTTAACCAAACAAAAATTTCCGCGTGCGCTTAAAACCGTTTAAATCCCGTTGAAATGACAGAGGTCGCTCAAGCAAATTGTTTGATTACACTTAAACCGTCTACGCAATGTCTCGTCTCCTCGCTTTGTGATTGATTTCTTTCTGAAACTTTTCGTTGTAACCGCGAGTCGTGAGCATCAAATTGACGTTGAATCTGCGAAACCGATTGCTCTAAGTTTCTTCTTGTCAACTTTAAATCCCATTGAAAATCTTCCGCGTTTGACCCTCTTCTTCTCGTCTTACATTTCGAGCAGCTGCGTTCTTACGGTTTGTACCGATCGTTGCAAACTCGACGAATTCCGATTTGATTAAACTTTTCATCACTTTACCTCCAACTGCTTTTCATCGCAACGTTAGCGCACAGATGTTTTCAACATCTTTTCGGATGTTCACGAGTTTGTGAACGCTAAGTTTCATACGACTATCTCGAAGTGACTAACACACCAAGTAGTTAACAGCAACCTCTTTCTCTCATTCACAACCCATTCACGACCTTATCAGTCGAAGCATTTGCTTGCGGCCGCATGTTTTACCATCCGTTTAATGCGAAGACTGTTGAAGAAGAAAAAAAGTGTTTTGGAGTTTTTGTCCGAGTCATCAACTTCAACGGTTGTCTTTCAACAATTTTTATCAAAAAGTTCATTTCAACTATGACAGCAGTTTTCAGGAGACGGTTTCGACGAGATCAATCGATTTTGTCAAAAAAATTTTTGTTGGTCGTCTGAGCACCGTTCACGTGTTTGCACAATCAAACGCGCATTCCATCCGTTCGATTCATGGCTCCGGCGAATCATTTCGTGGGCTCCAAAGACGCTTGTTGATGTTTTTCTTACGCGAATTTTGGAGCTAACAAGTTTCACGTTGACATCCGAAAATCGCTGTGATTGCTTACCGTTTGTTCGAGAGGTTAAATGACCGGTTTTCAATACCGCGATTATCCGCTGTAATCCACGTTTTTGGTTTTGTCTTCGAACTGCTATACTCGTGCTCTTTAGTTCAAGTTCAATGTTGAACTTTTCAATTCCACGACGTTAATTGCATTGAAAATTTAGTTGATTGGATGACATTGCATTTCGTATAAGCGATCTTATAGTTTATCCGTTTTGCGCTATTTTGAGTCGGGCAATCAGTGTGTTCAATCGGTCACGTGAAGTTATCGAAACGTTTTCATGGCCTACGGATCCAAATACTACGACTATCAGGTTCGTGCAACAACTCTTTTCTATTCTCATTGGACTCATTTAGGTCGTGTTCATATTCCTGATTCTGATTGTGGCAATTTTGATTCTGACCGCCTTCCTCGTCGCTCTGTACTATGTCTCCCAGGCAAATGTGAGTTCCTTTTCGTCATTTACTTGAATAAACTAGGAATGCGGATTTAAAGTTCAGTTTTTGATGCAACAACAAAAGAGATGCATGTAACGTTTAAATCAACGGGCGATAAGATGCGTCAAAACGAAATGGCGCAATCACTTTTAGCTTACGCTTTTCGTCCATTTTCTTGACCACTCAAAATGATGGTCAGCGCCTCGAGACTTTCGACTTCCCATCGTTTGAATTTCAAGCCCGTCGGCGCGTTGTATGACTAAGAGGTTGAGAAATCACACAAGAAATAGGCGGCCGATGCGTACCCCTTAAGCAAACATTCCTCTTTAGTTTGTCCGAAACCAAGAATGGTAGCGATCGTAACTGTACGAGAAGACGCTCATGTTTAATTTATGCCCAACGCTAAAAACCATATGATATTCAACAGCTGTAGAAACGAACAAAATAGTTGGAAGTTTGAAGCTTCTAACAATTGATTTTAGGTTAAGAACAAGAAAGCGGGAACAAATGGCCCAAGAAATCGTACTCCCAATTCGCTACCAGCAACACGAACAAATTGGCAAGCAGCTCCTCAACCGTCTCAACAACTACCGACTCCCTACTCACCAACGGATTTGGAGCGTGGTATAACGCAAACTCAAGAGTATGTTTGATTCGCAATAACCGAAAATATCCCACATTCAAGATATAGTTACGATCCTCGATTAGTGAGCACACAAGCCGGTTACATGCAGCAGCCGTTGGTTCAAAACTACACGGGAAATGAGTATCCGGGAGCCAAAGTGCGCGAGTTGCAGCCCGAATATGTTTATCAGCAGGTTCGTGATGTACGTGCTTGTTGGTCTTCGCTTTAAAAACTTTCTTAAATAAGCTAACTTAAGACCAACGATTTCAGGGTCCGGTCACATGGACGAGTAGCCAACAAGTTCATGACGTCGCATATCCTGTCAGTCCCGTTCAACAAGTTCAAGCTACTTCAGCATCCGCTTATCACATGTCTTCGGTTTAGTTTCGAACTATAGTCGATTATTGGTAGTTTCTGATATTTTGGATTGCTCATTCAGGATACATACGCAATTTTTCCTTTAATTTCTATTGTTCAGAGTTTTAGAAATCTTCATGAACTCATGAGTTTTGTGCCTTTACATGTGCATGGCTTTTACTCGCTTAAGCTATCAATCATATTCTGCCATTCTGCTTATCTTATTCTTTATTGTATTTAACTTTTCATGTTCAACTTAAACTCGTGACCTCCGTTAACTCTACTTCCGAGAAAATCTATTGAATTGCAAGAAGTCGTTAATGTGCATATTTTTGTTGTTTTAATCAAATTGTTGCAAGTAAAAGTATTAACAAAAGTCGTTTTCAATTCACAGAGTTGTGACATGTCTGCGATCCTAAACATCAGAACTCATCAGTTTCGATGTACGATAAAGTAAATGTATGATCGGGAGAATTGCAATCAATGTGGCTGATTGGAAATGACTGATATCCATTAGCCGTTTTTTCCGTGTTCTCGCAAGATAAAGTCGAACTGTGGCAAAAACAAATTGAACGGCAAGTTTATTTCAAAACAGTTTGTGTGATTTCATTTAGTATTTGAAAAAAACATCAAAATGAAATCGTTCTTGCGGTTTCGGTAATTTGCGATATTAGGGCTACCTTTCTGATGACAACTATGAAAGCTCATCGATTTAAAAAGCATTCAAATTTGAATGCTGCGCTGGCGGGACGAAAAACGCTGCTCAGTTATTTTGGGGGCGAGAAAATCTTTCCAATTTCGTAAGAGAAGGGAAGATCGGCGGTCGCTGAGAATTCCGTTCGTGCTGCGTTCGGCGATGGCAGCCAATTGGAGAGCGTTGCTTTCGAGTGAGCAGAGATCTTTAGACCTGCCGACCAACTGCGCTCTCCGATCAAAATGTCGGCGGTTGTGAGTGAAAATACGACCGAGGGCGAGCTCAGTTCCGAGAAAGCAGTGAAACGAGTGCCGTGCGAAAGACGACGGCTCCTAGAGTGCGATAATGTTGATTCTGGGAGACGAGCAATTCGAACTCCCGGTGAGCAGAGGTAACGAATCGAATGCATTCAGTTTATAAACAGAAATTTATAAAACAATAAACAAGCAATTAGAAACTAACAATCAAATTTGCGACATTCGTTTATGATTTGGTTGTATTTTGGTGAAGTCGATGCTCTCTTCTGGCGGGGCGATCCCAGATGGTTGAATATGTATGACTTCCATTAAGTCCACCTTCTGCTTGTTGAGCATGCAGTCGAATTCCCATAGCAGAGCATCGCTATCAAGCGGCGTGTCCATTGTCTGGGATGAAAACATAGCTGTATTTGTAGAAAAGTTCTATCAGTTCGTGGATGGGGCTTAGATCCCGTTCGTGATAGGCGTCATGATCAGCACGTTGGGTCCTCTGATGTTTTGCGCATTAGAGATGCGCTTCGGAAGATTTTTGTCGTACCAACTGGCAGAAGTCTATCAGCGTTGCGGTTCCATCGCACTGGTTCCGCACACATCCAGTCCTTTCCACAGGATGTTGGCAATTACCAAGATTGTCTTGGAAAAGACAGAGGCGTTGTTGTTTAAGGTTGTATTTACTGAAATCAAATCAAAACCGTTAAAAAACAAAAGCAGAAAACTTACATGTCGAAGAAGTTTTCGAAATCCTTAATCTCGAACTTGGCCATTATCGTATTTGTTGTTGAGAGACAGGATGTCGATAGCTAATATCAATAACAACTGACAGTCATTCGAATCACGGCCTCCGAACATTGTTGTCAGAGCTGTATTCATAGAAGATATGTTCCATCAGTTCGTCGATGGGACTTAGATCCCGTTGGTGGTAAACGTCATGACACAGCACGTCGAGGCCTCTGGTGCTTCGTGCACAAAAGATGCGCTTCGAGAGACTTCTGCCGTACTAGCTGACAAAAGTCCATCATCATTGAGGTCCATCGTACTGGTTCCGCAACTATGCAGTTCTTTCCACAGGATGTTGGCAACCTCCGAAACGGTCTTCGAAAAGCCAGAGCAATTGTTGATTACGATTGTGTTAACTAAAATCAAATCGAAACAGTTAAAGAACAAAAACAGAAAACTTACATGTCGAAGAAGTTTTCGGAGTCCTTAATCCCCGAATTTGGCCATTATAGTAGTCGTTGATGAAAGAGATGATATTTATAGCCAATGTCACTACCTCGCGGTCATCCGAATTCCGGCCTCCAAACATTGTTGTCAGAACATTCGATTAAAACCGCGAGTCATTATGACCACAAGAAAGCTTTGGTATCCGGTTCGGTGATATCCCAGCAGTTGATTGAACGGCTTGGTTTCATACCGCGAGTCATCTTGTTAGTTGATTAGTTTCAGCGGCATAGTTAGTGCTTACTGTGAGTTGATTGCTTGTTGTGCACTATTTGATTGCTTTGTTGCGTCGATTCAATGACCTTGTAACTAGTCACTTCCCATCCGTTCAAATTGTTTTCTGAGGGTTGGTTGTTTTGATACCGTCGATAGTCATTACTTTAACGCTAGCACTTACAAACATCAACTTGCGAAAGCTGTGAATTGAAGATAAAGTTTAATCAAGATTTGATTGATAGCATATGAAAAGGAATTGGCCTTGTTTTTGGTTGAAAAATGAATTGTTCGAGTAAAGAGATGTGAGTGATGATTAGTTGTGGTCAAACAAATTGTTTGATTTCGAAACAACAAATCGTCGGTTTTTGTATGTCGGTCTCAATCTTAGCCAACTCTTAGAAATCTTATCGGGATAACTTCGATCACCGGGCCAAGCTGTCATCTCCCACTTGCGGCCGATCGCTCAGTTGTTGCTAATTGAAATCGTTTCTCTTCCTCCATTCTCTCCCTAATATTTTTGTAACCCGTTATTCAAACGAAAACCGTCGGAAACGGAACAATGTCAAAGGATAATGTTTTGCGATGGGAACAGTTTTATTGTTTTGTGAATAAATTATATCGATGACGCATCGGATGTTACGGTCGCTGATAAATCGAACACCGTGTACCCGCTTGTTGAGAGCAGCAGAGAGGTAGATACCGATGCCCGTCTTTTTAGTCGCCGCGTTTGATTCGGCCGCTCATCTGTAGAATAAAGCCCGGCCAAGTGACGTGGTTTCGCGGCCATCCATCCACGTTTCACACAATCCAAAAATGTCGAACTCGATCTCTGAAGCGCAGGTTTTGAAGTCGGCAAGTGAAGCTTCCGTTCGGATCGAGCGGTGTCGAGAATTGTTCAATTATCGAATTATAATTTTTGAATCGTCAATTGACAATTTCTGTTCTTTGAGTTGTAAGGAGAATGACCCTATGTTGTTTAACCGCCGGGCAATCTGGCGTTCCTTATTCGAATATTCTTTTGTTGCTGACCGCCGGACAGTCTGGGGAGATCTAGCTATCAAAACAAGACGCCGCTTTACACCTTCCTGCCACTCGACATTGATCGTTTCTCCTCCCCTTTTTGCCGTTTGCGCAATCCTCGTTTTTTTTTGTATTTAAACGACGCCTCGTAATGATCGGGGATCATTTCCTTTTTTGCCATTTTCCCATCTCCCTTTCTCTCTTCCGTGCCTCTTTTTTCATTCGTGCTTTTACCGTAATTTTCTCTTGGATTCTCGTGTCCTTTTTATCAATAAAGATTTATTAACCCAAGTATGAGGTTTGAGATCTAACGTTCAAGACAAACCAAAATCAACTGGAAAGAACCTCTTCGAAAATTGTCAATCCCGACAGCGGAATTTGTCAAACACGGCGAAACTTGAAGCAAATCGAATATGCCGGCGAATGGCAAACCACCCATCTAGCTCGAGCTACTTTAAACTGCTTTAATCCAACAGTGTAAGTGACTTAATGACTTTTCGCTTCTTATCATTTCGATTTCAGCCAGGATATTTTCCCGCGAAAACTAGGCGAACTGACGATATACATGAAAATAGACTTGCAGAATAGCTTTGAAGAATCAACTCACGGAAGATCAACGGCACCAAGCCGAAACTATAATGATCGGAGTGTTTAGTAAGTTTATTCCCCTTCTTCTGTAATAACTCTGACAATTTCAGTGGAAGCTCTCAGGACTCCGACTATCGTTTGGCGAATATCCAAAGAGACCGCGCGGTTGGATCGCAACTGAAGAATGTTAACATTGTGTTTGTATCGTTTCATTGAAATTAATCGTTCTTTGTGTACTCGTTTTGGCAACCGATCATCAGGATTTCCGGCGTTCTCCGCCACGAGATGATAAGATCGAAGAGTGACCTCATCCAGCACGTGGAAATTGAGACGAAAAAGCAGCTAAAGAAGCGCCGACGGCAAATCCAATTGTCACCGAAACCGGAAATGAGATTGCAGTCGACGTCGAACCATTCGAAAAAGGCGGAATTTTGAGACAAATGCAAGATTTCAATTTCGATTCACAAGAGACGAAAATCACCATCCAAGAAGTTCTTGGTGCGAAATTCCATACGCATTGTCAATTCAGCAATCTTTGCGACTCCACTCGTTCCAAAAGCCAATTCGGCAAAAAACAGTTGCCGGACATGGAGAACTTAAATGAGTGGATTGATTACGAGTCAATCATCTTCGGTCTGTCGGTTTTAATCGCTAACAGTCCGTTAAGGATTGGCCTGATGTCCATGTCATTTTGGATCGATCATTATCGCATTGCGGAGTCGAATCCGGTGAAGTACTGCATCGTGAAGCCGCCGATTCACCCAAACAAAACCGTTTTATTTGTTGATTGCTATCTATAAACGCGCCCACCACGTGTTGGCAATAATGGAAAAGAGTGCTATTAATCGTCAGTGTTTATCGAATTTTTGCGATTCATCACATCAATCCGTTTCTCCGAACGTCTCTATTTTAATCCGTTCGATTTACAGTCAACTCTTTGTTCCATGAACCGGTTTGAATCCGACTGATGACATGTTTTGGAACGACATTGGAAATCAAGACGATAAACAACTAGATGGTTCAAATTGTGCTGCTTATGTCGTGTCCAATGCCGAGAACTTTTTTGAGAACATCAGCACGGAATCTGTTTGACTCAAAGAAACGAGAGTGTTTCGATAAACGTTTGAATTTGTTTGACACGTTGCCGGCAATGTTTTCGTCCAACGATGATAATCAAAGTGTCGATACCGAGCTAATAGACGCATCCGATGAAATCCAAATAATAAACGTAACACACCAAAAATAACGGACAAAGCGGTTAGAGCAAATGAAAAAACTATAGTTCAACCAAAAGAACAGCTGAAACCGAAGAGCAAAAATTAGAACGTTTGATTCAACAACGACTGCTTCAAGAAAAGTTACACGTTAATGAAACGGAGCAACAAAAAACTGAGCGATTAGAAGAGCAAAAAGAACGACAAAAAAGTGTTCGAATTGCTGTAAAACAGAAACAAGTCCAATCAAACGTCCCAGCAGCTCCGATTCATGTTCTAGTATATCGGCTGAGTAAAATGAACGTTCAATGCGAATGTGGAGCTTTGCATTTTGAAGAAGAATGAGTCGGTAACAAACGAATCGTCAACGATTGCTGTAATTCACGGAAAGATCGATATGCCGGACTTACCAAAACTGCCACAAGAACTGGAAGATCTGTTCACTGAAAAATTCAGTGTCCCAACAATTTCTTCGTCAATATTCGTAAGTTCGATGCGGCCAATAGATTCGCAGCTTTCAACGTCAAAATGCGATCATGTGAATCTGCCGGTCCATATTGTTTCAGTATTTAAGGTCAAATCTGTTACGGAATCGATGAAAGTGTAAGCGCACCGGCTGATCAAAAGTACGGCCAATTGTTCTTCTCCGATTCATCTAAAGCAATAGAAAGACGATTTAACACAACAATGGAAGCGAAGAATAAGTTCATTAACTGCATTCGCAACTGCTTGGTTGTATCCTCTCTTCTTTCCGAAAGGAACGTTAGGATGGTCAATTGACATGATCAAAGAAAACACAAACGAACTCGATTAACTCGTTCAGAGTTTCATAGTTATCGGTCGGTCGTTCGAGAAAACTCCAACAGTCGGATCCACTACGGAAAGAAGTTGTTTCAACAACTCGTAGTCGATTCTTACGTTCAAGTTGAAAGCGATCGAATGCGATGGATTCAACAAAAGCAATTGAAAACAATGCGCTACCACGAACTTCACGCAAGTTTGAGTCGAATGAGACAACAATTAAATCGTGGCATCGGACGAATCCACGGGTTGCCATCGACTCACTTCGGATCTCCGCGATTCATGCGCGAGAACTACCAAGATGCAATGGCAATCGTTCTCAACAACGGCACAACAAAAATGAAACAAGATTGTTGACTACAGAAATCTGTTAGCACACGAAATTGACTAATAAAACCAACCTTCATACTCCCAATCATTGATTCTTGAGTCATTTGAATCGTTTAATGTCTCAATGATTACGAGTGGGAAGCCAATCGTCTGCTTTTAAAATGAACGTCCATCTCTTCATTACCACAAACAACTCTTCTGCGATCGAGTAGTTAAATAAGGCCCAACAAACGAGCCGGTTGATTGTGGAAGATACTCAAAAGTGCCGAAATGAACTTCGATCACAATAACATCTGGTGACCCATGACTTCTGACAAGTTCGCATCAACATCTAATGAATTGCCGAGAGCATAGAAACATACGAAGTGAACTTGAACAGTTTGCATGTTTAAAAGTGTTCAAACAAAATCTTTGTTTCTTGTTTTCTTACAGTTTGAACAATTTCGTTCTCTATTGAAGATTTGTAATGATGAAAAAAGGTCCTCGTATAGCTACGGAATATTTTGCGATTGACACTTCGTTCTTACAAAACTCAGGCGTTTTGTTTCATTGAGAGTGGTACTTCGATTTGTGGGCAATTTTGTCTTTCGAATATAAATGATGCGGAAACTTTTGGCGAATACTTTGATACAAAAACCAAAATGTTTATGACTAATTGTGATGGTGAAATACAAAAAAGAGTCGCAGAAAGCGAGCCGCTTTGTAAGCACACTGTCCGTCTTGGACACTAAAAGCAATTTAGTGCGTGGGCCATGAAATCGTCCATCGTCTCGTATTTAATTGCCTGATTGTTTCTCTCGCATCGTCGATCAGGTCTTCAATTCGTCGGGTTTTCTTTGTAACATTTGTTTCATGAATTTGCTGTTTGTGCTAATAAAATGTTTCATTAAGTCCCAAGTTTGAAGTTCCCGCTCTTAGGCAACGGCCGAATCACTCAGCTTCTGGATCCTCAAAAAAAAGAGCGCAGCCGACGTGTCATTGGACAGCAAATCAATCAATTGACTCGTACAACACAATTCGCATTCTGTTGTTGTCCGAGACTTTTCTCCTAGACCTAATAGAACAAACGGTTTTCGAGTGTTCGATATTTTTGAACTTTTAATTGATTCTTCGTTCCTTGAGTATAGTCGAGTAGCGCCATTTTATATAACTTCCAGTCTATATAGTGTCCTGATCGGCCAAATCGATCGGGAAATCTCATTTCCCCGCTTCTGCACTCTCTGACCACCGCACACCTCGTCGGCATTATAAAAAGGCGCCACCGTGTTCATCCCCTCACTCATCTTTTTCGTTACCACCGAGCGCAGTCGACTCAATCGACCGCTGATCGTTCCTTACACTACCGTTCCTTCTCTACTTCATTGTTACTCTCCCGTTTTGCGACAATAAACTTCCGTACCTCAATTCGTGTTTCTCTATCAGAACAATAGATTTTGTCTATGGCTTCGAAGATCAATCTTTATGTTCGCTTTTACATATAGCTCTTTTCGTGTAGACATGTTTACGCCCGTTTTCACTTTAAACTGTCGTCATGCCTTCTTTAGCAGCCAAATCATTCCTTATAAACAACGCCTTATTGCCGATTTCACAAACCGACAACGATGTCGCAACGGAAGTGATTGGAATTTAGTGCCAACTACTCCTTTCTTGCAAGTTTTTACTGCTCACCGTGCAAAATCTGCGATGACCACAAAACGAACGAGTGTAAAAAAGGTAAGTGAACAACAACTGAAAAACAACTAATTGTTAGGCAACCAATACGCCGATTAATACAAAGAATTCGGAAATTGACTTTGCTACAGCAAAGAAAAGAATAAAAGACTATTATCAGGCTGAATTGCTAAGCCCATCACACCGGACGACAACATGGCCACCAACCAAATCTCCGTTTATAAGCAGCACCGTTTCTGCCGATTTCTCAAATCAAGCAGAAGTCTACAATGGACGAAAAGAAAGAAACTAAAGAAGGTAAGTAAGTCGCAACAGCGGATATAATTAATTAAATGATTTCAGAAAGCACCGACGTCTGCGCCGTATGCAAGGAAAACCACCGGACACAAGATTGTCGCCGAAGTAAGTTAAAAATAAAAAAATAATTCCTTTTCTTTTTTAGTGCACCGCTACTCGGACGAAAAATTCGGGCAAGTGGGAAAGTAAGTGTGCCATTTCAATCAAGAATTAAAAACGATTTTCACAGCGGAAGTTAGTCTGACTACCCACAGACAAAGACAGCGCCGTTAATTAAAATCATATGCTTGTTGTTTGTCGGAAAAGTAGTAGAAATCGGTTGCTCATTCAAAGTTTGTGTTATTTTTTGCCAAACAAATCAGCAAACTAAGTAAAAGAGAGATCTCAATCTTTGCGGAAGGCTCTTCAATCAGACGTTTCCGAAATCAAGAATGTTAAGTTTGATAATCGTCGAATTGTTCTGTACGGTTGATACCTCCTGAAACGCTATCGTTGTCCCATCAACGTCGAAATTGTGAGTTCAATCAAAAACGTGAATTATTGATATAAATACGCATACAAGGTCACGACGCCGCTTCCTTGGAACTCCAATCAACTGGAAAGATCAGCCACGACGAAATCAAAGATCATATTGATGGTAGTTATGTCTGTCCATTTGAAGCATGTTATCGAATTTTGAAGCTGAAAAAGCACGACAAGTCGCATCACGTTGAACGGCGGCCAATTCATCTCGAGAATCAACAAGCGGTTTACATCGACGAAGACTGCGATTTGGAGAAAGCAAAAAAGATAATGGAAAAAGGAACCAAACTAACGGACTTCTACAAATTGAATGAACGAGACGCGAATGCTCTAACTTTGTTGTATTCCGAAGTACCCACTCATTACAGTTGGAAAACAGTAACCGTTTACAACAACCAAGGGGCAGAAACAACCACACAATGGAAGCCGCGAGTACGAAGCAGTAAAATAGTTGGTCGAATGTACGTCATAAGTTCGAATCAAGATGATTTGTGGCATTTGCGTCTTCTTCTACAACACATTAAGGGAGCAAAGAACTTCGATCAGTCAACGGAATTGAGTATCAGAATAATGGAGAAGCATGTTTAGTTTTGGGTTTGATTGACGATGATGCGGAATATGTTAACTGCATAAAAGAAGCAGTTATAGTGTTAATGCCATAGAAATTGCGAACTCTCTTTGTCAATATTCTTATTCATTGTAATCCTACGGATCCTAAAATGTTGTGGGAGATGTTCAAGCAGGATTTGAGCGAAGATTTCAATATTTAGATCGTTCGTATATTTTGGGCGGTTCTAGAAACCGAATACTTGGTTACTCCACACATTGAGTACTCACGTTCCCACTGCAAGAGTCGACCGTCGAGACAAAAGCTACGAGTATGCACTCAAATTGGGCCAACATGACTGAAGCGGTAACTTTACCGTATAAGAATTGCTAAACGACCAAGTTTTATTAACATGCAGAGTACAATTAATATGAGTACTATAAAGTACGGTTTCTCAATTACATCTTTGCATTTCGAGCATCTTCAGTAAACGGCAAAGCGCCCAGTAGTTCGATAACTGAACTGGCCTCTTTCTTTCCTCGCACAAACAACGACCGTGTAGTTGAAATTTTATTCGAATCGTACATTTAGTATGGAATTACGCTCAAAGGTCATGAGTCGCAAGAACGAAAACCGTTGAAGCACAAAATTGGTTCAATGGATACCCGATGGGAAGAGACCACGAGGCCGACCAAGAACGCGTTAAGCTGACGACTTCAAATCAGTGATCGAACTGCACCAAAAATGGACTGATGTTGCAAAAACCACGCAGTGGAATCAGCTGCGGGCATCCTTTGCTACGCACCATCGATGAATTCTTTGTTTATTGTTGTTGTTATGTGATAAAGGAAATAAATCAAATTGAACATTTAATAAATTATGTGATGATCTTGTAGCTCTGGGCCCCGAACGTTTCCTTCACTCCTCGCAACTTTTCGTACCTTAAATTAGATGGCAGATTTAGCAGAGAAGCCACCAAATCCTCTTTGAAGTCCATGTTTGAATTGAGGTTATTCAACGCGTCCACAAAGTTCCCAACATCTTGACGTCTGTTCTCCCACTCGTTAACTCAGATCTCACTGGCGTGATGATCGGTTGGGTATAGTGCGTTAACGCTATCCCATATAGCTTACATAAACCACCGAACAGAGCACACACATCTCCTGAACCGCAATCACGTTCCGATAATTGAGCTTAGATAGACAACCCTTCGCATTCCACAAAAATGAAAGCTCCAGATCAATCGTCGGCTCTTTTCCTTCAATCGTGTGCAATATCACTACCCCAGCACGCGGCAATCTACTCCAGTCCTCAAACATCCTCTTGTGAAACTCTTTGCGTATCAACTTTTTGACCTTCCGACTCGCTTGTGTCGGATTTGTGTACCAAGCTTCGTCGCCTCCCGGCTCCACTCTTACACTGATACCGCAACGCTCTTTCGAAAACGTCACAACATCTTTTAATTGGAATTTCGCTAGGATTGCAATGAGATCAGCCGTCAACGTGCGCTTACTTCGTGCTAGCAGGGACTGAAACAAACCCGATGCTGTTATCAAATCGTCTCGACACTGCATGTAAGCGAAGCCTTGGACTACACTTTCATACAACACCAATTCAACTGATTTCAGGCCAAATCCGCCCATCCGGGGGTCGACTTACGTCCTTGCGGCGGACGCAACCTTAAACCGGAACTTGGCGTCGGTAAGTTTCTTACGCAACTCCATATCGAATTCTATGCATTTCTTTATTTGGGAGGCAGACATGCCATGCCCAACCAACACGTTTCCGAACAAGTAGCTAGCTACCGGCATGACGACCGAGTTAATATCGACGACAGTTTGACGTGCCATCCGGTCAACAGCCAATATCTTGTCTACTCGCTTAAGCATAACACCTTCGATACGCTCCCACGCAACGCCTTCAGCCACTTCAATGCCTTGCTCAACACCTAGATACTTTTACACATCCTGCGAGCCCAGCAACTTGATGGATTCGTATGTGGAACTGCCAGGTTGTGGGTTAACCTGTCGCGACGTAGCAATTGCACACTTCTTGGGATTAAGTAGAAGCCCGATCGCATTGCCAAGCTTCTCGATCTCTCCCAACATTCTCCTTGCTCCATCCTGTGTTCGATTATAGAGTTTCAGGTCGTCCATATAGAAGAAGTGATTCAGGGTCAGAGGGCGTCTGTTCCCGTCACCACTTGCCCCACGTGAGTGTACGCTACCATAGGCAGTTTCTATCGACTTGAAGCTCTATTGAGATGCTTTGCGGTTACGGCAATATCAAACCAAAACATCAATGGACTCAATGAATCACCCTACAGCACACCATTCTTGATAGGCAAATACTTACTAGTGTGCGTTTTGTCATTGCTTCGAACCTCATACTTTACCTTATTCTTCTTCATTAAGTCCGCAATCAGTGTATGAACACCACGGTCTAAGTTAACACGCTTCAACAAATAATTCACATACGAATGAGGCACCGAGTCAAATGCGTCCATTATGTAGATACTAGGTTGCCATGCCTTTATCCTTGGATAATTGAACGCCTTTGATATAGGTCAAAAAGCTAAAATGGCGGCTAGATCAATAATCAAACAGTCACTTACCTTCTTGTCTCGGCACTCGATATCGTCGTCGTGTTTGTTCGGAAGGGAGCAAAGGAACGAAACGATAAAATGACTGTTTATACTCATTTTTATTCTTTATATATTCGAATGATACCATCGAAATTACAGAAAGCGATACCCGCAGTCATAGATGCATTAACTTGCTGTAGTAGAAATAGAGAGGGTAGTTGGCATCACTCGGTAGACAAAAGCTCACAAGTTCGTTATGGCCGGCGGACTGTTTCTTGATCTCCAAACTTTACCCAAGGTGCTACTAAATTTCAAATGAAAAAATTGACGGCGTTTCTTTGAACACAATCACATTTACCAAGACATCAACAACTGAGCTGTTGGCTTCAGGTCACATTCTTATGTGAACTTGGACCGTAGATTGATGGTGATTCTAATTCTATTGGACAATATTTCAAGTTTATTCGTTTAGTTTATGACCTTTTTGAAGCCAGATGATCGATTATTTCTCCCATTATTTCAACGGGATTATCATCTGGTACACAAAGAAATAGCAATAGATTCCAATTAAACGACAAATTTTACGTTCATCGTCGTAGTCAAGCTTAATGATCATGAGTTGATGTCGATCACTTCTTTTATTTGCTTGTAGATCTCTGTTTTGTTGTTTTCTCACGTTCTCATGTCAAGGTGAAGCTTTAAATTTGAGTGCACTATTTTGATCATTCGAGGATAACAGTTTGCACATACAGCTGTTAATTGCTCGAACTCTTATTCACAACTTAGGTGAGTTGAAATAACAACAAACAAAAACGTCAACATCGAGATTTTAGCTCCGAAGTTATAATCCGAAATGTGAACTTCCATTGACTACAACTCGGTGACCAGTGACTCTAGAAGCGTGTGATTAACAGGACAACAACAACTACTCATGAACTCTAAACCCTGTCAATATCAGCGGAATCCAATCAGCCAACGAGCTAAAAACAACACAACACCCCCCATTCCCTTTTATGACATGTCCATCGCGCAAATCGATGTAGCTTAGAGATTCTGGCAACAGTCATTGTTTATATTGTGTTAATAGAAAGCTTGAAAGTCTGGCTATTGATCATGCTTAAAATTGTAGCCACCGGACAACTGAGAGAAAAATGAGAGGTCTTCAAAACCAAACAATCTGTCGAAAATCGTCCAAAATTGCAAAAGTTTGTGCGGCTCTTACCATTGATGATGGTGAGCTCTTATTTGGTACAATTGTTAAGGACGTTAGAAGATTACGATCATCAGAGTTTAGAGAAGTGAAATGGCTCGAGAGATAAATTAGAAACATCAACATACTCAGAAATCGCTTAAATTTGAAGACTTGGTTTTATCTAGCAGAATTGACCTCCTTTGTTGTAATTTTCACAAACAACTAAACACACTACAAGCATCAATAGGTGTAAATTTGGAGTTGATGGACGCATTGGTTTTGGAAATCAAACTTGAAATTTGCCGACCATTCAAACTCTACTACCACTTGTCGTTCTACGAGAACAACGAAATAGTTGGAAGTGTTATAGAAAGTATGGTCCATAGCCGGAGTCCAAATAACTATAGAAGAATCAAATAAACTGAAGATTTATCCAATAAAATTCGACTTGGCCAACAATCTACTGTTCAAGTTTCCATAAGAATACGACCTGAAGCCAACAGCTCAGTAGTTGTTGATGTCATGGTAGATGTGATTGCATTCTAAAGGACGCCGTCAATCTCGTTCAAATTCACAATTACCTCGGGAAAAGTCTGGGAGTGAAAAAACAATCTGATTGCATCACCGATCGTTATTGAATTTGTTCTCTTTTGTCTACCGAGAGATGTTTAACCGCCTTCTCTGTTCCTATCACTGGTAGCGACTGCATATTTGACTGCGGGTAACGCTTTTTGCAGCTTCCATGGTCTCATTCGAGTAGCATATAAACCCTGGAATGAGTCCAAACAGTCACTCCATCGTCTCATTCCTTTCCTAGTCATTCCTTCTCTACTCATTCCTCTGCTCTTCTCTCCGCTGGTCGATCAACGCACTATTATCATACACTGTTCACGTTTCAACTAGTGTAGGATAACAGTGCGTGGGATGACCAAGCGGAGAAATCGAAGAGCAGACTCCTAGTCCAACTACTCGAATCCTTTGACCGTTTCGTTTCCGTCCTCACTTTACTTTTCAGTTTGTGCGAGTGTCGGTGGGTGTGAGCGGGAATGGAATAACGATTATTTTGGTGTCAATGTGCTTTGTTTTTTGAACTCTGCAAGGATTAGTTGGTACGAAGATTCGAAGAATCAAACGAACGTACACGCAAAGGCCTTCGAAATGCACCAATCAGAAAGTAGGACCATCTCCTTCGTGTGAATGATCTGTTTGTTAACTCACTTCAATTTCAGCTGTCGCACTCTTCTACAGATTACTTTCTGTGTCGTTTGTTGGAACCGCCTTTGCCGTCATTACCTTTAATCGGGAACTATGGGACAGGAGATCTTCGGTTGGTTGAATTGTTGGCTGTGAATAAGCTCTTCATGACTGTGAGCTGCTGGTGACTGTAGGACAGAAAGCTGCTCATGATCCAGAGAGTTCGACGTCAACTTCTCAGTGAGTCGAAATCAATTGGTTTCAGATCCTGTGTCACTTAACTATCGGATTTATAGGTCTACTCGAAAGTCCTGTGATCAAAGGTAATCTGCGATCCCCTAACTAATCGGCAATGATGATGGTGATGATGGGAAGAAAGTGGAGTTGACGATCGGAAGCAAAGGGTTAAACTTATAGATTAGGGTATGGAGAGTACGTATTTGACATTTGTTTTGCAAGATACGAACTTTTACTGAGTAAATTTTTGACTTGAAATTAACATTGAAATCGGTCTTTCTGATCAAACCATATCGAAACTTGAGCCGATAGCCTTGAAAGAACATAGGGTTGTGCGCATCAGTGGGCTCATCGACATGCAATATATGACAGCATATAAAATAATTACAATGGACTTATTAACTTTGGTAGAAATCTTTCCTACATTTTTGCTCCAAATGCGGGTTTACATATTTTGGTCGTTACGATGTTTCTCTAATATGTATATTAGCACTTTAGAAAACTCAACTAATGAGCGTTACAACGATATATGATAAATGGTTTCAAAATAGCTATTCGCAGAGATACGATCGATGTAATGTGGACGTTCCGATTTTGGGTTTCAGTGCGATTCGGCAGTTGATTGTTGAATTTTTTGTTATTGTTTACAAGTAAGCAAGCGACAAAGCCGCGAGTCTTTCTGGTGCAACAATAAAGGACATGTTGGGCGGCATTCGATCGGCCTGTACGTACACGGGAGCAACTCGTTTGAAAGAGTTGTCGAAGAGAGCAACATTCATTCGCACAAACCAACGACATGTACTCACGCTTCGAGGTCTAATACAAAGCCCAATGTCTTTTTTACCTGTCAAATTCACGCGTAGCTTTTTCAACTGACCACTTGTATAGAACTTAGTTTATTTGTCAGGTTTTTGAATTCTACTAATAGAATAAACATCGGTTATCCAAGCAACTAGTGAGATTGTTGAAAGTAAGACCGCCGTTCGGTTTGTGAAAGAGCAAACTAAGAATTTATTGAACTTCTTTTAAGAGTTGAGCACTTGCGATTTGGAGAATCAAAGAATTTATGTCATGAAGTTGAAGTAACTAAAAGAACAAATTGCAACAAACCATGAGGATTTGAAACTTGAGGTATGAGATTAAAAGAAAAATAATGCGATTCTACGAATTTAAGAAACCGAAAACATTAGCCAACGAATTTTGTCTGCTAAAGTCAATTGAATATACCATTTAACCAGAGAAAAAATTGGTCCCACAAAAATAAGTCAATGAAGGTATTTTTATACAATTACTAAATGGAATTTATAACCAATAAAACTTTATTAAGCGACATGCATAGACAATAATACAGAGATCATTTGTGATATTGGTCGAAATAAACAGGCTTATTCTTCTGAGCGACCAATGCGTTTGCGCTTTGCTTTCTTACCAGACTCCACCATCCATTTGTCCTAAAAAGTTTTCGTTAAACTCAACTCAAGTAAACTAAAGTTCCATACCCAAGCAGCTCTGATCTCTGTGGCAGGAGCAAAGTACGTTCTTGTCCATTCTTCTTCACTAGATTCTTGAGGTGCAGAGACGATTCCCAATAGTTTATTAGCGGGACTGAAGAGACCACCGCCCGAGTCACCTCCCCCACGCGATTATGTCGGAAACCATTTGATCATCATCGTATGGCCCTGTGCTGAGAACAACTCCTGTCATAACTGCCTCTTGCGACGGGAGTATCAGACGAAAGACCAATAGCCAACAATCTAAATACTCAATCATTTAAAAATTGAATTCTTATTAACGTTTTGAACTTATATTCTCATAATTTGTTTCATGCTCAAATCATTTTTAAGTTCAACATAACTTACTTTGTGCCTATAGCAGGATCTTCCAGAATATGTCCGTCTTCTTTGCCGCCAGAGAAGGTCTTGCCTTCAAGTGCCTCAAGCAGAATGAAATCAGCACTTCTATTGACCCACACAACTTCCGCTCTTATCTGAAAAAAAGTGTATAACTTTATTAACAGAAGTTCTCCTAGCAAAACTCACATCTTGTTGATTCTGGCTGTTGTAAAGAGAATACAACTTGAGGATAGATCCTTGTTCAATCAGTCGATCTTTGTCAGCAATTCGAGCCTTAAATTGCTTGTTTCTTCCATGAGCAAATGTAACGGCAATGGTAGGCGAGATAGCACAAGCGCATCGTCTGCGATAATTCTCTTCGTCTCCTTCACGGACAAAGTATAGCATATACTTTTTGACTTCATCGAACCATTTGACATTTGGTGCACTCTGATCGAATCGAGCCTAAATATTTGAAAATTAAATATCAATTAACGGACCTTCTTTCTTTAAAAACTTAAAAGATTACCTTCTTAGCTGGAGGACCCCCAGAATATTCGGCAGCAAGTCCAACAGTCTTCTTCGGCGTACCTTCTAAAATTTTCTCAAATTATTACCTCCTAGAAGAAAAAATACCTTTTTCACGAACATAACTTTTCAGCCCGTCGATGAACCGTAACTAAAAGTCATGAATGAATGAAGAAATTTTATTTACGAGAACATACCATGTTTCCAAGGGTAAAGCTTGGAAAATTTTGTTTGAAGGAATGTAAACCTTCTCGCTCATAAATCTCAATCAATGAATCAAATAAAGAAGGACCAAGTTTCTGCTCGGTTAGAAAGTTCGCATCGTTAACAATATCTTCTTTGGCATAATCCACACATTCTTTCGAAAGAAATTGTTTCCAGTTGTCTAAAAGTAAATAAATAACTCGAAGCAATAAATGGACCAGAATTGTTACCTGAATTCCACATTGCAAGAGATCGTCCTGCGATTCCGGCGCTTTCCTTTCGAATATGTGTAAAAAGCTTAAACTTGGGTTGATAAACCTTTTACTAAAAAGCGGAACGGCGCGAAACAGATGCGAAACAAAACGAATTAGAACGAACCAAACGAAACGAAAAAGTAGGAGAAAGCAAAACAGAGCACAACAACATGAAACAAAATTGGATCGACACGAGGAGAGAGGGAGTAATTAGACGACCGTTCTTCACGATCGGAAAGGTCGACTGACAAGGAAAGTGCACGAATTTACCCCGGCATTTCGGAACGAGCGATAGCTCATTCGAAGCGCCTTAAAAAGTTGCTGTTAAAAAGTTGTCTTCGTTTTTTCTGCGGGGCACGCTACAGCACGCTAGAACGCTTTGAATTTAGGCCCAACTATAGTCTTCCAGATAATTGACAAGAGAAAATGTGCGGTAGTGGCGCAACGAGTAAGCGATCTGCTTGCAAAAGCTCTCTTCTTTTGGGGTCGCGGGTTCGATTCCGCCGACTGCCACAGGTCAAATGTTGCGATTAGCCAACTGTCTTTTTTAATTGACCTTTTTTGATTGTTGTGAAGAATCGGGAGTAGCAATGAAGGTGTTTATTTACTACAAAATGGAAAAAACAGAAGTATTTCTGGCAGTACGAACAACGAATGAAAGATTGATGATCGCATTCCTCATCGCAGTCTTGCACAACGTCGGACGGAAAACAAAACTCGGTCGGTGTCAAGAATTGGTCGATCGGTGAGTCAATGTATCCGATTTTTTCCCAACTGTATTCCAAAAATTGCTTGTACATCAGATGAGAGAACTGACGGTACACGAGCTCTAACACGACCAAAATATTTGTGCGGTTGTAGAGCGCAAAGTCGATTTCTTCTGCGAGAACGTGTCCGTGAATTCGTTTGACAAAGGACTTGAACACACGAAAGAAAAAAGTAATCTGCAGGTTGAATCATTGAAGTGGCACCGGGAGGTATGTTTTGAATCACCAATCGTTTTCCTTCAGGAACGACCGACTGCATTGTTTGATGATCCTTGAAGGCGGTCCAAGAGTCAACGATGAGCAGAAGTTCTTCCGGAATGTCGTCGGTGAACAAGACGTTTTGAAGCCATCATTTCATCAGTTCTTTCGTCATGATATGACTCCTGTGGCATTCGATCTCCAATTACGTGGGAAGTGACCAGAGGGCTCTGACAGAACGACGAAAAGCTTCTTTCCCAAGCGACCATTGGCGAAGAGAATCGGCATCACAGTGTAGCTGTGAGTAGTTGACGAAACAGCTTGCACACATCGCTCCACGTTTCTTTCGCCCAAACGTGACAACGATCGTCCGGAAACCATTTCTTTCTGGTAACCCGATTGATCGGCATTGACCATTGCAAAAGTTGGAAAGTTGAGTTCGCGAATGTTGCGGACGAAATCGGCGGTTAGTTGCTCGGTTGTTGCCCGTGAACGTAGAGAACGGTGGCTGACGATACGCGTAACATGACGGCTGACAATTCGACTTGACGCTTTGAATGTCTGAATCCAGCGAATTGATGCACCAAATCTCGGGACTTGCAACTCCAAGTTTATTCTTCTTGCCATCGCCTGAAGGTCAACATCGTGCAACATGATGCCTCGTTCCAATTTGTCGTAAACCTCCTCACGTAGTCGTTCTGTCAATGCTCGAAGTTGATTGCGACGGTTGATACACGCGAGTTCGTTGATTTCAAACGTTCTTAACGTCTTCAAGTCCTTTTTGGTTTTGATGAACGCGTAGCGTTTTCTTATTGATGACAAAGGACGAGAGTTCTTTCGCGTCGAACGGTAGTAAACGAGAGCTTCACGAACACATTCTGTTGCGACGTAGATTCCACCCTAGAATTTGATCATGTTCGGGTGTGCCGGATCAGTTGAAGCGCTGAAAGTTCATACAAAACAATAAACAAAAATTAACGATAAGGCGTTTACTTGGGAAATTCATTGTCGTCGGCCTCATCGTAGTCGTCGTCGTATGCATCGGCGGTGAAATCGTCATCACTTTCGTCTAACTCGATTTCATCTCCACTCTCGGCACGTCTGACCATCGACACCACGACGTCTACCAGTTTTCGTTCCGTACGTTTCACTGCTTGACCATCAACAACAGGTCCCAAACGTTCTATGAGCAGCCTCAGGAATCCAGAAGTCGAAAATTCCATGTTGATTCGCGAATAACAACAATAAACAATCAAAAAAGGTCAATTAAAAAAAACAGTTGGCTAATCGCAACATTTGACCTGTGGCAGTCGGCGGAATCGAACCCGCGACCCCCAAAAGAAGAGAGCTTTTGCAAGCAGATCGCTTACTCGTTGCGCCACTACCGCACATTTTCTCTTGTCAATTATCTGGAAGACTATAGTTGGGCCTAAATTCAAAGCGTTCTAGCGTGCTGTAGCGTGCCCCGCAGAAAAAACGAAGACAACTTTTTAACAGCAACTTTTTAAGGCGCTTCGAATGAGCTATCGCTCGTTCCGAAATGCCGGGGTAAATTCGTGCACTTCCGTTGTGAGAGGTGCGAATGACTCAAAGAAAAAGCGGAGAGGCGACGTCTCGCCAATCGTTTGGTTTTCGCGTTCAGACGCGACAACATCTTTTGAGAATCGAAGTCCCAGTTTAAACAAGGCTAAAAATAATGAATATATTTGCAAAATGTTGTGTTCTAGACGCTGCGGTATACGAGAATTTATGATCTCAGCAAAAATCCGGTTCGAAATTACCCTACAATACCAACATTTGCATAGCGTTTCGGATCCAAACTACTCGTCAATAATTACGTAAAAACAAGAAAAACTTTATTTATAAAACGCGGAAAGTTGCAAGCTTTCAAGTTCACAAATCAATTCAAAATCCCTCAAATTTAAAGGCATTAAGTCAGAACGGATAAGAGGACCATTTGACGCAGCCAGGATTTCCCAGATTGAGATGAGTGTTATTTGCTATACTGATATGCAAAAATGTCTAAAAATAACATGTTATAGGCCAGAAATGATAAAATTAAGGTTTGTTTTTATGTCATAATTTGGGGGGTTTTGCTTAATTTGGGGTGTAAATCATTGAAAAAAGGCTTAAAAATGGTACTTAGCGGGAGGGGATAAGTGCGCTAGAGAAGCCCAATATCTACTATTGACTGTTGATCTATCTCCGGCACTCCAGCATTCACAGCCGTCTTCCCAATTTTCTACGTTAACGTTGTAGCGTCCAAACTCACGAAACATTTTTTAAGTGGTTCCAATTTCTTTACAAATTTGATTTATTGCTTTGAATCTGCGCTCTACGTTTCATTTCCATCGAACCGGTAGAACTACGGTTACCGAAAACCAAAAGTAGAATACCATAACATCAGTTTTTGGCTACCGGTTGCTCATAACTAAAAGATAGTTTGTCGTTCAAAAGAGAATGTGCCACGATTATCTTCATCAAAATCGTGCATAACTTATTAGAGCAACCTTCTGTAAAACGGTAACTTACAGCACAAAACTTCTGATATTCAAAAAGCCACAATCGTACTGAGAAAAACTCTCTGGCCAAAAGTCTTCAGCATTCGCATAAATGTTTGTTCTTTTGGTAATATAAGTAGCTCAGTTTCTATTATATCCGATGGTTAGACAAACGGCGAACCGTTTCCACAAAATCAGTGAGTACGCTTCGGCATTAAGCGCATTTAAAGAACCGGATCAGGTATGTTGAAAAGATCTTTCTAATGTCTGGTTATATTGTTCAGAATGAGTTAAAGAAGACCGTTAGTGGTTTTCATCTTCATCCAAATCCACTCATTGACGAATATTTCAAGTACGTTGTAATGCACGGTCGAACGCAAATCGATTGGAAAAGTTTTCGCGCAGCCTTTCTTTGGAAGTTACAAGTAATGACTGTTTCTGTCGTTATCTAACGTTTTGATGTTTAGTTGACCATTGACGATATGCTCCTTAATTATGGCTCGAAGAACGATTTTGAAGGCGGCGATGCAAAAGAGAATGTGGAAAAAGAAGAAAAAGTAATCGAAAAGTTGACTGATTTCATTGTCAATCGAGCTCAAAATTTCGAAGGCGCTCTGTTTACAATTCAAAGGTTTGATCGAACTCGGAATTCATCTCATCAGATGTTCAGGATCTGCGAACTACTTACGTGGCCCGATAAACATTACAACTCGGCAGCAAAGTTTCTTCGGGCCTTGGAAAAGACGTTCAATGTTGTCACATGCGTTATGCCCGATGGTCAACGAACTGCCGATGCTAATGCGGCGGATGACGAAATGGACGAAGATGAGCCAACAGCCAAGATCGAGAACACGTTCATTGTTCAAGTAACTTTTATTTCATCCATAAAGACTTGCCATCTCTTTTTCAGGTTGACGAACTCGATGCACCGCTTCCGCGTGTAAACGGTAATGGAACATCGAATTTGGTTTGTTGTTGGTTTGTTTTTTAAAATCGGTTTGATGTTTAGAGCAATTCAAAGATCGCGAAAACAAGTGATTCGACTTCCAAAGAACGATTCGAATTTACGGCTCCAGAATTAAACGTTCGAGCAAATACAAATACCACAGACTTTGCAACCTCTTCGAAACCCTTAGGTCCTATGTTGCCGCCCAGTGTGTTGCGAGGTTCACCCACGAAGGAAAAGACCGAAACATGATCCAGCTCTCTATTCAGTTTTACACTTGTGTATTAATTTAATGGGTTCTAAATTATTGGTGAAGTAAAAATGAGTATTAGCTAAAATTCATACAAAGTGGAGAATTCGCGTCTAGCAAGTTTCATTCAGTTAGTGGTTGGAGTATTCTTGAATTCAAACACAATTGCTCAGTTGATCAGTTCATCGTTTATATCAAATCACAAATACAAAGTCTGCAAAAAGGTGAATGATCATTTAAAGAAGAAATCAGCAATTTTGGGATTTGTTTACTAAACTGAAATAGCTTAAAAAGAATATTTTGAGTTTATTATAATCGAAAAGTGCATATCTACGCAAGACAAAAGAATGAAGAGTGTGGATAAAAAAACAGACACAAAGAAGTTAAGAGGACAAGCTTTCTTTCGCTTCTTCAGCAAAATAACGCACATCAAACTCGCTGTCTTCGGATATTTTGGCCAAAAGAGGTTTGACTTCGGCGTTGATCGATCTAAATACGAAGCTTTCCCCTAACATAATCGGCAATGGTGATGGTGATGGTGATGGGGTGACGCTTTTGAGGTTTTGAGCAAAAACAAAGTGTTCCAACTTATAGATTAGAGTATGGAGAGTACGTATTTGACATTTGTTTTGCAAGATACGAACTTTTACTGAGTAAATTTTTGACTTGAAATTAACACTGAAATCGGTTTTTCTGATCAAACCATATCGAAACTTGAGCCGATTGCCTTGAAAGAACATAGCGTTGTGCGCATCAGCGGGGCTCATCGACATGCAATATATGACAGCATATAAAATAATTACAATGGAGTTATTAACTTTGGTAGAAATTTTCTGTTCATTTTTGCTCCAAATGCGGGTCCACATATTTTGGTTGTTAAGATGTTTTACTAATATGTATATTAGCATTCTAGAAAGCGCAATTAAAAAGCGTTACAATGGTATATAATACATAGTTTGAAGATGACTATTCACAAAGATACGATCGATATAATGGGGGCCTTAAAATTTGGGCTTAAGTGGACTTCGGCAGCCAATTGTTGGACTTTTTGTCATTGATTGACAAATGTATGTTAGCAATCCAGAAAGCTCATCTAATGAGCGTTACAACGGTATCTAATACATGCCTCCAAAATAGCTATTCGCAGAGATACGATCGATGTAATGTCAAGTTTCTGATTTCTTGATTTCAGTGCCTTTCACCAGTTAATTGTTTAATTCTTTGTTATTGTTTACAAGTAAGCAAGCGACAAAGCCGCGAGTTTAACCCACACAAAACAAAACTAAAGAAAGCGAGCGGCGAAGCCGCGAGTCTTTCTGGTTTTCAATGATTTACACCCCAAATTAAGCAAAACCCCCCAAATTATGACATAAAAACAAACCTTAATTTTATCATTTCTGGCCTATAACATGTTATTTTTAGACATTTTTGCATATCAGTATAGCAAATAACACTCATCTCAATCTGGGAAATCCTGGCTGCGTCAAATGGTCCTCTTATCCGTTCTGACTTAATGCCTTTAAATTTGAGGGATTTTGAATTGATTTGTGAACTTGAAAGCTTGCAACTTTCCGCGTTTTATAAATAAAGTTTTTCTTGTTTTTACGTAATTATTGACGAGTAGTTTGGATCCGAAACGCTATGCAAATGTTGGTATTGTAGGGTAATTTCGAACCGGATTTTTGCTGAGATCATAAATTCTCGTATACCGCAGCGTCTAGAACACAACATTTTGCAAAAATATATTCATTATTTTTAGCCTTGTTTAAACTGGGACTTCGATTCTCAAAAGATGTTGTCGCGTCTGAACGCGAAAACCAAACGATTGGCGAGACGTCGCCTCTCCGCTTTTTCTTTGAGTCATTCGCACCTCTCACAACGGAAGTGCACGAATTTACCCCGGCATTTCGGAACGAGCGATAGCTCATTCGAAGCGCCTTAAAAAGTTGCTGTTAAAAAGTTGTCTTCGTTTTTTTTTTCTGCGGGGCACGCTACAGCACGCTAGAACGCTTTGAATTTAGGCCCAACTATAGTCTTCCAGATAATTGACAAGAGAAAATGTGCGGTAGTGGCGCAACGAGTAAGCGATCTGCTTGCAAAAAGCTCTCTTCTTTTGGGGGTCGCGGGTTCGATTCCGCCGACTGCCACAGGTCAAATGTTGCGATTAGCCAACTGTTTTTTTTTTAATTGACCTTTTTTGATTGTGTTTATTGTTGTTATTCGCGAATCAACATGGAATTTTCGACTTCTGGATTCCTGAGGCTGCTCATAGAACGTTTGGGACCTGTTGTTGATGGTCAAGCAGTGAAACGTACGGAACGAAAACTGGTAGACGTCGTGGTGTCGATGGTCAGACGTGCCGAGAGTGGAGATGAAATCGAGTTAGACGAAAGTGATGACGATTTCACCGCCGATGCATACGACGACGACTACGATGAGGCCGACGACAATGAATTTCCCAAGTAAACGCCTTATCGTTAATTTTTGTTTATTGTTTTGTATGAACTTTCAGCGCTTCAACTGATCCGGCACACCCGAACATGATCAAATTCTAGGGTGGAATCTACGTCGCAACAGAATGTGTTCGTGAAGCTCTCGTTTACTACCGTTCGACGCGAAAGAACTCTCGTCCTTTGTCATCAATAAGAAAACGCTACGCGTTCATCAAAACCAAAAAGGACTTGAAGACGTTAAGAACGTTTGAAATCAACGAACTCGCGTGTATCAACCGTCGCAATCAACTTCGAGCATTGACAGAACGACTACGTGAGGAGGTTTACGACAAATTGGAACGAGGCATCATGTTGCACGATGTTGACCTTCAGGCGATGGCAAGAAGAATAAACTTGGAGTTGCAAGTCCCGAGATTTGGTGCATCAATTCGCTGGATTCAGACATTCAAAGCGTCAAGTCGAATTGTCAGCCGTCATGTTACGCGTATCGTCAGCCACCGTTCTCTACGTTCACGGGCAACAACCGAGCAACTAGCCGCCGATTTCGTCCGCAACATTCGCGAACTCAACTTTCCAACTTTTGCAATGGTCAATGCCGATCAATCGGGTTACCAGAAAGAAATGGTTTCCGGACGATCGTTGTCACGTTTGGGCGAAAGAAACGTGGAGCGATGTGTGCAAGCTGTTTCGTCAACTACTCACAGCTACACTGTGATGCCGATTCTCTTCGCCAATGGTCGCTTGGGAAAGAAGCTTTTCGTCGTTCTGTCAGAGCCCTCTGGTCACTTCCCACGTAATTGGAGTTACGAGTCAACGATATTGGAGATCGAATGCCACAGGAGTCATATCATGACGAAAGAACTGATGAAATGATGGCTTCAAAACGTCTTGTTCACCGACGACATTCCGGAAGAACTTCTGCTCATCGTTGACTCTTGGACCGCCTTCAAGGATCATCAAACAATGCAGTCGGTCGTTCCTGAAGGAAAACGATTGGTGATTCAAAACATACCTCCCGGTGCCACTTCAATGATTCAACCTGCAGATTACTTTTTCTTTCGTGTGTTCAAGTCCTTTGTCAAACGAATTCACGGACACGTTCTCGCAGAAGAAATCGACTTTGCGCTCTACAACCGCACAAATATTTTGGTCGTGTTAGAGCTCGTGTACCGTCAGTTCTCTCATCTGATGTACAAGCAATTTTTGGAATACAGTTGGGAAAAAATCGGATACATTGACTCACCGATCGACCAATTCTTGACACCGACCGAGTTTTGTTTTCCGTCCGACGTTGTGCAAGACTGCGATGAGGAATGCGATCATCAATCTTTCATTCGTTGTTCGTACTGCCAGAAATACTTCTGTTTTTTCCATTTTGTAGTAAATAAACACCTTCATTGCTACTCCCGATTCTTCACAACAATCAAAAAAGGTCAATTAAAAAAGACAGTTGGCTAATCGCAACATTTGACCTGTGGCAGTCGGCGGAATCGAACCCGCGCCCCCCCAAAAGAAGAGAGCTTTTGCAAGCAGATCGCTTACTCGTTGCGCCACTACCGCACATTTTCTCTTGTCAATTATCTGGAAGACTATAGTTGGGCCTAAATTCAAAGCGTTCTAGCGTGCTGTAGCGTGCCCCGCAGAAAAAAAAACGAAGACAACTTTTTAACAGCAACTTTTTAAGGCGCTTCGAATGAGCTATCGCTCGTTCCGAAATGCCGGGGTAAATTCGTGCACTTTCCTTGTCAGTCGACCTTTCCGATCGTGAAGAACGGTCGTCTAATTACTCCCTCTCTCCTCGTGTCGATCCAATTTTGTTTCATGTTGTTGTGCTCTGTTTTGCTTTCTCCTACTTTTTCGTTTCGTTTGGTTCGTTCTAATTCGTTTTGTTTCGCATCTGTTTCGCGCCGTTCCGCTTTTTAGTAAAAGGTTTATCAACCCAAGTTTAAGCTTTTTACACATATTCGAAAGGAAAGCGCCGGAATCGCAGGACGATCTCTTGCAATGTGGAATTCAGGTAACAATTCTGGTCCATTTATTGCTTCGAGTTATTTATTTACTTTTAGACAACTGGAAACAATTTCTTTCGAAAGAATGTGTGGATTATGCCAAAGAAGATATTGTTAACGATGCGAACTTTCTAACCGAGCAGAAACTTGGTCCTTCTTTATTTGATTCATTGATTGAGATTTATGAGCGAGAAGGTTTACATTCCTTCAAACAAAATTTTCCAAGCTTTACCCTTGGAAACATGGTATGTTCTCGTAAATAAAATTTCTTCATTCATTCATGACTTTTAGTTACGGTTCATCGACGGGCTGAAAAGTTATGTTCGTGAAAAAGGTATTTTTTCTTCTAGGAGGTAATAATTTGAGAAAATTTTAGAAGGTACGCCGAAGAAGACTGTTGGACTTGCTGCCGAATATTCTGGGGGTCCTCCAGCTAAGAAGGTAATCTTTTAAGTTTTTTAAAGAAAGAAGGTCCGTTAATTGATATTTAATTTTCAAATATTTAGGCTCGATTCGATCAGAGTGCACCAAATGTCAAATGGTTCGATGAAGTCAAAAAGTATATGCTATACTTTGTCCGTGAAGGAGACGAAGAGAATTATCGCAGACGATGCGCTTGTGCTATCTCGCCTACCATTGCCGTTACATTTGCTCATGGAAGAAACAAGCAATTTAAGGCTCGAATTGCTGACAAAGATCGACTGATTGAACAAGGATCTATCCTCAAGTTGTATTCTCTTTACAACAGCCAGAATCAACAAGATGTGAGTTTTGCTAGGAGAACTTCTGTTAATAAAGTTATACACTTTTTTTCAGATAAGAGCGGAAGTTGTGTGGGTCAATAGAAGTGCTGATTTCATTCTGCTTGAGGCACTTGAAGGCAAGACCTTCTCTGGCGGCAAAGAAGACGGACATATTCTGGAAGATCCTGCTATAGGCACAAAGTAAGTTATGTTGAACTTAAAAATGATTTGAGCATGAAACAAATTATGAGAATATAAGTTCAAAACGTTAATAAGAATTCAATTTTTAAATGATTGAGTATTTAGATTGTTGGCTATTGGTCTTTCGTCTGATACTCCGTCGCAAGAGGCAGTTATGACAGGAGTTGTTCTCAGCACAGGGCCATACGATGATGATCAAATGGTTTCCGACATAATCGCGTGGGGGAGGTGACTCGGGCGGTGGTCTCTTCAGTCCCGCTAATAAACTATTGGGAATCGTCTCTGCACCTCAAGAATCTAGTGAAGAAGAATGGACAAGAACGTACTTTGCTCCTGCCACAGAGATCAGAGCTGCTTGGGTATGGAACTTTAGTTTACTTGAGTTGAGTTTAACGAAAACTTTTTAGGACAAATGGATGGTGGAGTCTGGTAAGAAAGCAAAGCGCAAACGCATTGGTCGCTCAGAAGAATAAGCCTGTTTATTTCGACCAATATCACAAATGATCTCTGTATTATTGTCTATGCATGTCGCTTAATAAAGTTTTATTGGTTATAAATTCCATTTAGTAATTGTATAAAAATACCTTCATTGACTTATTTTTGTGGGACCAATTTTTTCTCTGGTTAAATGGTATATTCAATTGACTTTAGCAGACAAAATTCGTTGGCTAATGTTTTCGGTTTCTTAAATTCGTAGAATCGCATTATTTTTCTTTTAATCTCATACCTCAAGTTTCAAATCCTCATGGTTTGTTGCAATTTGTTCTTTTAGTTACTTCAACTTCATGACATAATTCTTTGATTCTCCAAATCGCAAGTGCTCAACTCTTAAAAGAAGTTCAATAAATTCTTAGTTTGCTCTTTCACAAACCGAACGGCGGTCTTACTTTCAACAATCTCACTAGTTGCTTGGATAACCGATGTTTATTCTATTAGTAGAATTCAAAAACCTGACAAATAAACTAAGTTCTATACAAGTGGTCAGTTGAAAAAGCTACGCGTGAATTTGACAGGTAAAAAAGACATTGGGCTTTGTATTAGACCTCGAAGCGTGAGTACATGTCGTTGGTTTGTGCGAATGAATGTTGCTCTCTTCGACAACTCTTTCAAACGAGTTGCTCCCGTGTACGTACAGGCCGATCGAATGCCGCCCAACATGTCCTTTATTGTTGCACCAGAAAGACTCGCGGCTTTGTCGCTTGCTTACTTGTAAACAATAACAAAAAATTCAACAATCAACTGCCGAATCGCACTGAAACCCAAAATCGGAACGTCCACATTACATCGATCGTATCTCTGCGAATAGCTATTTTGAAACCATTTATCATATATCGTTGTAACGCTCATTAGTTGAGTTTTCTAAAGTGCTAATATACATATTAGAGAAACATCGTAACGACCAAAATATGTAAACCCGCATTTGGAGCAAAAATGTAGGAAAGATTTCTACCAAAGTTAATAAGTCCATTGTAATTATTTTATATGCTGTCATATATTGCATGTCGATGAGCCCACTGATGCGCACAACCCTATGTTCTTTCAAGGCTATCGGCTCAAGTTTCGATATGGTTTGATCAGAAAGACCGATTTCAATGTTAATTTCAAGTCAAAAAATTTACTCAGTAAAAGTTCGTATCTTGCAAAACAAATGTCAAATACGTACTCTCCATACCCTAATCTATAAGTTTAACCCTTTGCTTCCGATCGTCAACTCCACTTTCTTCCCATCATCACCATCATCATTGCCGATTAGTTAGGGGATCGCAGATTACCTTTGATCACAGGACTTTCGAGTAGACCTATAAATCCGATAGTTAAGTGACACAGGATCTGAAACCAATTGATTTCGACTCACTGAGAAGTTGACGTCGAACTCTCTGGATCATGAGCAGCTTTCTGTCCTACAGTCACCAGCAGCTCACAGTCATGAAGAGCTTATTCACAGCCCAACAATTCAACCAACCGAAGATCTCCTGTCCCATAGTTCCCGATTAAAGGTAATGACGGCAAAGGCGGTTCCAACAAACGACACAGAAAGTAATCTGTAGAAGAGTGCGACAGCTGAAATTGAAGTGAGTTAACAAACAGATCATTCACACGAAGGAGATGGTCCTACTTTCTGATTGGTGCATTTCGAAGGCCTTTGCGTGTACGTTCGTTTGATTCTTCGAATCTTCGTACCAACTAATCCTTGCAGAGTTCAAAAAACAAAGCACATTGACACCAAAATAATCGTTATTCCATTCCCGCTCACACCCACCGACACTCGCACAAACTGAAAAGTAAAGTGAGGACGGAAACGAAACGGTCAAAGGATTCGAGTAGTTGGACTAGGAGTCTGCTCTTCGATTTCTCCGCTTGGTCATCCCACGCACTGTTATCCTACACTAGTTGAAACGTGAACAGTGTATGATAATAGTGCGTTGATCGACCAGCGGAGAGAAGAGCAGAGGAATGAGTAGAGAAGGAATGACTAGGAAAGGAATGAGACGATGGAGTGACTGTTTGGACTCATTCCAGGGTTTATATGCTACTCGAATGAGACCATGGAAGCTGCAAAAAGCGTTACCCGCAGTCAAATATGCAGTCGCTACCAGTGATAGGAACAGAGAAGGCGGTTAACATCTCTCGGTAGACAAAAGAGAACAAATTCAATAACGATCGGTGATGCAATCAGATTGTTTTTTCACTCCCAGACTTTTCCCGAGGTAATTGTGAATTTGAACGAGATTGACGGCGTCCTTTAGAATGCAATCACATCTACCATGACATCAACAACTACTGAGCTGTTGGCTTCAGGTCGTATTCTTATGGAAACTTGAACAGTAGATTGTTGGCCAAGTCGAATTTTATTGGATAAATCTTCAGTTTATTTGATTCTTCTATAGTTATTTGGACTCCGGCTATGGACCATACTTTCTATAACACTTCCAACTATTTCGTTGTTCTCGTAGAACGACAAGTGGTAGTAGAGTTTGAATGGTCGGCAAATTTCAAGTTTGATTTCCAAAACCAATGCGTCCATCAACTCCAAATTTACACCTATTGATGCTTGTAGTGTGTTTAGTTGTTTGTGAAAATTACAACAAAGGAGGTCAATTCTGCTAGATAAAACCAAGTCTTCAAATTTAAGCGATTTCTGAGTATGTTGATGTTTCTAATTTATCTCTCGAGCCATTTCACTTCTCTAAACTCTGATGATCGTAATCTTCTAACGTCCTTAACAATTGTACCAAATAAGAGCTCACCATCATCAATGGTAAGAGCCGCACAAACTTTTGCAATTTTGGACGATTTTCGACAGATTGTTTGGTTTTGAAGACCTCTCATTTTTCTCTCAGTTGTCCGGTGGCTACAATTTTAAGCATGATCAATAGCCAGACTTTCAAGCTTTCTATTAACACAATATAAACAATGACTGTTGCCAGAATCTCTAAGCTACATCGATTTGCGCGATGGACATGTCATAAAAGGGAATGGGGGGTGTTGTGTATTTTAGCTCGTTGGCTGATTGGATTCCGCTGATATTGACAGGGTTTAGAGTTCATGAGTAGTTGTTGTTGTCCTGTTAATCACACGCTTCTAGAGTCACTGGTCACCGAGTTGTAGTCAATGGAAGTTCACATTTCGGATTATAACTTCGGAGCTAAAATCTCGATGTTGACGTTTTTGTTTGTTGTTATTTCAACTCACCTAAGTTGTGAATAAGAGTTCGAGCAATTAACAGCTGTATGTGCAAACTGTTATCCTCGAATGATCAAAATAGTGCACTCAAATTTAAAGCTTCACCTTGACATGAGAACGTGAGAAAACAACAAAACAGAGATCTACAAGCAAATAAAAGAAGTGATCGACATCAACTCATGATCATTAAGCTTGACTACGACGATGAACGTAAAATTTGTCGTTTAATTGGAATCTATTGCTATTTCTTTGTGTACCAGATGATAATCCCGTTGAAATAATGGGAGAAATAATCGATCATCTGGCTTCAAAAAGGTCATAAACTAAACGAATAAACTTGAAATATTGTCCAATAGAATTAGAATCACCATCAATCTACGGTCCAAGTTCACATAAGAATGTGACCTGAAGCCAACAGCTCAGTTGTTGATGTCTTGGTAAATGTGATTGTGTTCAAAGAAACGCCGTCAATTTTTTCATTTGAAATTTAGTAGCACCTTGGGTAAAGTTTGGAGATCAAGAAAAACAGTCCGCCGGCCATAACGAACTTGTGAGCTTTTGTCTACCGAGTGATGCCAACTACCCTCTCTATTTCTACTACAGCAAGTTAATGCATCTATGACTGCGGGTATCGCTTTCTGTAATTTCGATGGTATCATTCGAATATATAAAGAATAAAAATGAGTATAAACAGTCATTTTATCGTTTCGTTCCTTTGCTCCCTTCCGAACAAACACGACGACGATATCGAGTGCCGAGACAAGAAGGTAAGTGACTGTTTGATTATTGATCTAGCCGCCATTTTAGCTTTTTGACCTATATCAAAGGCGTTCAATTATCCAAGGATAAAGGCATGGCAACCTAGTATCTACATAATGGACGCATTTGACTCGGTGCCTCATTCGTATGTGAATTATTTGTTGAAGCGTGTTAACTTAGACCGTGGTGTTCATACACTGATTGCGGACTTAATGAAGAAGAATAAGGTAAAGTATGAGGTTCGAAGCAATGACAAAACGCACACTAGTAAGTATTTGCCTATCAAGAATGGTGTGCTGTAGGGTGATTCATTGAGTCCATTGATGTTTTGGTTTGATATTGCCGTAACCGCAAAGCATCTCAATAGAGCTTCAAGTCGATAGAAACTGCCTATGGTAGCGTACACTCACGTGGGGCAAGTGGTGACGGGAACAGACGCCCTCTGACCCTGAATCACTTCTTCTATATGGACGACCTGAAACTCTATAATCGAACACAGGATGGAGCAAGGAGAATGTTGGGAGAGATCGAGAAGCTTGGCAATGCGATCGGGCTTCTACTTAATCCCAAGAAGTGTGCAATTGCTACGTCGCGACAGGTTAACCCACAACCTGGCAGTTCCACATACGAATCCATCAAGTTGCTGGGCTCGCAGGATGTGTAAAAGTATCTAGGTGTTGAGCAAGGCATTGAAGTGGCTGAAGGCGTTGCGTGGGAGCGTATCGAAGGTGTTATGCTTAAGCGAGTAGACAAGATATTGGCTGTTGACCGGATGGCACGTCAAACTGTCGTCGATATTAACTCGGTCGTCATGCCGGTAGCTAGCTACTTGTTCGGAAACGTGTTGGTTGGGCATGGCATGTCTGCCTCCCAAATAAAGAAATGCATAGAATTCGATATGGAGTTGCGTAAGAAACTTACCGACGCCAAGTTCCGGTTTAAGGTTGCGTCCGCCGCAAGGACGTAAGTCGACCCCCGGATGGGCGGATTTGGCCTGAAATCAGTTGAATTGGTGTTGTATGAAAGTGTAGTCCAAGGCTTCGCTTACATGCAGTGTCGAGACGATTTGATAACAGCATCGGGTTTGTTTCAGTCCCTGCTAGCACGAAGTAAGCGCACGTTGACGGCTGATCTCATTGCAATCCTAGCGAAATTCCAATTAAAAGATGTTGTGACGTTTTCGAAAGAGCGTTGCGGTATCAGTGTAAGAGTGGAGCCGGGAGGCGACGAAGCTTGGTACACAAATCCGACACAAGCGAGTCGGAAGGTCAAAAAGTTGATACGCAAAGAGTTTCACAAGAGGATGTTTGAGGACTGGAGTAGATTGCCGCGTGCTGGGGTAGTGATATTGCACACGATTGAAGGAAAAGAGCCGACGATTGATCTGGAGCTTTCATTTTTTGTGGAATGCGAAGGGTTGTCTATCTAAGCTCAATTATCGGAACGTGATTGCGGTTCAGGAGATGTGTGTGCTCTGTTCGGTGGTTTATGTAAGCTATATGGGATAGCGTTAACGCACTATACCCAACCGATCATCACGCCAGTGAGATCTGAGTTAACGAGTGGGAGAACAGACGTCAAGATGTTGGGAACTTTGTGGACGCGTTGAATAACCTCAATTCAAACATGGACTTCAAAGAGGATTTGGTGGCTTCTCTGCTAAATCTGCCATCTAATTTAAGGTACGAAAAGTTGCGAGGAGTGAAGGAAACGTTCGGGGCCCAGAGCTACAAGATCATCACATAATTTATTAAATGTTCAATTTGATTTATTTCCTTTATCACATAACAACAACAATAAACAAAGAATTCATCGATGGTGCGTAGCAAAGGATGCCCGCAGCTGATTCCACTGCGTGGTTTTTGCAACATCAGTCCATTTTTGGTGCAGTTCGATCACTGATTTGAAGTCGTCAGCTTAACGCGTTCTTGGTCGGCCTCGTGGTCTCTTCCCATCGGGTATCCATTGAACCAATTTTGTGCTTCAACGGTTTTCGTTCTTGCGACTCATGACCTTTGAGCGTAATTCCATACTAAATGTACGATTCGAATAAAATTTCAACTACACGGTCGTTGTTTGTGCGAGGAAAGAAAGAGGCCAGTTCAGTTATCGAACTACTGGGCGCTTTGCCGTTTACTGAAGATGCTCGAAATGCAAAGATGTAATTGAGAAACCGTACTTTATAGTACTCATATTAATTGTACTCTGCATGTTAATAAAACTTGGTCGTTTAGCAATTCTTATACGGTAAAGTTACCGCTTCAGTCATGTTGGCCCAATTTGAGTGCATACTCGTAGCTTTTGTCTCGACGGTCGACTCTTGCAGTGGGAACGTGAGTACTCAATGTGTGGAGTAACCAAGTATTCGGTTTCTAGAACCGCCCAAAATATACGAACGATCTAAATATTGAAATCTTCGCTCAAATCCTGCTTGAACATCTCCCACAACATTTTAGGATCCGTAGGATTACAATGAATAAGAATATTGACAAAGAGAGTTCGCAATTTCTATGGCATTAACACTATAACTGCTTCTTTTATGCAGTTAACATATTCCGCATCATCGTCAATCAAACCCAAAACTAAACATGCTTCTCCATTATTCTGATACTCAATTCCGTTGACTGATCGAAGTTCTTTGCTCCCTTAATGTGTTGTAGAAGAAGACGCAAATGCCACAAATCATCTTGATTCGAACTTATGACGTACATTCGACCAACTATTTTACTGCTTCGTACTCGCGGCTTCCATTGTGTGGTTGTTTTCTGCCCCTTGGTTGTTGTAAACGGTTACTGTTTTCCAACTGTAATGAGTGGGTACTTCGGAATACAACAAAGTTAGAGCATTCGCGTCTCGTTCATTCAATTTGTAGAAGTCCGTTAGTTTGGTTCCTTTTTCCATTATCTTTTTTTGCTTTCTCCAAATCGCAGTCTTCGTCGATGTAAACCGCTTGTTGATTCTCGAGATGAATTGGCCGCCGTTCAACGTGATGCGACTTGTCGTGCTTTTTCAGCTTCAAAATTCGATAACATGCTTCAAATGGACAGACATAACTACCATCAATATGATCTTTGATTTCGTCGTGGCTGATCTTTCCAGTTGATTGGAGTTCCAAGGAAGCGGCGTCGTGACCTTGTATGCGTATTTATATCAATAATTCACGTTTTTGATTGAACTCACAATTTCGACGTTGATGGGACAACGATAGCGTTTCAGGAGGTATCAACCGTACAGAACAATTCGACGATTATCAAACTTAACATTCTTGATTTCGGAAACGTCTGATTGAAGAGCCTTCCGCAAAGATTGAGATCTCTCTTTTACTTAGTTTGCTGATTTGTTTGGCAAAAAAATAACACAAACTTTGAATGAGCAACCGATTTCTACTACTTTTCCGACAAACAACAAGCATATGATTTTAATTAACGGCGCTGTCTTTGTCTGTGGGTAGTCAGACTAACTTCCGCTGTGAAAATCGTTTTTTAATTCTTGATTGAAATGGCACACTTACTTTCCCACTTGCCCGAATTTTTCGTCCGAGTAGCGGTGCACTAAAAAAGAAAAGGAATTATTTTTTTATTTTTAACTTACTTCGGCGACAATCTTGTGTCCGGTGGTTTTCCTTGCATACGGCGCAGACGTCGGTGCTTTCTGAAATCATTTAATTAATTATATCCGCTGTCGCGACTTACTTACCTTCTTTAGTTTCTTTCTTTTCGTCCATTGTAGACTTCTGCTTGATTTGAGAAATCGGCAGAAATGGTGCTGCTTATAAACGGAGATTTGGTTGGTGGCCATGTTGTCGTCCGGTGTGATGGGCTTAGCAATTCAGCCTGATAATAGTCTTTTATTCTTTTCTTTGCTGTAGCAAAGTCAATTTCCGAATTCTTTGTATTAATCGGCGTATTGGTTGACTAACAATTAGTTGTTTTTCAGTTGTTGTTCACTTACCTTTTTTACACTCGTTCGTTTTGTGGTCATCGCAGATTTTGCACGGTGAGCAGTAAAAACTTGCAAGAAAGGAGTAGTTGGCACTAAATGCCAATCACTTCCGTTGCGACATCGTTGTCGGTTTGTGAAATCGACAATAAGGCGTTGTTTATAAGGAATGATTTGGCTGCTAAAGAAGGCATGACGACAGTTTAAAGTGAAAACGGGCGTAAACATGTCTACACGAAAAGAGCTATATGTAAAAGCGAACATAAAGATTGATCTTCGAAGCCATAGACAAAATCTATTGTTCTGATAGAGAAACACGAATTGAGGTACGGAAGTTTATTGTCGCAAAACGGGAGAGTAACAATGAAGTAGAGAAGGAAAGTGTAAGGAACGATCAGCGGTCGATTGAGTCGACTGCGCTCGGTGGTAACGAAAAAGATGAGTGAGGGGATGAACACGGTGGCGCCTTTTTATAATGCCGACGAGGTGTGCGGTGGTCAGAGAGTGCAGAAGCGGGGAAATGAGATTTCCCGATCGATTTGGCCGATCAGGACACTATATAGACTGGAAGTTATATAAAATGGCGCTACTCGACTATACTCAAGGAACGAAGAATCAATTAAAAGTTCAAAAATATCGAACACTCGAAAACCGTTCGTTCTATTAGGTCTAGGAGAAAAGTCTCGGACAACAACAGAATGCGAATTGTGTTGTACGAGTCAATTGATTGATTTGCTGTCCAATGACACGTCGGCTGCGCTCTTTTTTTGAGGATCCAGAAGCTGAGTGATTCGGCCGTTGCCTAAGAGCGGGAACTTCAAACTTGGGACTTAATGAAACATTTTATTAGCACAAACAGCAAATTCATGAAACAAATGTTACAAAGAAAACCCGACGAATTGAAGACCTGATCGACGATGCGAGAGAAACAATCAGGCAATTAAATACGAGACGATGGACGATTTCATGGCCCACGCACTAAATTGCTTTTAGTGTCCAAGACGGACAGTGTGCTTACAAAGCGGCTCGCTTTCTGCGACTCTTTTTTGTATTTCACCATCACAATTAGTCATAAACATTTTGGTTTTTGTATCAAAGTATTCGCCAAAAGTTTCCGCATCATTTATATTCGAAAGACAAAATTGCCCACAAATCGAAGTACCACTCTCAATGAAACAAAACGCCTGAGTTTTGTAAGAACGAAGTGTCAATCGCAAAATATTCCGTAGCTATACGAGGACCTTTTTTCATCATTACAAATCTTCAATAGAGAACGAAATTGTTCAAACTGTAAGAAAACAAGAAACAAAGATTTTGTTTGAACACTTTTAAACATGCAAACTGTTCAAGTTCACTTCGTATGTTTCTATGCTCTCGGCAATTCATTAGATGTTGATGCGAACTTGTCAGAAGTCATGGGTCACCAGATGTTATTGTGATCGAAGTTCATTTCGGCACTTTTGAGTATCTTCCACAATCAACCGGCTCGTTTGTTGGGCCTTATTTAACTACTCGATCGCAGAAGAGTTGTTTGTGGTAATGAAGAGATGGACGTTCATTTTAAAGCAGACGATTGGCTTCCCACTCGTAATCATTGAGACATTAAACGATTCAAATGACTCAAGAATCAATGATTGGGAGTATGAAGGTTGGTTTTATTAGTCAATTTCGTGTGCTAACAGATTTCTGTAGTCAACAATCTTGTTTCATTTTTTGTTGTGCCGTTGTTGAGAACGATTGCCATTGCATCTTGGTAGTTCTCGCGCATGAATCGCGGAGATCCGAAGTGAGTCGATGGCAACCCGTGGATTCGTCCGATGCCACGATTCAATTGTTGTCTCATTCGACTCAAACTTGCGTGAAGTTCGTGGTAGCGCATTGTTTTCAATTGCTTTTGTTGAATCCATCGCATTCGATCGCTTTCAACTTGAACGTAAGAATCGACTACGAGTTGTTTGAAACAACTTCTTTCCGTAGTGGATCCGACTGTTGGAGTTTTCTCGAACGACCGACCGATAACTATGAAACTCTGAACGAGTTAATCGAGTTCGTTTGTGTTTTCTTTGATCATGTCAATTGACCATCCTAACGTTCCTTTCGGAAAGAAGAGAGGATACAACCAAGCAGTTGCGAATGCAGTTAATGAACTTATTCTTCGCTTCCATTGTTGTGTTAAATCGTCTTTCTATTGCTTTAGATGAATCGGAGAAGAACAATTGGCCGTACTTTTGATCAGCCGGTGCGCTTACACTTTCATCGATTCCGTAACAGATTTGACCTTAAATACTGAAACAATATGGACCGGCAGATTCACATGATCGCATTTTGACGTTGAAAGCTGCGAATCTATTGGCCGCATCGAACTTACGAATATTGACGAAGAAATTGTTGGACACTGAATTTTTCAGTGAACAGATCTTCCAGTTCTTGTGGCAGTTTTGGTAAGTCCGGCATATCGATCTTTCCGTGAATTACAGCAATCGTTGACGATTCGTTTGTTACCGACTCATTCTTCTTCAAAATGCAAAGCTCCACATTCGCATTGAACGTTCATTTTACTCAGCCGATATACTAGAACATGAATCGGAGCTGCTGGGACGTTTGATTGGACTTGTTTCTGTTTTACAGCAATTCGAACACTTTTTTGTCGTTCTTTTTGCTCTTCTAATCGCTCAGTTTTTTGTTGCTCCGTTTCATTAACGTGTAACTTTTCTTGAAGCAGTCGTTGTTGAATCAAACGTTCTAATTTTTGCTCTTCGGTTTCAGCTGTTCTTTTGGTTGAACTATAGTTTTTTCATTTGCTCTAACCGCTTTGTCCGTTATTTTTGGTGTGTTACGTTTATTATTTGGATTTCATCGGATGCGTCTATTAGCTCGGTATCGACACTTTGATTATCATCGTTGGACGAAAACATTGCCGGCAACGTGTCAAACAAATTCAAACGTTTATCGAAACACTCTCGTTTCTTTGAGTCAAACAGATTCCGTGCTGATGTTCTCAAAAAAGTTCTCGGCATTGGACACAACATGAACAGCACAATTTGAACCATCTAGTTGTTAATCGTCTTGATTTTCAATGTCCTTCCAAAACATGTCATCAGTCGGATTCAAACCGGTTCATGGAACAAAGAGTTGACTGTAAATCGAAGGGATTAAAATAGAGACGTTCGGAGAAACGGATTGATGTGAATCGCAAAAATTCGATAAACACTGACGATTAATAGCACTCTTTTCCATTATTGCCAACACGTGGTGGCCGCGTTTATAGATAGGAATCAACAAATAAACGGTTGTGTTTGGGTGAATCGGCGGCTTCACGATGCAGTACTTCACCGGATTCCGTTTTGCAACGCAATGACAATCCATCCAAAATAGCATGGACATCAGACAAATATTTAACGGACTGTTAGCGATCAAATCCGACAGACCGAAGATAATTGACTCGTAATCAATCCACTCATTTAAGTTCTCCATGTCCGGCAACTGTTTTTTTGCCGAATTGGCTTTTGGAACGAGTGGAGTCGCAAAGATTGCTGAATTGACAATGCGTATGGAATTTCGCACCAAGAACTTCTTGGATGGTGATTTTCGTTTCTTGTGAATCGAAATCTTGCATTTGTCTCAAAATTCCGCCTTTTTCGAATGGTTCGACGTCGACTGCAATCTCATTTCCGGTTTCGGTGACAATTGGATTTGCCGTCGGCGCTTCTTTAGCTGCTTTTTCGTCTCAATTTCCACGTGCTGGATGAGGTCACTCGTCGATCTTATCATCTCGTGGCGGAGAACGCCGGAAATCCTGATGATCGGTTGCCAAAACGAGTACACAAAGAACGATTAATTTCAATGAAACGATACAAACACAATGTTAACATTCTTCAGTTGCGATCCAACCGCGCGGTCTCTTTGGATATTCGCCAAACGATAGTCGGAGTCCTGAGAGCTTCCACTGAAATTGTCAGAGTTATTACAGAAGAAGGGGAATAAACTTACTAAACACTCCGATCATTATAGTTTCGGCTTGGTGCCGTTGATCTTCCGTGAGTTGATTCTTCAAAGCTATTCTGCAAGTCGATTTTCATGTATATCGTCAGTTCGCCTAGTTTTCGCGGGAAAATATCCTGGCTGAAATCGAAATGATAAGAAGCGAAAAGTCATTAAGTCACTTACACTGTTGGATTAAAGCAGTTTAAAGTAGCTCGAGCTAGATGGGTGGTTTGCCATTCGCCGGCATATTCGATTTGCTCAAGTTTCGCCGTGTTTGACAAATTCCGCTGTCGGGATTGACAATTTTCGAAGAGGTTCTTTCCAGTTGATTTTGGTTTGTCTTGAACGTTAGATCTCAAACCTCATACTTGGGTTAATAAATCTTTATTGATAAAAAGGACACGAGAATCCAAGAGAAAATTACGGTAAAAGCACGAATGAAAAAAGAGGCACGGAAGAGAGAAAGGGAGATGGGAAAATGGCAAAAAAGGAAATGATCCCCGATCATTACGAGGCGTCGTTTAAATACAAAAAAAACGAGGATTGCACAATCGGCAAAAAGGGGAGGAGAAACGATGAATGTCGAGTGGCAGGAAGGTGTAAAGCGGCGTCTTGTTTTGATAGCTAAATGTTCGCCAGACTGTCCGGCGGTCAGCAACAAAAGAATATTCGAATAAGGAACGCCAGATTGCCCGGCGGTTAAACAACATAGGGTCATTCTCCCTACAACTCAAAGAACAGAAATTGTCAATTGACGATTCAAAAATTATAATTCGATAATTGAACAATTCTCGACACCGCTCGATCCGAACGGAAGCTTCACTTGCCGACTTCAAAACCTGCGCTTCAGAGATCGAGTTCGACATTTTTGGATTGTGTGAAACGTGGATGGATGGCCGCGAAACCACGTCACTTGGCCGGGCTTTATTCTACAGATGAGCGGCCGAATCAAACGCGGCGACTAAAAAGACGGGCATCGGTATCTACCTCTCTGCTGCTCTCAACAAGCGGGTACACGGTGTTCGATTTATCAGCGACCGTAACATCCGATGCGTCATCGATATAATTTATTCACAAAACAATAAAACTGTTCCCATCGCAAATCATTATCCTTTGACATTGTTCCGTTTCCGACGGTTTTCGTTTGAATAACGGGTTACAACAATATTAGGGAGAGAGTAGAGGAAGAGAAACGATTTCAATTAGCAACAACTGAGCGATCGGCCGCAAGTGGGAGATGACAGCTTGGCCCGGTGATCGAAGTTATCCCGATAAGATTTCTAAGAGTTGGCTAAGATTGAGACCGACATACAAAAACCGACGATTTGTTGTTTCGAAATCAAACAATTTGTTTGACCACAACTAATCATCACTCACATCTCTTTACTCGAACAATTCATTTTCCAACCAAAAACAAAACCAATTCCTTTTCATATGCTCTCAATCAAATCTTGATTAAACTTTATCTTCAATTCACAGCTTTCGCAAGTTGATGTTTGTAAGTGCTAGCGTTAAAGTAATGACTATCGACGGTATCAAAACAACCAACCCTCAGAAAACAATTTGAACGGATGGGAAGGGAGTAGTTACAAGGTCATTGAATCGACGCAACAAAGCAATCAAATTGTGCACAACAAGCAATCAACTCACAGTAAGCACTAACTATGCCGCTGAAACTAATCAACTAACAAGATGACTCGCGGTATGAAACCAAGCCGTTCAATCAACTGCTGGGATATCACCGAACCGGCTACAAAAGCTTTCTTGTGGTCATAATGACTCGAGGCTTTAATCGAATTTTCTGACAACAATGTTTGGAGGCCGGAATTCGGATAACCGCGAGTTAGTGATATTGGCTATAAATATCATCTCTTCTATCAACGACTACTATAATTGCCGAAGTTGGGGGTTAAGGACTCCGAAAACTTCTTCGACATGTAAGTTTTCTGCTTTTGTTCTTTAACGGTTTTGATTTGATTTTAGTTAACACAATCGTAATCAACAATTGCTCTGGCTTTTCGAAGACCGTTTCGGAGGTTGCCAACATCCTGTGGAAAGAACTGCATAGTTGCGGAACCAGTACGATGGACCTCAATGATGATGGACTTTTGTCAGCTAGTACGGCAGAAGTCTCTCGAAGCGCATCTTTTGTGCACGAAGCACCAGAAGCCTCGACGTGCTGTGTCATGACGTTTACCACCAACGGGATCTAAGTCCCATCGACGAACTGATGGAACATATCTTCTATGAATACAGCTCTGACAACAATGTTCGGAGGCCGTGATTCGAATGACTGTCAGTTGTTATTGATATTAGCTATCGACATCCTGTCTCTCAACAACAAATACGATAATGGCCAAATTCGGGGATTAAGGACTCCGAAAACTTCTTCGACATGTAAGTTTTCTGCTTTTGTTCTTTAACGGTTTTGATTTGATTTTAGTTAACACAATCGTAATCAACAATTGCTCTGTTTTTTCCAAGACAATCTTGGTAATTGCCAACATCCTGTGGAAAGGACTGGATGTGTGCGGAACCAGTGCGATGGAACCGCAACGCTGATAGACTTCTGCCAGTTGGTACGACAAAAGTCTCTGGAAGCGCATCTCTAATGCGCAAAACATCAGAGGACCCAACGTGCTGATCATGACGCCTATCACGAACGGGATCTAAGTCCCATCCACGAACTGATAGAACTTTTCTACAAATACAGCTATGCTTTCATCCCAGACAATGGACACGCCGCTTGATAGCGGTACCCTGCTATGGGAATTCGACTGCATGCCCAACAAACAGAAGATCGACTTAATGGAAGTCATACATATTCAACCATCTGGGATCGCCCCGCCAGAAGAGAGCATCGACTTCACCAAAATACAACCAAATCATAAACGAATGTCGCAAATTTGATTGTTAGTTTCTAATTGTTTTGATTATTGCTTTATAAATTTTTATTGACAAATTGAATGCACTCGATTCGTCACCTCTGCTCACCGGGAGTTCGAATTGCTCGTCTCCCAGAATCAACATTATCGCACTCTAGGAGCCGTCGTCTTTCGCACGGCACTCGTTTCACTGCTTTCTCGGAACTGAGCTCGCGCTCGGTCGTATTTTCACTCACAACCGCCGACATTTTGATCGGAGAGCGCAGTTGGTCGGCAGGTCTAAAGATCTCTGCTCACTCGAAAGCAACGCTCTCCAATTGGCTGCCATTGCCGAACGCAGCACGAACGGAATTCTCAGCGACCGCCGATCTTCCCTTCTCTTACGAAATTGGAAAGATTTTCTCGCCCCCAAAATAACTGAGCAGCGTTTTTCGTCCCGCCAGCGCAGCATTCAAATTTGAATGCTTTTTAAATCGATGAGCTTTCATAGTTGTCATCAGAAAGGTAGCCCTAATATCGCAAATTACCGAAACCGCAAGAACGATTTTATTTTGATGTTTTTTCAAATACTAAATGAAATCACACAAACTGTTTTGAAATAAACTTGCCGTTCAATTTGTTTTTGCCACAGTTCGACTTTATCTTGCGAGAACACGGAAAAAACGGCTAATGGATATCAGTCATTTCCAATCAGCCACATTGATTGCAATTCTCCCGATGATACATTTACTTCAAATGCCACGTCAATCTATGAGTCATGAACAATATTCGTACGACAAATATTTGTTTTGGCTCAAATTCAAACCGACGGTCAGTTCACTCGATGTCATTACTTTGAGTTTTGCTCATACGTGATTATATTACTTCGAGAGTAACGGCAACAAACACGTAAGAAGCAAACAGTCTTTGAATACAAGATTGAAAGTTCGTCGATTATTCCACGCGATCGCTTTCGCTGTATTTGATTCTTGTGAGACAGTCGAGTTCGTTTTGCAGCGGGTCATTCGGGACTCCCGTTTGACTCTCATCAAACGGTAAATTCGAGAGCCAACTGCGCAACCTCTGGCTGTGGACATGACTAGTGAAATACGAATAAAGCGTTGAATTGATGAGTCATCGACAGGCAATCGACTTTTTGTTGATCTACGGCTGACAAAAAACTCACGATCATATCAACTTGTTTTTTGTAGTCAAACCTAATTGTTGTGAATGAATCGTAAGAACTTGGATTTGCATAATCCTCGAGTTATGTACGCGTGAATCTTTGTTATCATGGAGTTGCAATCAACTCAGTTAATCGTGTAGAAGGAAATCGTGTGCGCGTAAGTCGACACCTCGCACAAAACAATGAAGCGTGATAGGTTTTAAACGTCTTCTCAATTATGTACAAACTTGAGTAACCTGATGAATTTTCGCACTAACGATCGAGTATTAGCGCGCTCAATGTTTGCAAATAAACGAAGTGACCACAAGTTCAGTGGCTATTTGAACTCTTAGATTACTTGTGGTTATTTGATTTCGTTTAGTTGAACTACAACGATGATCCATTAGATGACGTTGTTTGTTATGTTTGACGTTGAAGTGTAGGCGGGATCGCGTAGAATTCAACATTGCGCAGAAACCCAAATGGTTTAGTCCAATGGCGTACATTCCACTTGGACTGAAGAAGTGCGGAACGAAAATCGCCGTTGATTGTGCAGTGGTTTTGCTGTCCATTCAAATTTTCGTTTAACCTTTTCGTTGTGAGTCATTCGGCTAAATACGATCAACGCAAAGTGGGCGACCGAAAAGTCACTTGAAGTCGCGGCGTTGAAAAATATTCTTGGCCGCGCAACGAGCCACCGGCTTAGTTTGCAAGCAACAAACTCGACGACTGCGAATGGGAATTTGACGACGTGCGACTTGAGATGGCAACCGAGAGTTCACGTTTTGAAGCCGCTGAATTGCGCAGTGGTCACCAACTGCCTTCCGTTATTTGGGACTATAGAGCGGCGATCTGAGTCGAGCGGTCATGTTTGCTCAGCGGGTTCAACGGTTGTGGTCGGTCTTCCGTTACCTCTCACGTTTTACCGTGTCTCCTGCTTGTAGTCGGCGATTTGGAGCGCGAAATCTACTACACAACAAGACATCATTTTCGATTTTCATCTTTTCGTGTCGTTGATTGAATTTTGTTAACGTGACTTGTATGAGACAATAATTACATAACGATCAATATTGCAGCATACGTCTCCTCCTGTTTCAACGGCCTGGCTGAAGTTCTGACCTCGGCCAGGTCCCGTCTCTGAAGATGTATAAACATAGTGTTTTTGTCTGTTTTCTGTTTTTATCGTTTTTCACTTTAACTTATGCTCAAAACCCTCAAACCAATCAGAACTTGAATCCAGATCAGAATGCTGGTTCACTTTTTACGGGTACTGGAACGAATCCATTTTATGGAGGTAAACAATTTACATAGTCGATAGAACCGGGAGCTTTCAGTCAATTTGGTGCCATTCGGACCGGACGTTGGAGATCATCAAGTTCATCCGGGATTGTTGACTGCTGGTCAAACTATTAACTTGCATTTATACTTTCCGTTTTGTAAGTTCAAACAACTCATTTGAACATTTCGTTTTATTTTTAGATGGTGGCCTTTACAATTACACAACTGTGAGTATTGAAGGCCTCTAAGCCTCTTATGCACTTCTTTTCAGCTTTCGGTAAATGGTTACATGGCATTTGCAACGGTTCTTGATCAGGGTCCAACAATCAATGTTGGTCCGGATACAACTGATTGGCCACGTCAACAAGATCCGGCAATGATTGCTCCTTATTTATGCAAACAACAAGTAGGTTTGGAGTAGTCGAGAACACTTTCAACGATTGCAGATCAATCAAAACCGAAATCCCGCACAACGAGCCGGTGTTTTCTATCGACTTCTGATGCGTCAATCGATGTTCGGCCGGGGTTCGAATACGAACCTGAATCCGGAAGGCGGTGGTGGAACGATGGACGGCTCGAGTATTTTCGGCTACCGACCTCAGTCCTGTCCGGGCGCCGGCGACAGTTATGTTCGCTGTGATGTGGCTGGTGACTATTTCCTGGACGAAATGATGCGCTGGCTTCAAGAAGGAGTTGCCGGGGCCACGGCTTTTCGAGCAGATGCGGCACTGGTTGTTACATGGTATAACACGGCTTCCGCTTTGTCCGGAAGAGCGGATATGGATGCGGGACAACTGGCGACCTACCAAGTGATTTGGCTCAGTGAGTTGATAAATACATGTTCTACCACTCGACGACTTCGTTTCAGCCGATCAAACTGCTCGATTGAGTTATGTCATTTTGAACTACGACAAGCTCGGTTTCGACGCCGCCGATATCCGCATGAACTCTCGAAGCGGTCGATGTCAGGCGGTCTTCAACGGTGGCAATCACACGGGAATGGTTCTGGTGGATCCCTCTCAGCCGTACAAGAACACACCGAAAGTGTTGGCCCAACGATCGGGAGTTCCGCACATGGTTCGTGGTCGCTACATGTTCCGAGTCGACGATGTGGTTCGACCGGGCGGTTGTTCGAACAAGACCGGAGGGACATACCCGATCATGATCTATCCGAATATCGTGAACATGTTGGGTGAAATGACCGTCGATGTGAATGCGATTTGCTTGGATCGAACACAAACCTACATTCTGATGATAGAACAGCGACAGGTTTGGATTCGGATCACCGGCTTCTGTACGAGAGTTTAGACTGCAACCTGTCAAGTGATCAACCCCGCACTGGCCAGATGCAACATACCGAAGATCTACGATTGGGGCACCAAGACGGTCTACTTCCAACCACAGAGCATGGGAGCGAACGACGAAAAGGCGTTTGTAGGCTACATCTATTTCGGTGAGTGTATTTGACTTCTGGAAGTTCACATCGGGTTCTTTGTAGTTCCGCCAACACTCGATCCAATGAGGTTGGATATCGGGAACCTGTACGATTGGTACAAGAACCCGATACCGTACCAAGTGATGCCGTTGTCGTGGTATCCTCGCAACTTTACGAACCCGGACATCAACTACCTGGACAACACGCAGATGAGGATCAGTGACGACGCCTTGTACAGCGTCCAGTTGGGTTTGTATGTGATCGGATACAAAGAGTCGGACGATAATCAGGTTTGTGGACTCTTGCAACGAGATGCTACGATTGTGGTTCAGATCAAAAAGTTCCGACCTCAACATCGTGTTCTCTGTCGTCTGGCCACCTACTCCAATCGCAATCAGCCGGAGTATCGGTTTACGGCGCAGAAAGAACGAATCAACTTGTACCAGGTGGAGCATTGGTATCTAAACGACTGGGAGCGAATGCACGAGTTGTACACGTATCGAGTTGGTTATCTCAAGTTGGCACCCATTCGCAACAACGAACAACAGAACGCACCGCAGTTGTTGTCTGGGTAAGTTCGGAGGCTTGAAATGGGCTACAACAGCCGGTTTAGTCTCGTATCGGCGCCCATAGCGCTGCACTGGTTGTGGACCTCGAATAATCCACGTTTCGAAACAACCACGTACTCGGATCGGGAAGCCGAAGCTCGTCAGAACTTCATTGTCGAGAAGGCGACGGAGATGTGCCACGACTGGTACGACGAGGACGGAGCGCAGTGGAACTTTATTCGCGACACCGAAACCAACTCGTCCTGTCCGTGCATGGAGAATCAGGCCAAGTTCGATTTGGGTCGCTTCATGCCGCATCCGCGTTGCTCGCAAGTCTTCCGGGACATCACTTGCACGTCGACGATCGGAGCCAAGAACTGCTACATGAGTTCGTCCAACATCTACGGTTCGTACGCCGGGCGTACGGTGAATCATGGCTACGAGGCGGAACGAAGCAGCTTGTTTCCAACGCACTACGGTCAAGTTTGTTGTTACGACGAAAAAGGCTTCCTGATGCAGACGTCGTATCAGCCGGTCATCAAAGTCATCGAAGAAACGCCCTACAATCCCGGCTTTCCATTGCGGGCCTACGAGTTCGGTACTAGTCCCTACATGGGCCAGTTCGAGGTACCTGGACTGAGCGCCTTCCATCACGACTACATGCCGTATTTCCTGTGCTGCAAATTCGCCAAATTCCGATGTCAACTGTTCTATTGGCGACGACCGAGCAGTGGCTGTCAGCAATATCAGCCGCCAGCAATCGGAGAAGCTCTGGGTGCCGGGACCTTCTACACCGTCGACAACGACAAGTTCGTATTCAACGAGCCGGGAGTGTACACGCTGCTCTACATTCCGAAGACGACTTACACTCCGGAGGTGCGAATTCAGATTCGCTTGGAACGATATCCGAATCGTCGTGTTGACTTCAGTGAGTATCCGCGGCTCACCGGCTTTATGTGAACTTTCAGGTCTGCTCGGTCGTTATTTGTCTCAAGAGCAGTTGGTTCAACCGACCAATGCAACGGTCATAACGGGAATCGCGTTGGAAGCTTCGGGCACCGATCGAGTTCACGTTCTGGCTCGTGGAGACACCCGGCGTTTCCGCTATCGTACGAGCGTGATCGTCGGAAACATCCTGCGATATTTCGACACAATGCACTTGCAGCGATTCCGCGGTATGTTTTCGGTCTCGACTGAACATTCAACCTTTTCAGGAGTTCTCATCTACGTCAACAACGTCGAACGTGGTCAGCCCGAGATCTACGTCGTCTTGGAGGAAGCGCAAATTGGAGTTCGAATTCGCGAAAGCTACTCGCTGGATATCGATCGACTGCCACAGTATCAGGAGAGTATGGGAATGCTGGACATTCAGCTGAGTGTTCCACCGCAATACGGAGTGGTAGGTGGACGAGAACAGAGACCAGTGAAGTCCGCGGTTTCAGCGTCCTGATGGTGACAAGACTCGCGAACAGGAGATGCGTCAGAGATACGAACTGCCACGCGTTGCCGGTCTAATGCGCCCATTCCCCGACCAAGCCACCGGCTCTTTCATGAACACTCTCACATTGAACGACGTCAACTCCGAGAATATTCGACAGCAAGTGATCACCAACTGTGAGACCGGGCGTTTAGACGTTTCTTATCTCTTGCTTTCAGACAAAATCCCCGGTAGTGGCGAGTCGTTCACCGACTACAACGTGGGCACCTTGAATCAGTACATGCCAACGGACAACATGTTCTCAACGAGTCGTGAAGAAGACAAGAAGTTCGAAGTGTTTCCGGAGGCCGTGATGAAAAACGTTCCGATTTACAAAACATCCGAGGTCTACGAAACGTAGGTCCCCCCGCAACCATAAGCTCATAATGTGGTTTGTTGCAGAGCTCAATACCGGTTCTATCCCAAGAATGGTCAAATGATTCAGCAGTTGATTCAAACATGTGCCGATATAGCCGGCTCGAATACGCGTATGATTGGGAAATGCGTCGCTTTCTAACGCTTGTTTTCAGTCAACATGCAACCGATTGCCGGTCAGATCTACATGGACTATGCAGTTAGCCAATGTCCGGACAATCCACAAAAGATTCTGACCGATTGCGGCGACAATGTTCCATGTCTCTACGATTACACAATGATGAACGCCGAGATCCTGGGCAACGAAGCCAAGAACGCGTACAATGCCTTCAACTACGACCGTACTCAAGCGATTCGTCAATGTGAGTCAGAGCCAATGTAGACAACTTTACGATCTAAACTTCAGACAACAGTTGTGGTCCGATTATGATCGAATATCCCGAGTATTTGGTTAAGAAACCCGCTCTTTCCTCAAGTTATCTTCAAGGAGATACTGCACGTTTCGAATGCTTCCAAACTCATTGGATTCGTGGAGATTACGAATACAAGTGTGAGATCGGTTTTACGATTCTTAAACAAATCATCCAAATGTTTAGGCAGCATCGTTGTTGACTATAATCAACCAAACGATTATCGCTTTGAATGGAATAAAGGTTGGCAACCATGGTGTCGATCACGTGAAATGGAGAATTATCTCAAATGGTTGACTGCGATCTTTAGCATTCTTGCTATTGTCGTAGCCTTGATGATGATCTATTTCACTTGTTGGAGCATTGGAAAACGTCGTCGTGAACAAGACACGGATACACGAGGCAACGAGTTCAAAACCATGTCTCCGCCTTTCCAACGAAAATATGATAATGACGTAAACCGAATATTTTTTTCTTTCAATCTGATTTCCGTTTTCAGGCCTACATACCAGAACCCGAAAAGACCGAACCGGTGGCTTTCGCTCCATCACGCTCTCCATCACCCGACCTTCGACGTCGTGGAGCTCAAGTTCAGCAGCCACAATCTGGGCTTCTGGGTCTAAATACGAGTGTCTAGAAAGCTCGGACTTCGCTTCCTTTTGCATTCAATTCTCAGTTAATCGTCAGCAAATTCTTTTCCTAATCAAACTGCCAACGATAATCAGGTTGACTTTCATGCCATGTGTTACTTTCATGCTCGAAATAAAAACTATTCGATTTGTTTGTGTTGAGCGAATGGTGCGAAAATCAATTTGCTTTCACTTTGTCCTCCGATTGCTGTGGTCATTTCTCGCGTGTTAACGATCTGAAAAGCGAATTACTTGTGTCTCTGCATTGCATTAGAATCTATGTCCGGTGAGCAGAAACTTGTCGAACCGAAACTTGAAGTTGTCGGACAAATACAACCGATATGGTACTACCCACTTAGCAAATTGATTCAGCTTTCGCCATCACGTAGCGTCGGTTATTCGTACGAAGCCGAATCCCAGATGCTGCAACGTGCTTCAGCGTTTGTGAGAGTTTTAGCGGAACGTTTAAACGAACTTCGTCAAACGGAACGAGTGTAAGTTTTCGAATTTCGTTGGTTGAAAACTCGAGCATTTAGATCAAACTTGTGTATAACCGTCGCGTTGATTCGTTTACGTCGATTCTTTCTGGTTCACAGTTTCGCCGATTTCGATCCTTGTGTAAGTTCCAAATTCAAAGAAACCACAACAAATTGAATTCGGTTTGAACTGTTGAATTAGGATGTTGGTACGGCGGCATTGTTTTTGAGCTCGAAATCCGAAGAGTGTCCGACACGTTTGGAGATGATCATTTTGGTTTCTTATCGTTTACGTGTGGAACTCGAATGCCCACCAAACGAATGGGAAACCACGTCGATTTTAACCAAAGCCCAATGCAAAGTCTTCTGCGACTATATGGTTTGGAACGAGAATATGATGCTGCAAACTGTTGGTTAGTGCTTTCATTGTTAATCGTCGATTGCAAAACTCAAATTTAGGTTTTGAATTGGAGATTACAGTGCCACATACGAGTGTTATTTTGTTGTGTGAACACTACAAAAAACCCAAGAAATTCTCCGAAACCGTCTATTGGATGACAACCGACAGGTTACTCGTGACTTTCAGTTCTTGGCATCTTTGTTTTAGTCATCATCACACCGATTGGTGTGTTCGTTATCGTCCGAAGACCGTTGCGTGCATTGTCTTCTACGTTGGCAGTGTTTGGGCTCAGGAACCGTTGCCGAAATCGATCAACAACATTTCGTGGTACGAGGACTTTTACGATCTTGCCGATGATCCTTTGGATGAACGTATATTAGCTGGTAAGTTCACAATCGTTTACTTTCCAATCAGATTTCGTTCAGATCTCGCTATCGAGTATACGAAGATCTTGAACACATCAAAACAGAATGGAATCTTGGCATTGGAAACAACCTCTTCCACGTTGAATATACAAGGGTTGAAAGTCTTTGAGTAGTTCTACAAGTCTGGAACTCAACTTAATTATTACATTCTTTCATCAATTTTCGAAACTATTTCAAAAATGGGTAATTTAATAAATCCGTCGAAAACGTTCCTCGCTCATTTCCTCACTCTGTAATCTTTATGTACCGGTGTTGTTCTGTTATCCGTTTTCATTGCAATAAAGAAAATAAATTGTCTTCTTCAGCATGTTGGTTCTTCAGAAGTAAACACAATCTTAACGAATATTTTCGAAAACATTTCTACGATCTTAATCCGATGTTAGTGGAATGGATCACATTATTCGCGGTCCTCTACGTGAATGCATCAAGTCGAAACTCTTAACCGACGAAGATTCTCAATTTTTGGAGGAGAAGTTGAACGAGACACAACGATTTCGATCGCTTCTTGGATTAGTTGTTCCATTTGTGGCTCTTGCAATAGCGATCCACAACATTGCTGGTTATTGTGAGTATAACGGTAAGCACATTTCGCTGTCAACAAAAGTTTTCTTGTTGTTTAGGATTCGAATCAACGAGCTTTGCATTGAAATGTCTATTCAATGTTTACATCGTCTTCGGTCTCTATGTTTCGCATTTGCTTTGGTTGCCGTACATTGTTCGCTTTTGCACATGGCAATTTCATCGGGTAGACTATCGGTTTCATAAGTTCGTTGCCAACGTTCGACAAAATGAATCTGTGCTTTACGGGTTGGTTTAACTTTTCGGCAGTCGAGATAAACGATTTTGTTTTGGAATCAAACATATGATCGGTGATCAGTCGAGTATTCACAGAAGAAGTGCTCGAATAGACTGCGTTTGTCAACTTCGTCGGTTGATCGTTGTTGCTCAGACGTTTGGTTTCGCTTTCAGCACCAACTATCCGGCGCTTGTCGAGTTTTTAACTGATGAATTGCGGGAACTGTCAAGTGAGAAAGCAGAGGTTGTCGATGAGTATTTGGATGTTAATGCTCTAACAGCGCTGTGGCAATTCTACTATGTTCAACGGAGTGAGACGCTTCGTAACTACGCTCTTTGTCATGTCGAATCGTGTCAACAGTCATTGGCTGTTGGAAATTGGTCAGTTGTTCAATGAATTCGTGTTTATGATGATTCGTTTAGGTGGAGTTTTCTCAAATTCGCTCGGACTTCATTACTTGAATTCATCAAGTTTGCATGGTTCTCGACACGTTTCGATGTTCCGTTGGAGAAAGTGAAATCGTCTCAGAAAACAGAACGCAAAATCCAAATGAAGCAAATGTCTGAAGTGAAATCGATTAGAGTTCAATTAGAATACGCACTCGAAAGGTCTGTCAGTATGAGAAACTGAATATCGTTGTTGTAGATTACATCAAACACAACTGCAGAATTCACATGACCGAATGATGTTGTCAGAACTATTGATAGATATTGCAAACCGATTAAAAGTTGCTTCAAAGGAATCCAGGACTCAACTTCAACGAGAATCTCCCACTCATTCAACTGAAACGAATCGTGAAGAATCGATTGGAGAACCGAGTTCCGCAGAAGAAGAACTAGAATACCAGGTAACCTCCAATTCTGTTTAAGGCAGACCGATAGGTTTTAGGTATTTGAAGCAACAGTGGACGAAGTTGTTCAAGAAGTAAGCGAAGATGAGCAATTGAACGATCCTTTTGCTCCTCCGCCAATACCATACAGAGATCTTCAAGCTGAACTTCACGTAAGTCGATCACAAACAGTTTTTCAATTGAGATTTTAGTTGGCACTGTCTTCTCGACGTGAACGTGACTTCGAAATGCAGGCTCGAGCATTGGCCAAATCACGGCGAGAACCAATCGAAAAAATTCGCGACGAATTGAAAGCCGAAATGCATCGACCGAAACAACAAATCGAAGTGCAACCGAGACCCAAAACTGTTCCAGCAAACGGTAAATCGCACAGCAACTTTGCTTCAAATAAACTTTTCAGTGAATTCGACAGTTCGCGTTGATAAAAATGAATTAACAAACGCTCTTCGTAATCGATTCAGCAACGTGAAACCGATCGAAACATTTGGCGACTCGTCCACAGATGAAGAGAATTAGACATCGTATTCATGAGTCTTAAACTTGTATGTTCACATCCATAAAACGTCTTAGTTCAGCTAAGCATTTGGTACTATCGAACGTTCGTATAGCGGGTCATTTACAAACAACAATCTCACACATGTAAATAGCTTTGGTTTTTGTAATAAAGTTTTCATTGTTCATATAAAAGTTTCTTGTGATGTCTTTGAAGTTAACGAACACATGGCATACAATCTCGCCGTTTTGGTGGCAATCAACGAAAAGAAGTGTCTAAGTCGAATTTGATAAGTTTAACGAAATGATTGTACGCCGCGAGTTTAGACACCAAAAAGCGCAAACGCATCGTTTACTTTTCTTTCGACCGTCCGTGTCATGAATGTTTGCTGATTCATCTTCAATACCTGCGTGCCAACGCGATCATATAAGCCCCGCAGCAAAGACGATCGTCGTCCACGGAATGCGCTTTTGGTCACTCCTTTTCCGCTGACCCATGAAATCATTCCAACGGTCACAACGTCGGCGGGCCAACGATGAGCAAATCGACATCGAGAGATCTTAATGACACGTTGAACGATTTCAACTGTTTCCTGCCAATTCGTATGAAACTGTTCATTCGGTCGATTATTGCGCGAACAAACCGTGGAACTAGTGGTTATGATTCACTTTTCGAACTTCAATTTTCGAACTCAAAACGCCTTCTATCCGTGTTTATCTCTTCAAACCACTCGTTTTCGTTGTCTTAGATCGCTATGGTCTTTAATGTCTTCCGTTAATCGGTTAATCAAAAGGTTTCGAAATGAAGTTGGTCGGACAAAACCGTTCTCGCGTATTGAAATTCAAAACCAACTTCTTCCGACGAATTTAAATCTCCGCTCGAAAACGATCACTTGAACAGTAAAACGATTGAATCCAACGTGAGGTATTTTTGCGTCTTCCCGAGTGTGCAAATAAGTTCGCTTGTGATTTCCGATGAAAAAATTGAGTTTAGACGTTTTTTCTTATTCGACCTCTCCACTATGATCACATTCGTGTCATCCGAATACGTGTGTTCTATGAGCTCATACCTTCAAATTGGTCATCGGTCATCTCACAAAGATTCCAATTTCTCGTATCGGAACCCAATAAAAATAGGGTGAGTCATCGGACAGAACCGTTTTTTTCGACACGAAGATTCTGAGCGATGAAACGAAGCGAAAATCTCTTCGCTTTTCCTCAAATTTCCACGCGACAATAACCGACCTTGTACTCGGACGTTGCAAAGGCCAACAGTCTACGGAGCCGCAAGCAATTGATTTCCGCTCTGAACAAACAAAATTTGGCGGTCAAATTTTGTGGATCTACGAACTCGTTTCCGAGTCGACTCATTGAGTTCTGATTACGCGAACACTGACATTTGGATTTCACTGTTTCATCTTCTTCGTCGACAGTTACTTCCGATTGGTTACGAAAACTTCCGTGAAATCAATCGGTGGTGAGTGTCGATGCGTGAGAGCGCGAGTGTAAGGCGCAAAGTTGTTGGCTAAGCGATGAATCACTTGGACAAACAAAAACGCCGCCCGCTTTCCCGTGATGGTCGTGGACCGTGGAAGAAACGGCTAAAGGAAGAAAAAGGTGAAGACCGTCAAACCTGTGCTTTTTGGCGTAGAATTCCTCCGGAGGTCGGATTGGATGAAAAGTTGTTGGTTTGGAAATCTCGTATCAGATGTTCAATTTTCGATTGGTATCGACAATCAGGTTTCGAAGGGGTTCTTTAAGTCACTTCTAAGACATCCGTTGAAACACTATGGATGTTTGATTTCGACTCATGACTCATTGATTGTGCAAATAATGAATGACCTAACAATCACGGCGATTCATCTTTCGGTCAACATTCCACGTTTCGAGACACAGAATAGTGGAACGAAATCGGTCGTTTCAACTTGGCAGCGCGCCTGAGGCCGCCGAATTGATAAGAAATGGCAAGTGACTTCTTGCGGTTTATCAACTTTCTTATTTGAATTCTCCTTTTTGATTCACCATTTGAGTAATTCAGTTTGCGTTGCTTTGATTGTATGTATCGATTGTGAAACGTGCCGTTTTTGACTACACAACGAGAATTGTGCTTTTCAGTTCTTACACTCAAATGTCTTTTCGACCGGCACGTCGTCGATTGTCGACGTTGTCGTTGGTTGAGTTATTAGCAGCAGTTGTTGCCGTTAGCATCGTCTATTTGCCCGGTGTTCTGTCTCAAGTTGGCGGTGGATTAGGCGGTAACGTCGGTGGAGGATACAATCCGAATGCTGGTGGTCTTGGAGGCGGAGGGTATCAACAGAATATTCAATCACAAGATGCGGGAACACTCTTCACTGGCACTGGTACGAACGCTTTTTACGGCGTGAACTTGGTGCCATTTGGACCGGACGTTGGTGATCATCAAGTTCATCCGGGACTGTTGACTGCTGGTCAAACCATTGACTTGCATTTATACTTTCCGTTTTGTAAGTTCAAACAACTCATTTGAACATTTCGTTTTATTTTTAGATGGTGGCCTTTACAATTACACAACTGTGAGTATTGAAGGCCTTTAAGCCTCTTATGCACTTCTTTTCAGCTTTCGGTAAATGGTTACATGGCATTTGCAACGGTTCTTGATCAGGGTCCTACGATAAACATTGGTCCGGATGCAACTGATTGGCCACGTCAACAGGATCCGGCAATGATTGCTCCTTATTTATGCAAACAACAAGTAGGTTTGGAGTAGTCGAGAACACTTTCAACGATTGCAGATCAATCAAAACCGAAATCCCGCACAACGAGCCGGTGTTTTCTATCGACTTCTGATGCGTCAATCGATGTTCGGCCGGGGTTCGAATACGAACCTGAATCCGGAAGGCGGTGGTGGAACGATGGACGGCTCGAGTATTTTCGGCTACCGACCTCAGTCCTGTCCGGGCGCCGGCGACAGTTATGTTCGCTGTGATGTGGCTGGTGACTATTTCCTGGACGAAATGATGCGCTGGCTTCAAGAAGGAGTTGCCGGGGCCACGGCTTTTCGAGCAGATGCCGCACTGGTTGTTACATGGTATAACACGGCTTCTGCTTTGTCCGGAAGAGCGGATATGGATGCGGGACAACTGGCGACCTACCAAGTGATTTGGCTCAGTGAGTTGATAAATACATGTTCTACCACTCGACGACTTCGTTTCAGCCGATCAAACTGCTCGATTGAGTTATGTCATTTTGAACTACGACAAGCTCGGTTTCGACGCCGCCGATATCCGCATGAACTCTCGAAGCGGTCGATGTCAGGCGGTCTTCAACGGTGGCAATCACACGGGAATGGTTCTGGTGGATCCATCTCAGCCGTACAAGAACACACCGAAAGTGTTGGCCCAACGATCGGGAGTTCCGCACATGGTTCGTGGTCGCTACATGTTCCGAGTCGACGATGTGGTTCGACCGGGCGGTTGTTCGAACAAGACCGGAGGGACATACCCGATCATGATCTATCCGAATATCGTGAACATGTTGGGTGAAATGACCGTCGATGTGAATGCGATTTGCTTGGATCGAACACAAACCTACATTCTGATGATAGAACAGCGACAGGTTTGGATTCGGATCACCGGCTTCTGTACGAGAGTTTAGACTGCAACCTGTCAAGTGATCAACCCCGCACTGGCCAGATGCAACATACCGAAGATCTACGATTGGGGCACCAAGACGGTCTACTTCCAACCACAGAGCATGGGAGCGAACGACGAAAAGGCGTTTGTAGGCTACATCTATTTCGGTGAGTGTATTTGACTTCTGGAAGTTCACATCGGGTTCTTTGTAGTTCCGCCAACACTCGATCCAATGAGGTTGGATATCGGGAACCTGTACGATTGGTACAAGAACCCGATACCGTACCAAGTGATGCCGTTGTCGTGGTATCCTCGCAACTTTACGAACCCGGACATCAACTACCTGGACAACACGCAGATGAGGATCAGTGACGACGCCTTGTACAGCGTCCAGTTGGGTTTGTATGTGATCGGATACAAAGAGTCGGACGATAATCAGGTTTGTGGACTCTTGCAACGAGATGCTACGATTGTGGTTCAGATCAAAAAGTTCCGACCTCAACATCGTGTTCTCTGTCGTCTGGCCACCTACTCCAATCGCAATCAGCCGGAGTATCGGTTTACGGCGCAGAAAGAACGAATCAACTTGTACCAGGTGGAGCATTGGTATCTAAACGACTGGGAGCGAATGCACGAGTTGTACACGTATCGAGTTGGTTATCTCAAGTTGGCACCCATTCGCAACAACGAACAACAGAACGCACCGCAGTTGTTGTCTGGGTAAGTTCGGAGGCTTGAAATGGGCTACAACAGCCGGTTTAGTCTCGTATCGGCGCCCATAGCGCTGCACTGGTTGTGGACCTCGAATAATCCACGTTTCGAAACAACCACGTACTCGGATCGGGAAGCCGAAGCTCGTCAGAACTTCATTGTCGAGAAGGCGACGGAGATGTGCCACGACTGGTACGACGAGGACGGAGCGCAGTGGAACTTTATTCGCGACACCGAAACCAACTCGTCCTGTCCGTGCATGGAGAATCAGGCCAAGTTCGATTTGGGTCGCTTCATGCCGCATCCGCGTTGCTCGCAAGTCTTCCGGGACATCACTTGCACGTCGACGATCGGAGCCAAGAACTGCTACATGAGTTCGTCCAACATCTACGGTTCGTACGCCGGGCGTACGGTGAATCATGGCTACGAGGCGGAACGAAGCAGCTTGTTTCCAACGCACTACGGTCAAGTTTGTTGTTACGACGAAAAAGGCTTCCTGATGCAGACGTCGTATCAGCCGGTCATCAAAGTCATCGAAGAAACGCCCTACAATCCCGGCTTTCCATTGCGGGCCTACGAGTTCGGTACTAGTCCCTACATGGGCCAGTTCGAGGTACCTGGACTGAGCGCCTTCCATCACGACTACATGCCGTATTTCCTGTGCTGCAAATTCGCCAAATTCCGATGTCAACTGTTCTACTGGCGACGACCGAGCAGTGGCTGTCAGCAATATCAGCCGCCAGCAATCGGAGAAGCTCTGGGTGCCGGGACCTTCTACACCGTCGACAACGACAAGTTCGTATTCAACGAGCCGGGAGTGTACACGCTGCTCTACATTCCGAAGACGACTTACACTCCGGAGGTGCGAATTCAGATTCGCTTGGAACGATATCCGAATCGTCGTGTTGACTTCAGTGAGTATCCGCGGCTCACCGGCTTTATGTGAACTTTCAGGTCTGCTCGGTCGTTATTTGTCTCAAGAGCAGTTGGTTCAACCGACCAATGCAACGGTCATAACGGGAATCGCGTTGGAAGCTTCGGGCACCGATCGAGTTCACGTTCTGGCTCGTGGAGACACCCGGCGTTTCCGCTATCGTACGAGCGTGATCGTCGGAAACATCCTGCGATATTTCGACACAATGCACTTGCAGCGATTCCGCGGTATGTTTTCGGTCTCGACTGAACATTCAACCTTTTCAGGAGTTCTCATCTACGTCAACAACGTCGAACGTGGTCAGCCCGAGATCTACGTCGTCTTGGAGGAAGCGCAAATTGGAGTTCGAATTCGCGAAAGCTACTCGCTGGATATCGATCGACTGCCACAGTATCAGGAGAGTATGGGAATGCTGGACATTCAGCTGAGTGTTCCACCGCAATACGGAGTGGTAGGTGGACGAGAACAGAGACCAGTGAAGTCCGCGGTTTCAGCGTCCTGATGGTGACAAGACTCGCGAACAGGAGATGCGTCAGAGATACGAACTGCCACGCGTTGCCGGTCTAATGCGCCCATTCCCCGACCAAGCCACCGGCTCTTTCATGAACACTCTCACATTGAACGACGTCAACTCCGAGAATATTCGACAGCAAGTGATCACCAACTGTGAGACCGGGCGTTTAGACGTTTCTTATCTCTTGCTTTCAGACAAAATCCCCGGTAGTGGCGAGTCGTTCACCGACTACAACGTGGGCACCTTGAATCAGTACATGCCAACGGACAACATGTTCTCAACGAGTCGTGAAGAAGACAAGAAGTTCGAAGTGTTTCCGGAGGCCGTGATGAAAAACGTTCCGATTTACAAAAACATCCGAGGTCTACGAAACGTAGGTCCCCCCGCAACCATAAGCTCATAATGTGGTTTGTTGCAGAGCTCAATACCGGTTCTATCCCAAGAATGGTCAAATGATTCAGCAGTTGATTCAAACATGTGCCGATATAGCCGGCTCGAATACGCGTATGATTGGGAAATGCGTCGCTTTCTAACGCTTGTTTTCAGTCAACATGCAACCGATTGCCGGTCAGATCTACATGGACTATGCAGTTAGCCAATGTCCGGACAATCCACAAAAGATTCTGACCGATTGCGGCGACAATGTTCCATGTCTCTACGATTACACAATGATGAACGCCGAGATCCTGGGCAACGAAGCCAAGAACGCGTACAATGCCTTCAACTACGACCGTACTCAAGCGATTCGTCAATGTGAGTCAGAGCCAATGTAGACAACTTTACGATCTAAACTTCAGACAACAGTTGTGGTCCGATTATGATCGAATATCCCGAGTATTTGGTTAAGAAACCCGCTCTTTCCTCAAGTTATCTTCAAGGAGATACTGCACGTTTCGAATGCTTCCAAACTCATTGGATTCGTGGAGATTACGAATACAAGTGTGAGATCGGTTTTACGATTCTTAAACAAATCATCCAAATGTTTAGGCAGCATCGTTGTTGACTATAATCAACCAAACGATTATCGTTTCGAGTGGAATAAAGGTTGGCAACCGTGGTGTCGATCACGTGAAATGGACAACTTTCTCAAGTGGTTGACGGCAATTTTGACAATTATTGCCATTATTGTGGTAAGTGCTTGTTCGATCCTTTTTTACATCAAAATGCAATGTTTTTACTCATATGTTACAGATTCTCGTCTTGATTTTCTTTGTCTGTTGGTGTATGAAAGTCAGACGACAGGAGGAACGACAGACCTCTCGTTCAAGTGGTGATGGCAGTCGACGATACCCAAGAGTAATTTGATTATTCTAACTTATGTTTACAAATCGATTTTCAGAGTGACATTGATTCAACTCTTCCTCGTAAGCCATCGTTCAGCGAAACCGATGCCCCGGCATTACGAGCCAAAGAAAACGCTCCATACTCACCTTACACTCCGTCGAGAACACCCGACAGTCCGGAGCTTCGTTCGCGACGTCCTGGTCCGGTAGTTCATCCGGAAGAGGACCACAGCCTACTCGGACTCAATACCAGTGTGTAAATTAACCGATTTCCATTGTCACTTCTCGATCACAACTGCCATTCAATTGCCGTCAGTTAACTCAACTTTATTTATAAAATCATATTGATAGTTTTTTAAAAGATGCTCAATAATTGATTCCAATAAACTTTGCGAATAGAACCATCAAGTTACAAACAATTCTCAAGAATGAGCGAAGTAAGCTTCCGTTTGTTAAACAAACTACGAGATTTTAATACTCAACAAGCTCATGATATAAACAATAGGACGAGCAATTGACTGTAAACACCACCTCCAAGTACATGACTGCGAAGCAATCGCGCGAGTCATCGAGAGTTAGTGGACGATTGTAGTTCCGTCGAAATCGACTCTAACAGACCCTGTGGTCTTTTAACCTCTTCAACGATCTTCCCGTTTGCAGCGCATGAGATTAAGTCGTGTATTTATAGTGTTTTTGGAGGCCATCACATGCGCGAAGCAGCTTGAAATGTTGTACTCTTTTGTAGCCAGTCATTAACTTTTGGTTCAAAGGAACCTCCATTCCAATACATCAGTTACAGTGTTGAGCTCAATTCTCTCGATGACTCACAAAGACCTCACAACCTGTTATCTCTAACTAATTCGCAGTTTCATTGTTTTTGCAAATATGCGTCGGAATCTCGTTTTCATTGCAAACGAGGATTTCCGTTTGGGTTCCGATTTGACGCAAATCGTTTGACGGTTATTTTCGTGGCCGCAGTCGATTGCAAAAAACGATAGTCGAGGGTTGGAATTGGACTGCGCAAATCTCCCACCGTCTCAAAAACGGTTAATCCCCGTCGAATTCGACCACCCCGTCGTTGAGTGGACTTGTGGAAGTTCATTTTATACGACGGTCGAGGGTTGTTGATTTTTTGCGCAATCGTCTGCGAGAACAAATTTTGGCCACCGCCGCCAACTTCCGGTTGGGTTTTTATGCGGGGAGCTTATGAAAAAAGTAACACGATCGAACTACACGCGATTGTGTCTATTCGGGAGAGAAGGTGAACGATACTGTTGAAATCTTTGCGGATTTCGAGAAACACGCGAAACTTTCTTGGGGAAATTGTGAAGCCGATTTTCAGCGCAACAATCCCGACCCTCGTATTTGTAATCACGTGTAATGTTTGATTGTCTGTAATCGTTGAATTTAGTTGCCAACTGTTGGGTTATAGGATTGAGGACAACAACTCATTAACGAAAATCGCCATAGAACTTGTACTTCGATCTTTGGGCAAATCGTCGTTGTTGTCGTTGCATCAATCACACAAGTCACGGCGACGGCAACGTTCAGTCCAGGTGAAGCGGCGGTCGGATGCCGTTCAACGGCGCTACGAACCGCCCACACAGCGGTCGTAATGGCGAACCATCGACACATCTAAGCTCTCAACTAATCGGAATGATCATGATCTCATTGTTTTTCTGCATTTTGCCATCGACATCCGCTCAGTTGACGTCGTTGTTTCACGAGCTTCCCGAGCAAATTTCACTGAAAATGAAGGCTCTTGAAGCTGTGGACGGATCCACAGAAGGCAGTCAGTCGGATAGTGAAGTCGCGGAGATCGAAGGCGACAAAGCAGCTCAATTGGAACTATCACGTAGCGAACCGATGTGGTTGAAATCGGGTTAGTTTCTTTCTTGTTTCTAACATTAAACATCGATTTTAAAAGCTGTTTTAACCAAATTTTTTCAGGAAAATTTCAAGGAGACATTGACGGTGTTGACCCAGAAATGTTACGCAAATTGGTTTGTTCTTTTCGTATTCAAAATCTTAAAGATTCTCTGTTAGAATAGCGCCGAAATTCAGTTGAACGCTCTCAAGAACAAACAACTGATTTGGACGAATGGAATCATTCCGTACATATTGGACGAAGCATTTAGTAAGTAAGTCTAGAGCATAGACAATCTTTAGTTAACTGAGCTGTTGCTGATGTTTTGATTTTTAGCTCAAAGTGAAGTAAGATTGTTGGAGAAAGCATTTCGAACGTATCGCAAACGTACGTGTATTCGATTCCGACCGCATACAAACGAGAAAGACTACTTGTACGTGGTCAAGGGTTTAGGGTAAGTGATGTTGTTTGATCAAAACCGTTGGATATAATAAACACACGAAAATTTAAGTTGCTATTCACAAGTCGGAAAAACAGGTGGCAAACAAGAAATCTCGTTGGGTCGTGGGTGTTTGTATCATGAGATTGTGCTTCACGAACTGATGCATAGCGTTGGAGCTTGGCATGAACATAGTCGAGCAGGTTCAGCAAAAAAAGAATGGTCCATTATCAAAGACCAAATTTCAGATCGAGATGAACACGTGAAAATACGTTGGGAAAACATTTTGAACGGAATGGAATCTCAATTCGATATCATTTCTCCGGCTCTACAAGACACTCAAGGAATTCCATACGATTATCGGTAGTTTTCTTCTATTGTATTCTTTCATGGTACTTTTTCTTAAGTTCAATCATGCATTACGATTCCGCAGCATTCTCACGAAACGGAAAAAACACAATTGAGGCAATGGAGGATGGCTTCACAAACATTATTGGAGCCGCTAAAGATCTTAGCGAATTGGATGTTGTCAAATTGAACAAACTCTACGAATGTCCGGCTCGACCGCAGCCTTCAGATCGACGACGTGGAGTTTACGCCAAGAAGGGGCTATTTCCAACGATTGCAACTACAAATCCAGCGAACAAGCGACTTGTTGCTGGCACTGTTTCTTCAGCGGCGTCACCCATCAGCGGAACAACGGTCGTCGACTTGACAGCTTCGACGAAACCGGGATTTGGACAGAAAACGATTGGAACGAGTAACACAAAGCCGCCACGTAGAACGAAAATCATTGAAAGTAAGTTTGCGTATATTATCTTCGAGTATCTTCAAAATTTCAGACATCTGTCAAGACCATTTTCTCGATTGTCCCGGCTTCAAGGAGTACTGTCGAAAGGTTTCGTTTTTCTTCGTTATGAAAGCGTATTGTCCACAGACCTGGTAAGTAATGGGACATAAACTCAACATCGTGTATTTCAGCGGCCATTGTCGTCGAACTTGAACGATCGAATAGTCGGAACGTCGCAACACATGTCTATTATTACTATGCACTTAACATCATCGACTTATCTCTTGTACATTCGTTGAATAAATTATTCATTTCAATCATAAATTTGTATTGGAATTCTTGCTCTTCATATTCAACGACTTGAAAGCATTTTCGTTAAACGGTTTATGTTCAAATTTGTTAACGGAAATATTTGAGGTGGCAGTGTGGTGAGTAAAGATGTCCCATTGTATTGGTTAAGATCATAAATTGCATTCGAAATAATGACAAAAGGACGCGGATATGTACACATTAGACAAAAAAACGTTCTCACAACTTTCAAGATGATATCAAACAGCTTCGCTGAAAAGAGTGTGATTATATCTGGTAGAGAGTCTAAAATACGAAGGAGCTAGTTTGTGACATCAAAGCATATTTGATAACATCAGAGTGAAAAAATGGAAAGTCTTTGTTTACAAAGATTATTACAGGAAGTGAACATTGTAAAGTCTACGAACGTTTTCGTCCGCACAGTCCCAATATGGTTTGAATTGATCGTTTTTTGCGACCACCGCAAAAGTTGGGGATTGCTGGAGCTTGTGGACAACAGCAAGATGAAGTGGCACAAGGCGATGGACAAGGCGGCGTGCAAGAAGGAGTACATGATTGTTGACATCCGCAAGACGACGATCCACCGAATCCGTAGGACGACGATTGACCGCAACCCGAACCGCAGCCTCCTAAATTTCGATGTTTGAATATACATATTCAGACAAATGATAATAAGATCAACTGTAAAATCGACTTACCGCATCCGCTCGAAGGTTGTGGTTGACAGGGATTGTAGTTTACCTAAGATAAGACTCTCATTCAGAAGCATTGGACGCTAAACTCACTGGAGCGCACAATGAGCCCTGTGATGAGAACCAATTTCCGCCACAACATCCATTCGATTGAGAGCCACTGCCAAAAGATGGAGCAGCCGGAGCGAATGACGAAAATGCTGGAGGTGGTGCAACATATTGAGGTTGAGGCAATGGTGCTGGTGCAAAATTCTGATACGAACTGCCAATTGAAGACGCATAGCCGCCACTGTTTGATGCGTAACTTCCAGCATTTGAAGTGTAACTACTAGCACTATTTCCGGTATTTGCGTAGTTCGAAGAACTCGTGTATGTATTACGTGAGCTCGTAATCACGGCAGGTTTTCGTGGAACATAAGGAGCAGCAATTGGAACAATTTTTGGTGCCAATTTCGATGTTGTCGTTTCGAGATCTCCATTGCCTCCGTAGCTAACGGAAGAAACCATGTTAGAGTTGGAAGACGATTCGCCATAATTGCTGTTTGATTCGGTTTGAGCTCCAGCGGCTGTATCGTAGTCACCTGCCGTTTCCTGAAATTCAAATTGCATGTCAGTAAAATTTTGTAAAAGAATGTTTATACGCAAATCATCGCAAAACTTACGTCAGTAATATGTGCGGCTTCAACTTGTCGACCATAAGGTTCGGGAGCAGAGGTTTGAGTAGGAGCGGCGGTTGATTCAGTTGATGGAATTGGTTGTTCACTGGGCGCAACTTCGTCAACAACATCGTAGCCGCTGGACGGTGGTGTTTGAGCATGAGGAACAGCTGGTGGTTGATAGGGAGCTTCAGTTTGTACACTTGACGGCGGCTCATAGGGGATTGTAGTGGTCGTTGATGGAATCACAACGGACGTACTTGCTATCTCTTCGATTTTTTCGTAGAGATTTTCGTTATCCGGAACTCGGGCGATTTGTTGAGCCGGAGTTTCTTCGGGTTCTTCGTAGCCGTTGACTGCTGGTGGAACCTCAATTTCTGACTGGATTGTCGCAGTTGAAGGAGGTGGTGCTGGCGGTGAAGCCTGAACGGTTGTTGTTGTTTCAATTGGAGTTTGAGTAGTTGATGGCGATGCAGGAGCGGGAGTTTCGGCCGGAACTTCGACTTCGTAACCATTTTCTTTGGACGGTGCAATTGGAGCACTTGTAGCAGACACTTCGACTTCATAACCGCTTTCAATCTTTTGAGTTGTTGGAACACTCACAGGAGTTTCAACTTTTAGAGTTGTTGCCGTACTTATCGTTGAAACTTCTTTTGGGACCGGTGTGACACTCGAAGCTGGAACTTCATAGCCACTTTCAACTCTTGGAACCGGTGCCGGGGTTTCACTTGGGATTTCAATTTCGTACCCAGTGTCAACAGATGGAACAGCACTTGAGGAAGGAATTTCGACCTTAATGGCTGAAGTCGAAATCACAGTTGTTGGCGAAGTTTCAGTAGCTGGACTTGGCGGAATGGTTGATGGTTCAACTTCAACTTGTATGGCTGGTTGAACAACGGGACCATATTCGCCACCGCCACTTACCGGTACTTCCACGGCTAATGCTTGAGTTGTAGCTTCGACAGGCACGGAACCGGGAGATGAAGCCGTTTCCTTAATTCCATATAAATCAATTTCTTCTTTGGTGGCAGAGGAATAACTCGCGCTGGAACTGCTAACACTTGCTGCAGTTTCATAGCCGTTCACATCAGCCGTTTCTTTTGCTGGTTGTACTTGGTAACCATCGGTTTTGTCATGCGTTGCTGCATCAACGGCCGCGGAAGGTGGAGGCACGAGTTTTAAGCCACTTGTGACTTCCGAATCGACCTCAACATGACCGACAGATGAACCACATCCTTGAATCTGCGGTTGTTCGGTGGTTGTTGTCGTGCTTGTCGATACTGCTGATGGACCACACGCGACTTTCTCTGCCGATTCAGAAGATTCGGAGGAACTAAAAACAATTGCTTAGTTTTGTTCGTCTTAGATCAAAGTCATGTTAACAACAAAAAGAAACGTTACCTGTCTTTTTTGCTTGGCATCGGAATCTCAGGCGGCGGGAAGTAAGGTGTTTCTCCGGGTGGTAAAACTGGTGACAAAGTTTGTCGTTTAGGTTCGAAATCAGCACGTTCCTTGAACTGCGCTCCTCGAGTCCCATAACCACCGTAGGAATGAACACAAACAACACAGGAAACGGCGATTATTGCTGACAACCAACGCATTTTGATTGCCACTGAAATTGGCACCAACTTTAGGGAAAAAGATAACACGTTAGAAAAACGAGCTTTTGAAGGGATGAGATCAAACTAAATACCAAAGTTTTAGTGCTTTAACACAACCGATAAACAAAGGAATTGTATTAAAATCAAACATTGAAATGTTCCCGCATCATCAATAGCATGGTGGGCCCGGTTACTAATCGAAGAATTATATCTATAAGACGTGAGGGGTACAATTTCGACGTGAAATCAGGCGCAACGAATTCAGCGGCGTCGTCTCGACCGCCCGCACATCTCAAAAGACACCCGGTTTTGGAGCGCTTGACATTTGGGAGGGACGGATGTCAAGAATGAAGGCGAGAGAGTTAAAGTGTTGCCTTTAACTACGTTGCTCTTCGATTCAATCACCAAGCGATGTCGGGGACGTTCTTTTTTCGAATTCCCATCAACAGCAAATCCGTCTACGCTCATCAGCGTCAAAGCTCGAGTGTTCTTGGAAGTCGAACTTCCGAGAATCAAAGCCCACGAATAAGATAATGTTGTCTTGATGGTCGATCGAAGCCATCAATTTTGTTTACCGACTGTTTTCTTCCGCACTCTACCTCTTCTTTTGCGTTCATCTTCGATGTCCTAAATGCGCGTTGGCGATATTGGGCGGTCACTCACGACAATCAATCGTAAACGTCGGTTCGAAGCGACGTTCGCGATCGACCTGATAAGGAAGTCGTCGAAGGAACGGCCACTAGCGACATGAACAGGTCTCAAATGTTAGATGATTTATGTCAGGTGTCTTTTGAATCCCTCAGTTACTGCCTGCGGCTAACAAGAATCCTGCAAAAAAGATAAACCTGGATAACATGGCTATCATTCTTGTTTTCAAAACGAATATCTCATGAGCGAGCGTTTGTAGTATGATTGAACGATTATACTCAAATAAAATCCCACTAAAATTGAATAGAACAACATCTTGAAGAAGAAGATGGCTGCGATCAAATGAGATCGAGGCGTAATTGGTCATCTAATTGCTCATCACGTGATTACGTTGAAAATGCGATTGCTAATCGATGTGACTTGGTAACAAAAAAGTCCAATCCAATTCCGCGTTTTCCAATGCTTCTACATTGATCCAAGCAATAGATTTGAAAGCAAATTGAATCACATGATCGAAGGTTATTAACTCAAATCGACAGATAAAAGTGACCTTAATCCTGTTTCCAAGTTCAGGAACGACTCTGAGCTGTTGAACACAAATGGAATACTTATCTGTAGAATTGAAAGCTGCGAGAGTAAACAGACTCGCAGTTTCATTTCAGAACACAAATTTCGATCTCAGTGCAAACGAGGGCGATTGGTTTCGTTTTCATCTTCGCGGTTACGCTTGACCTCAATTCTTCGGAGATTCTTTTTTCTCTGATTTGCATAATAGCAAGAAAGTTTGCGAAAGAGTAAGAGGTTTTGTAAACGTTCGAGTTTAACGCAACATAAGTTTCTCTGAGGCATTCGAATTTGCTGCACAAGATCTCGACAAGTAAACCAGCCATTCGAGGGTTTAGTGGTCAACATTCTTTCGCAACGTGGAGATCAGACGTAAAGTCGAAATTGTTTGGTGATTTGAGTTTCCGTTTTGGATGCGTTCCATTGGCGCCGACTGAGCAGCGGGCACGTTCGGTCGATGGAGAATTCTCGGCTGTTTACTGCCGTTACGCATGTATCTTCTTTGCCGTTGGCGATGGCATTTCATGGAGATGAGTTGCGCGTTGATTGCCAACGGAAAACTGGTCAGTCGACGAGTTGAAAAGGAGGAACAAAAATCGCTGATTACGTCAAGCGAACTGAAGGAGAAAGTGATTTTTCTGAAGTTGTGGAGTCTCTCGTCGAACCAATTTCCCTTTCAATTAACCGTATGCTAATCAAATGTTTATCGATCATTATGTCTACAGCAACATGCATAACTTTATTTCTACACAAAGCCAATCCCCACCGTAAAGACTACCAATTAATAAGTCTTACTGTTTTTAATCTACTCCCAATTATAAATGAACAAACGAAATTTGAAGGAAAAAGTGACTACAAAGCGGTTATTTGAGTTGACACAGAAATATCGTTTAAGCACAATGGTCTTGCAAATCTTTTTCCAACACCAATGATTTCGAATGCTAAATGAGGAACTTCTGGAAGGATTTTTGTACGGCATTCGAGAACTCGGGTTACATGTAAATATTGAGATTACAGAGATGTATGTACGAGATGACGATAAAATTGGAAGGTTATGGCGACTGCTCAATCGTTGTTTTTAACCGAAACGAATGTACGAGGATTTACGGGTGGGTCGTCCGTTAAGCATCGCGTTCATTGGGTTTGCTTCCTCGTTCGACTAAATAAGATGATTGATGATGGTAAGAAAAGACATCAAAGAACACATGGTTCTTTAATGCCAATGTTTACTTACAGCAACAGAATCGGGCATCGACTCGAGTGATCGTTTACCGAAACGAACGAATGCGGATTTACGTTTGTTCTTTTGCATATTACTCTCGTTAGCTGTTTCTTCAATTGGTGATTGAACTGAAAGAACGTGTACGTTGTATTCAAGGTGCAAGAAGCCAATTGAACTTACCGGCTTGTTGATGTTGTTCGACTGTTTGAACCAAAAACAAAATCTCGTTCATTGCCGAATCGAGGTTTTCTCGAAGCATACAGATCCGCAAATGTGGATAACGTTCACAAAGATTCTTCTCGGCGGAATACGATGGTGCATCTTGGGCCGAAACGATCGTTACGGCTAAAGCCAATGTAGCGAAAATGAATGTGAACATCGTGACTTGTGTGTGTTTTTTGAGCGTACCAAAAGTTTTGAATTTGAACCGATGGTCTATGAAACTCGTTGGCTGCGATTTCTCTCAATAGATCCCAAGAGGTTGCCTATAAGTTTTCATTAGAAGACTTTTAGTCAAGTAATCGCGAACGTCGATTTCAATCGCGCCATTACTTTAAGAGGAACGAAGGAGTTCAGGTTTCAAAAAGAAAGAAATCTTTCAACCACGAAATCAAAGCTCGTAGTTGGACTGAATACCGACTGTCGAATCTCGATCCTTTTAAACAGTTCAGCGTCCACTTGTACTGTTCAGAAATCATAATTTGAAGTAGCGAGTTTAATCCCCATGTTATAATTTACTGGTTATAAGATGTGCGTATGCCCCATCAAAGACTGTGGATGGTGGTTTGTGGGCGCGGTCTGCACTTATGGCCTCCAATAATCTCCGCCTATTTTTGTCGTAGCAACAACAAATGGGCGGCGTTAACCGCCGATTGATATCCGTTTGACGTTGTCTTCATTGCGTAATTTATTCGTGACTATCGACAATTTACCTCGGTTTCAACGCACCACAATGATGATTGTGCTTCAAGTGTGTGGCTTCGAGCTTAAAACGAAACCATTCTGCTCGATCGAAAAACCAAATTTGTGAATCCGCTCATCGCTGTAATTCGATACAAACATGTTCATTGATTTGAAAGACCACAAGAAACATTTTGATGATCATTCTAGAAATATCGCGAAACCCCACATATCACGGCAATCAACAGATTAGTTGCGACGTTTCAGTGCCCAAATCGAAAATGTAAACTTGAGCCAAAACTATCGAAGAAGCCATCGAAATACTTCTGCAGCTGTTCTTTTGCAGAAAAGAAATGGTTGACAAAACCAATGGTTATGTACCTACAGAATGGGCCTTGCAATTGCAGACCACTTGTCACTTTCATAGCTATAATTTTATGCGCAGACATACACTTTTGAAAATGAAAGGATAGTTTGTAGAACCCCACCAACTGATTACTGTATCCTTTGCTGTGTTCCTCCTACGAGAATTTATTTTGAATACCGTGGAATTCACATCATCTGCATTTCCGACCACTTGCTCGATCGAATATTCAGCATTCGAACAGAAGTAATGTTAATTGGAAGATATGTTCCAATTTTTAATTATTGATAAGATTTCTCGGTTATTTCAAATCGTCAAATCGATTGCATAAGCATTGCACTTGGAAAGAAAGTTTCCGCCTTCCGGATTATCGAACGGAAAAACGTCAAATCAAACCGGATATTAGTTCTCACGCGTTCACTCCAATCAGTCGACAACATTCTTGAGAACACGTTAAGCTACAGGAAGTTCTATCGCCATTGCTGTCGACCGGACACGCAGAATTAACGAGGTCGCCAACTTAATCCGACTGTTTGGCCGCGAACGTTCAATTAATGGACATTTCGTGGGTATTAGCGAACACTACGATTACATGAATATTTGATGAGGAACCAAACAGAAGTTCCAAGTACTTCGTTCGCCCATCTTCCGCACTCTGGTCTACAAATCCGCATCGTCGAGAGATCTCCGTCGATTGGCGCGACAGTGACGATAAGTGATTTAAAATTCGTAACTCTGGTTCCAGTAAACGAATAGTTAATGAAGATTGAACACAAATCTCTAGGACAATCTTAAAGATACTGTCATACAGCGGCAGCTTCAAACAAATTAGACGATCAGTAAGCAAGTGGAACGCAGTGAAATATGCGTTCTTTGGCTTTTAACTGAAACTCAAGATTGACAACATTTCGTCCATAAATGTCACAAAATTGAGCGCAGGAAGTCTTGTAATCGATAAGCAAAACGTTCAGATTGCGGAGACAAGTCAGCGTCTCGAGTTTCGTGTGCGTGTTTTACAAACTCTTTAAACTTTCTTTTACGTCGTAGTTTGTTTTGGTATCAAACTTGAGACCTCAACAATCGCAGCTTCGGTTTACAGACCAAACGTCAGATAAGAAGCCATTTACCTAACTGAACGAAAGACAAATTCGGACCGAATCCCCACTCGTAAACATCGACAATTCCAACGCTTTTAAAACACAAATTAAGCCTGTTTTTAACCACGTTTGGCTTCATTGGCACAAACACGAATTCAATGCATTTCACTCGTGATTAGAACGTTATATGATCTTTAGCTTTCGAAGAAAACATAGACGATCGAAGCTTCGCGAACATTTGCAGATTAACCAAACCAAACTTTCGAGCAAAAGCACAATCAAAAGAAAACTCATGTTTCAATAAAACACAAAGAAAGAAATTTCGTTTGACAAGTCGAAATTGGAATCAATATTTATAGCACTTTAAGGTTCAAAGGCAATGTCGAACGTTGTCACATCCAAATTTAACGGCTTTTGCCATATACTAACAATGCGAGGAAAAGTTTTTGATTACACTCAGATATCGACAATACACGTGCAAGTTGGAACCAAAAGTCGCTGCAATTCGTTTTCATTTCCTGTTTGTAATTTCCCATCTAAAAGCTGCGTGGCCGCTTGTAGTTACGACTTAACGTATGTGTGGGTGGCTGACTAAACGGCCATTAGCTACGCAAAAAACGTGGCAAACGCAATCTCAATATTTAAGACTCGGCAATTTGTTGAGTAACAGTGAAGGGTAAAGAAGTGGAGCATCACGTTGCATCAAAGAAAGAAAGCAATCGGAACTGAAAACGTCTGCTACGGTTCGGAGATTTTGATTGACCATGTAGATGCCGAACAGATTAAAACGGATGATACGGTCGTTTTCGCTAATTGAAAAAACATAAAGATCATAGTTCTAGTTAAAGACGTTGACAAGATCATAACTATTTAATCGAAATTGGACTTGAACTACAAGAAAACGTTGAAGTCATGTGGTTGACGAAGTTCAAAAGGCTCCCAATGTTGTGGTCGAAGTCCATTTCTAAGATCGCATCATCAAGAAGTCGGTGATCATTCAATTTAACGCAAAGATTTCTTTATTTGAGGTGAGCCTTACGATGGAGAGAAACTCTTTTCGATTGCCATTTCCCATGGCGCTGAGAAAACGCCGGCCAAGTGATTAGTGTTGTGGTTTGTTGTTGTAATTCAATAGTTAAACAAGTTGTTACTTCTTTTTAATAAATTTCGTGTTTTTTGGTAATTGGGTTCTTTTCTTGACTGTAGTCGGCCGTGAATACCAACTTTAAAGCGTGGAAATCAAATCGCTTCTTGAAGGTTCGTTCTTTTATTTGTAGTCTTTTTCCAGACGTCAATTAGTGAGACGTTTGCATCGTATTTGGAAGGCAATTTGAGTCAAATGGGCATCCCAACCGAACAGCTGCAGCTGATCAATGTGCACGAAAAATGAGTTTCTGAAGGCTTCAGAATGATTTGTGCTGGAAACGTTTTGATCGACCAAAAACACTCGGAACTTCCCGACAATAGCATTGGTTGTTAGTACTTGAACGTTTTACAAATCGCAAATCGAAAACTGTTTCGAAGTTCTCTCGAAACTCTGTTTTCCAGCCGACATTCTATGAGATTATGACGAGAATTTCAACACGTGTTTTACTTACAAAATAATACATGAATTGAGGGAACTCATAACTTTTTACACGTCTATCAGTTGCTTATTACAATTTTTTTATTACAAAACACATGAGATCCTCAATCGCTCTGTTCATCGCCCTCTTTAACGAAGTCAAGGGCCACAGAGTTGATGCAATAGCGCTCTCCGCTTTCCGGCAAATCGTCATCAAAGATGTGGCCGAGATGAGCGAAACACTTCTTACATTGAACTTCTGTACGGTTCAAACCGAAACGATTGTCCAGTTTGCGAATGATGTTCATATCATTGCGATAAGACGAATGGAAAGTTGGCCATCCGCAATGAGCCCAGTACTTACTCTCGGATCTAAGCATTGTTTGTTTATTAACATTCCATTTATGAACTTACAAGAACAAGTCGACTCCACAACACCGACAACTATATCGACCTTTCGCGAAGTTTTTGGTCAGAATTCCCGAGAATTGTGGTTCGGTTCCGGCCATTCGACACACGTAGAACTCTTCGGGTGTACAATGTTGTCTCCATTCGCTGTCAGAAACTTGCGAAGGATCCGTGTATTGTTCATTGAGCTTCTCAAAAATAGCTGGACGCGAAATCACTGGACCGTTGGGCAAACGTGACTCGTCAGCAACCATTTTACAAAGAAAGTTATGGAACAAAGACAAAATTTAAAGTGGTTGAAGTTCACTCGTCTCATAAGAGCTTTTAAATCAGTTTCTAGAAACCGCAATTGCATCAGATTTGTCGGGGAGCATGTGAGAGAGGAGGGAATTTCGAGAAGTGCTCATAGCATTTGGACGCCTTTAACTTTGAACTTTAAACAACAGATGGTTTAATGTGCCATGAATTAGCTTCCCATAACAAGAACATCATCTGATTTCTGTAAGTTTTGTATTCGAATTCACCATTGAATAGAACAAAGATACGATTATTGCTCTTCACGTGCTTTTTGTTTGCTCGTTTATCTATCTTTCGTCAACCCGTCGATTCAAACTGGTTGTGTAACAATCGAACAGCGCCAATTACTCAAAGTTTATCGACGCTCTCAAAACTGACGCAATCGACGGGTGTTCTGCAGACATTTGAATTAAAACACTAAAGCAAAGAACTAAACTGTGATTTCCAATTGTTTTCGAATATTCGTTTATTGTCATTCGGAACAAAGACGGGAATCATTATTTCGAAACTTGTTCGAGAATTGGCAGTTGCTGAGCACAAATATCGAAAACCGCCAACGGAAATCTTACGGTCTCATATTGCAAATTTGGTTTCGCTTGATTCGACGGTACGGTGCTCGGGCTTTGCGGTTTTGGCGCTGTTGAATGTAAGGGAATTGAAGAAGTTGAGATCGGTCGTCTCGTGTGTTTCGATGGACTATCGACCGCACATTGATTGTTGATTTGTAGTTGATTACGCAAACGAGCAGTTGAGTTGCCCTGATCAGCTAATGTTCCACCCAAAACCACTAAAGCATCGTAGCTGTGCGCCGCTAATCGTTTGACCGTACCCACGGGCAACTCGCCGTTCGTTTCTTTCGGCGATGTAACCGATAACGTCGGTTGAGTTGGAGTAATAACGGCGGTTTTGGGTTTCTCAACACCGAAACTGGGAAACGGAATCTTCAAACTGCGTGCTCGTCGAATACCCGAAAACAAACGCTGAACGGCACGACCACTTTCTCTTCGTTGAATACGTGGTTTATGTTGTGTCGATAGGATTCCATTCTCATCAGCTGCGACCGAAACACGTTGCCACGCACCGGACTTGGCGGTTGATCGATCGGCGAGTTTCGTAGCCAATGCTCGACCACTTTCGAACAAACTCAATTTCTGTTGTTGTAGTGCAATCGGTGGAGTTATGGCACGTTCGGTGTCCGTTTGATCGTCGCTCAGCGATGGAGTTCTTGTTCGATCGGAAGAAGCGTCGTCGTCGAGTAGAAGCGAACGCAAAGATTGTTCGTAACCAATGAATTCGTCTTCGGTTTTCGAAGTTTTTTGATTTGAAACCATCGAATTTTGTCCATTATTCGACAGTATACTTTTCGTTAACCAAAAATCTTCACTTGCATACGGCGGTCGTTCCTTCTGTTTCTTATATTCGTCGTACCATTGATCATTCATTTCGTCATCAGACGTCAGCGATTCGTGAGCCGAATAATAAAGTGCAGCCGAACTTTGACTACACGTCAACGAAGAAAGCTCGTCGTCTTGTGTGGCGGTTCGATTTGGTTGATAGGTCGATCCGGGAAGCGATTCGTAGCGTGTTGAAGCGTTCGATGAAACAGTACTGTTAACCGATTGAAAGATGTCGAAACTTGTGTTTGTACGATTTGCAAGAATTTGACCGATACGTGGATGTCGTGTAGTTGAAGGAGATTGAGAGAACAGCGGAACATTTGAAATAGTCGACGGTTGTTGATTCTGCGGCTTTTCGTTTGTCGAACAATCGTCGTACACGCTGACAGCAGTTGTAAATGAGTTTGGTGTGTTATCCATCTATAAATCAAGTTCTTTAAGGTGTTCAACACTTGTTCCTTACTATGGGAATTGGTGTACAATTGGAAGAAGTGCGATTGAATTGCTTTTCCGAATTATCAAGCGGTGGAGTGTGTATTGACAAGGTTTGTCGATTGACGGACGGTGAATTGGATGCGTCGAGAACAGACTGCGGAATTCGAATTCCACCATCATCCATGTGTCGACATCGCAAACGAGCTTCGGGTTCGTCCTCTGACTCGGCATCACTGAGTGTTAGAGCGGAGTTGCGACGTCGCGAAAACCGCATTTGTCTCGATCGAGCCGATGATGATTGCCAATGACCACGAGCAAGTGCTCGACGTTTCAACATTGCACGAAAACTACCCGCATAGATGAGCGTGGATTCAGCCATCCAGGGATGTGAACGAATTTCAGCCAATGTAATTCGTCGTTTAGGAGTTATACATAAACAACGGCGTATTAAGTGTTGACATTCTGAAACCCTAACATTTTTTATCTTCAACTGTTTTACGATACCTTTTGATATGTCGGATGGAAAGTGCAAACGACCCACACACGTTTGAATCTCGTTTTTGAATGGCACTGTACCGGCAATTAAGATGTAAAGCAAAACTCCCAAAGACCAGGAAGTCGCTTCTAACGGAAAATAAGTTTTGTGTTTAAACCATTCCGGTGGACAATAAGATCGTGTTCCTGAGTGAATGTTCATCACAAAATAGTCAGCCGATTCGTTTACCTTGAAAATGCTTTTTCATTGCCGAATCAACAAAATCTGCCGCTCCGAAGTCGACCAATTTGATGACTCCAGTGTCCATATTGACGATCACATTTTCGTCCTTAATATCACGATGAACCAGTGAATGAAGGTTTTTCATTTCAAGTACGGCATCGACGATTTGAACGAAAATCCAACGAGCAATATCTTCTTCTAACCGACCGTACATTGCAATAACGTCGAATAAATCGAGACACTTTTCGGGCCGCTCCATGACTATCATAAAGCCTTTACTACTGAAATCAATGCATAAATTCGGAGTAATTGGCTGTATAAACTACCTTGCAAACCAATCTATAAGATTGACAACACCCGAAATATTATTGCACAACTCCAAATAACAAATCTCCGTTGGAATTAATTGATTTTCGCACTAAAATGAACGCAAATTACATGTGAATCGAATAGAACCCTACCATTGTCCATTCTCTTACGTGCTTATGCTCCACGTATTTGACAGCCACCGGCAATCCATCACGAATTCGATAAGCACGATACACGATTCCGAAGCCACCTCTGTAAAACGTTGTCAAGATGTTGAAAGGACCTTGTTACCTTTGAATTTCTTCGCATAGCCGATACTGAAGACCAAATTCCTTACGTCCTCTATCTGTAATATCAATAGTTTGAACGGTTGTTGGTTAAAGACTTACGCTGAGGATGCAAACAGGAAAAATTGTAAGTGAAACAAACGGTTAGATCCTGTATTCGTCGTTTTAACATGATTGAAGTTACTGTCGACTTTTCGTCAACTACTCATTGCGCATCAATTTTCGAGAATTCTACAAGTATCATAGAATTCATAAATAGAATCAAGTACTTTGAGTAACCGTATTCTGAAAATCAGAATTGAATACAACTGTTTCATCAAAAACAATGCAAAGAAGAACCACGATTTTGAGCCACGAGTATAACATCGATTTCAAGTCGGATTTGAAAGTTCTCGTTTTCAATTGACTCAAAGTTGTCGCCGTCAGTGAGCAAATCGAGTGTCAAATTAACGCTTGTGACATAATGATGGTCAAATGACGTGATTAGTGGACGAGAAGAGTTAAATGACCAATTGTTCACACGATCAATTCTAACGAAGTGAATGTCATGCAACAACTTTCATTGGAAATCTGAGAGAATGACGCCATAAAAAGTTATAACACGATCTTCAAAACTGTTATGCGTAATGCCAATCTATGAGCTGAATTAGAGATGTTGTCAAAATACGAACAAGATTACGACGACCGATGGAGTCGGCTCGCTTGCGGTCAAACTTAAGATCTCGTGTATGAACACCAATGGATTAAAGGCCACAAGACTCGGGCAGCAGCTGTCGAAATCATAACGAGCCGAGAGACGCCAATGGTTGGGGATTTGAAAGCTTGAAACAGGACGCGTTTTTCAAAAACGAGGATCGATTTCGGCTCGCATCTCCACTGATCTTTCGCTTAGGTCGCACAAAACGGAGGTTATGTTTTTATCAGTAGCAATCAATCTGAAGGCTTCGCACGTGCTGTTAACTCTAGCAATTGTATAGTCAACAATTCCTACGAATTCAACAGCAAGTTACATGGTACTCGCACATAAAGTAATGAAGCAAAAAAGAGTTCCGATGATCTTTGAACAAAACGTCAAACCGCACTTGGAGATCGAAAGGTTCAAAATTCCGAGCCGTCGGATAACTAGAGATCGGTCGGAAACAAATGCTGCAACGAAGATTCTTTTCCTGCTCGTCAAAATCACATGTTCCCCTCATGGTCATCTACATTTTTCATGCCTCAAAGAAGTGATTGATTGCGGTTACAGACAAAACCCTTTTGAACTTCAAAGACAAAAAAAAGAACACCAAATGTTTAAACTAAAAGCCGTTTAATACACGAGAGTGCGCGTTGTAACTTTTGTTTTAACTACATGAGCACGTTTATCAATCTTTAATCAGCACCCAACCAAAGTTAACTTTGTCGAGGGCAGAAACACGCGTATTCGAAATCTATTGACGTAAGTGCGCGAAGTTGAATGCAAAAACAATTAACATTAACGTCATGGCTAATTGATTGTTGGTTGCAAACGCACTGTTCGATTCACCCGAACTCAGAAGTTGGTTTTGTTGATCGCTTCGAAAATCGATCGTAATGAACTGTCAGTCCAAACATCAATAGTCAGAGGGATTCTCTTGCAATATACGTCGAAAGGGGAAAAGTTGAGAGGTTACGCGCGGATCAACACCGCTCACGATCCGGATAGCGGAGTGAACATGAATCGGAAGGTCGAAGGATGAAGAACAAATGTGAAATCATTCCAGACGTTCGTCTTCTTTATGCAGATGAACTTTCTTTTGTTTGCACAAAATGGCTGCAAAGTTTAATGTTCACTTTGAAGGATGTATAATGAATATCGAAGAGCAAAATAGTCGGGTATTTGAAGTGATTATTGATTCAATAGGCTTATTGAAATCAATGGTATGTCTGGGAACTGGTCGATTGCTAAGATCACACACAAATCGCGAACACTCAAGTGTCCGGTCCACGTCTGCAGACCCATGAATACGAACATCTGGCCGCGAGAAAAACACTCGAAGATATGTGTTAGCTATAAGCACTGAACAAAACACGATTTGAAATAATGGAAATTAAACATATAGAAAACGGAAACTATGCATGTGCAAAATCAAATCTAATTATACCATTCGATTAGTAAGCAGTTGCTTCACAACTGATGATCGATATTGACGTCCAAAGATGATTCAATAAGGTTAACAGCCGACTCATCTTTTGCTGGAAATTGTTTTGAATTCGTTTATATGTCAGGAAATCGTAATGAGACGATAACAAGAATGAAAAAGAGCAACTGATCAATAGCGAAAGTTTACGACCATTTTATCAGTTCGAAGTTTTGATCGAAAGTGTTATTATCCAAAAATAGTCAACGAACGTAATTACTATGCTTATCAATCTGACAGCTTAAAGAAACGTTCTTGTTTTGCAAACCTTCTTCTTGTGACTAGTTTATTGAAAAGGTTCGGAAAGCGCAAATATTGACCGTTAAATAAATAGAAACAATGGTAACCGGCGAATTTACATGAGCAATCATTTAAGAGAGAGTCGTGTGACGTCAATTCAAAATCACTGTTTATTCTTCCAATTGAACATCTTTTTCTTTTTGGAGCTCTGCCTTTTATTCGATTTGTCGTCATTTGCGACGTTTGGATCGACATTTGTTCGGTCGTCATTCACGGTTAAGGACAAAGGACCACGACTGTCTGTTGTTTGAATGGACGCTGAACTATCAAGTTCGGAAGGTTTGTAGGTCATATAGCCGACGATTGCCGCCAATATCGAGACCAATTTACAAACTACGGCTAAACAGTTTCAATAAGAGGTCGCATCAAAACCGAACTGTTTAAATAATAGGACTTTAAAACTCACCAACAACCATGATCGTCCACGACAGTCGACTTTGATCGTAAACCAAACACGATTGTTTTTTTCCACACGCCGATTTCTGCCATTCAACACAACTCGTGTCAATCAGCAATCCGAAAAGCACACCGCCGGGAATGAAACCTACAAAAACGTGATAATAATTGGAAATCCAGTACGTACCAAGCAATCGTAGAAACGTCCAATGTACACTGATTCCTAAGGTACGTTGTTGAAAGGGTACCACACGCAACATAATCTAAAACTGCCATTGAATTGTTGCTTGTAGTCGACGAACCTGTTGCGATGGAATACCCGAAGCGAAACTGGCGACAACGGAGAAAAATAACAAGGTAAGAAACAACCACATCGGCCAACCACAGTCTTTGGTACAAAAACCGCCGTGCATCGTGAGTTGAGAATCCCATTTAAAATGATGATGGTTTGTGGTATCGGAGTCGAAGTATGAGCTGTTCAAACACTTACATCCCGTCCAAATGTCACCCTAAAATATTGAAAATAGGAAAACTACTTGGAAATCCAATTCTTACCGTCGGTGTTCGTTCTCGTGTCGTACAACCAGCAAAACAGGGCGAATAGTAAATTTGATTGGTTACCGGATCACAAATTGGACTCCACGAAGATCTACAAGAAAGTTTATGTGTGGTAAAATAACAGAACTTGAAATTCGAGTGATCAAGAACTCACTCAGTTTTACAATGACAATCGGCATTACAAGATGAGATCAAATGAGGAACACCGTTTTTCAGCTTTCTAAAAAACTCGTCTTCGAATACCTTCAAGTCTGTTTCTTACTCCTGTCCATAGCCGGTCGTGATGCCAACAAACTCTCTGCTCGGACATTGAATAAAAAACGACAGAATCAAAACCAGCGCAATCACGTGGCAAACCAAAATCATTTTGAGCATTCCAGCGACCTGTAGATTCATTTGGCGAATTACGATTCCACCGATCATCACTCCAGCGGCTGCAGCGAAGATCACAACCGCTAAAAGCTCGAGTTATCTTTTGGGTAGATTTGCGTACATGATAAATAAGCGCTGAGTGCTGGTGCTGTACTCAAAATAGTCTCCAGGATCTTTGGCATGAAGGCCGCAAATCCGTTGATTATGATCGATTCGAATATACCAAGAACAATCGTCGTAACAAACGTTGGATTTCTCAAAATGTTCTGAACAAAAGAATTCAATCGATGGTTGTGAACTCACGGCAACAGCTTTGGGCATCGTTTTGAGACTGGCCTTTCCATTATCAGTATTTTCATCGACTTTCGATGCCACATGTGTTTGATTCACGTCTTTTTGTCGATGTCTTTTGGCTTCCGGCAATTCACGGGCGAACATGAGAATTGGAAAAGCGTTCAAAAACGCTGCAACAGCACAACCCAAAAATCCCAACCACCACGCGCCCACCCAACGTGGATCTGCTGTCGTTATATCGAGTCTGAAACACTCGCACAAGTTAAAGATCAAAAATAGTATTTTCGATTACTTTGTCATATCTACCCGGTCGAAATCGTCGTATATATTCAACAAGAAACCACCAACAAACAATCCGATAACCGGTCCAACACTGGTGACCACCGCATGAATTGCTGAAATATTCAAATCAACGTTCGAATCATAGAGCTTCTGAATAGACGAACCCAGGTAAACTGGCGAAGCTTTTTGCGAAACATTTTCGTCCAAATACGCTGTGCCGATGGAAAACAAAGGTGTTGCGCCAATACCGTGGAATGTTTGACCAAGAAGAAAAATCAAAAAGTAGGGATTAAGATAAGAAGCGGTTTGATCTGAAGCACCCGTACATTTTTGGCTTTCAATCTCACTAAAACAACCAATTGAAATTCTCATAGAAGATGTTGTTACCTGGCTAGACATTGTCCAAAATCCGTGCTGTTAAGTGATTCACTTATGTCAAGTGGGCTAATTAGATAGTGCGGTAGCGCGCAAATGAAAGATCCAATACCCATAACAAACGTTCCAAGACCAATCCATCGGCCTTTGTGTCCTACATTCAAATGCAAATGATATTCAGCAATAATCTTCTCTCACCATTATTTCCCCAATGACAAACTGGAAAGACGGCAAGAAGAACGGCGAAATCATACCAACTAGAAATAATCCCCGTATGTGTACTGAAAATTTCTACGATCAATCGTAGTGTCGAACAGTGATTACCTTGTCATGTAAAATCTACGTTCAATTGTTGAAAGACCGACCGGAAAAATACTGTTGACTACGAAACTTTGGATGAATGCACATATTCCCAGCATAAATAAGAGCCATTTGGCGGTGTGAAACGTCTGTAGCCATTTGGGAGTGCATCTGAAAGCCTCAATCAGTTAAGTTCGAATTGTTAGCATTTCGAATATGGAATTCACAATGTGACTTACGATCCACAGCCACACAATAGCGGTCGATCCTCTTCGGAATCATCGTAAACCGACTGAATGGAAGAAGCACCTTGATAAGCAAATCCGCCGTCCCCACCGTTCCAACGGTCAGTAGCAGTGTTGCCGTGAGCACGAGCTCCGTCGCCCATTCAAAACTCTGATTCAATTAGCGCATTTACGCCTCCGTTGGAACAAAATTGACCGATAAAATCGGGAAGAAAAGAAACGTGAAAGCGAAATGACGATAAGTGACGGCTATCAACCTTTTCGTATTCGTGAGTTTGTTGATACGAAAAGCGTAGAATCAAATCGAATTGATTCCTCGACGCGTCGAAGAGGCGAAGACAATGATAAATTAATAAAGTTAAGCTGAAAACATCAAAATCATTGCTTCATCGCTTAAACACCACCGCCCGTCATCTCCATCCAGGCAACCGGTTTGATCGCAAGGTGGAGCTGCAGAAGGCGATTGGCGTGAAAGAAGGTGCACGTCCAAAGACCTTTGAAATCATAACGCGTACGGAAAGTTGCCACGGAAAAGCATTCACGGGAGAGATGTCACGTTGATTCAATTTCACCGAATTAATGTTTTTTAGATCCATGCAATCAGCTCCAAACGTTCATTTCGAACTTTCTTTTCACTGACAGACATTCAGACGCTTCGTAATGACACTGGAGCCGTGAAAACCGCGCGTAGTACTTTGCTGCTCATCAACGAATTTCACAGCAACAAGGTCTTCAAGAGAAGCAACAACTATACGATACCGAAACAACATCTAAGCACACCGAAACTTTCGGAGAAAAAGTTGCGGAAAAATTCCAATAAAAATACTCTCGAATAAAAACGTCTGCCTTCAAGAGACCAATCAATATCGAGTGATTGGTCGGGAAATCGCACAATAAAAAACCATCTTCCCTCCAAGAAAAACTTGACCATAAATCGAATTCCATTAATCAGCAACCTTTTCGTGCAAATTCCAGTCTCGTGTATGTTTCAATCTTTCGGAGCGTGTGCGAGATCACTTGCGCAGTGCGTGTTGCTCATCAGCACGCACACCGGAAGCTACCAATCAATCCCACGCATCGACGCGAGAACGGAAATGGGTAAAATGTCCGAAGAACATCGTGGAATAAAATCGAAAAAAACAATCGCGAACAAAATTTCGTCGTTCTTTTTGCCCGTCCGAACGACTTCCGATCGAGGGCTGAACGTGTGTCAATCTGGTCATCGAGAATCGATGTTCGAAAGATAAATTCGCACGGACAACCGTTTTTTTCTTTGTGATTCGAACATTACCGCGCCACGCAAATCAACACGCACGCAAAACACATTGGGGCGCGCATTCGACTGTGAATTTGATGAGCGCAACGACCGTCTATCACCTCAACGGGAATCTGAATGGCGACCGCACGTGAACATAAATAATCCCATTTGCACTTTTTTGAAGGCCGATTGATCAAAAAGAAGTGTTTGGTTATCAGTAAAAGAGCGCTTCCTGGAACACACGTTCAGTTGAAAGAACAACTTTCGAGCGTCCAGAATCGCACATAAAGTCACTACGATTAGTTGAAAATGGGCTCTTCAGATCGAAACGAACTTCTTTTTATTGGCCCAACATCTTTGTGTTCTTGCTCAATGATTCGAGCTAATTATCGACGATGGTCCAGTCGACCTAACAGTCTGTGGAGTGTAAGAAAAAAGACGTCAAACTTGACGGTTTCGGGAAGACGGTCGTTTTTGATGGATTCTGTTTTGTTTAACTAATTGACTGAAATAAGTCGATCCGTGGGTTGTTTGTTAGTCTATTTTCTAGTTCCTGAAATGCTCGATAAGAGTCATGTGAAGTGAGATTAAATGAAGACCAATAACACATTTGTCACAACTTTCCATTGACCAAAAACTGCAACTCCACGCACATCGACGATTCGAATTGTTGTATTCTGTGGTCGAATTGACGTGCAAAGTAATTAAAAGACGACTCGTTTTTGACGAATTGGGTTACGCGGTCAATTTGAACTCATTTTGATCGAACTGTCATTGCCATTAATCGGCAGGCACTTCTCCTTTTTGGTTTACTAGCAAAGATGGGTTTGCGTATTTGTATTCAACCGAACGCCGTTAAGTGGTCATTTCACGCGACGTCTGCGTTGCATCAGAGAGAACGTCGTCGATTGCGCATTCACGTCTTCGAATTAACGCAATGGAACATCTTCCATCGGCGCCATGCAAACGCCACAATCGCGGGTACACCAACGAAGAAAAAAAGTTGCGGAAAGACGTCAAAAGCAAAATACACGACGATCTTCTTTGCACAATGCAACTGACGCCGCGTTGTCTGACCGTCCTTCTTCCTCACGGCAATTGAGCTGCTCGATGTCCGACGTTCACGCAATCGAACAAAAAAGTAATCCGACGGAGTCTTTTGCTACTGGGGCGTTTCTTACATTTCATTTCAATTTCTGAAGATTCTCTACAGTAGTAAACTGTTTCGTATCGAATATTGAGCTTCCAAGTGACCACGTCTTCTGACGTCTTCGACCCAACCACGAGTATTCAGTTCAACCTTACAATTCCTGTTCCTTCCGCATGACCATCGACTAACTTTAACGACATCCGATTTCGGTCTCCGCCCCCTTCTGTCCACCTTTGGGATAATCCACCTTTCGACCGCATTGCGCATCTTTTCATCGAATCGACCAAAACAACCGTATTTTTCTCATTGAACTGCCAGCTCGTAGTTTAAACCAACCACTTCTGTTCGTTCATTATGCTTTCAATAAGGTAAGTATGCCATTACAACGTAATCTACGGCAATATGTCGACATTTTTGCTCATTTTTTTGATGCAAAAATCTAAAGCGATGCTTGTTTTGGACTTCTTTCAGTGTAACCTAATAGTCAGATTGTTGGAACGTCAAGAAGTTTTGTTTTTATGTTCCAAAAGGCTACGTGAAAGTATTATTTGACTGTATACCTTTTCTTTCTAAACAAAAACAAAGTTGACCTTTCAAGTTGATGTTTCGAAAATTGAAGAAGATTCCCCGATCTGGTTCACCCTCGTGTTTTGCCGTTCGATTACGAAACGCGCGGATGGAGGGTGTTCTGGAGATTTCCGGTGTCTTACATCACTCGTGTTGGATTGACCGCGAATCTCAGAATTACGCGAACCAATTTCCGCAACTAAAAAAAACAAAAAACATCACGACGAAGATGCGCGCGTTTGAAGATCCAAAAGCACGTTAAATTGGAGGGTCATCATTCAGAAAACTGCATCATCAAAGAGCATTCTAGAAAAAAAATACTCGAAGTCAAAAACGCCAATCGATTAACAAACATTGATTTCAGGATATTAATAGTTTGCTTGATTCTACTGGTTCGCGAAATGTACTCGATGCCCATGGACTTTGGAGATTCGTTTCCGTTTCTTGTCAACAGCGATGTGAAGGCACAAGAAGTCGGCGGATTGCCCAGTGAGATCGTTCAGTTGAACGAAAAAACCGAACATCACGACCACACGGTAAGATTGTTGACTGAATTCTGATCAAAAGTACTTGCTATTCAAATTACATGCTCTTGAAGAGATTCTGACTTTAGTCAGAATTCTTTTGGGTTTAACTGATAAAGCGGTCATGCATTCTCTCCGAAACCTTTGCGGATTTGCACGTGAACTGACAAGCTTCTAAATGTCCATACCTGTTTTTGAGATGAATCCTCTTTTTCAACTCACGTGTGTCCGTCATTCGCTCTATTGCCGCCGGGTATTCGGTGGTTAAGCGGAAAAAAATGGACATACTCGGAAACAATCCAACAAAGTTCGCACCATAGATTTCGTCTTTACAATTTGAAGGGATTGGATTACCATCAATTAACAACCCAGAAATCAAGTTCATTTGTTTAGTTTCAGATTCACCATCGTTCCAAACACCATCACGGCTCACGACATCGAGTTCACTCTCGAAAACATCGACGCAGTTTACACGCCGAAAAGCGATCGGATGGTCTTCTGTCTTTCTCCGATTCCAATCAGATTCGTCGAGCCAAACATCTCATGTTGACGAAACCCTATTGGCCGTGGCCATAAACCGCGGAAAAGTAATTCCTTCATGATTCCCGATGACATTCACAGTTCAACATAATCTCGCTTAATTTATCTAATCGCTAACATTGCTGATCTCTGGCTGGAGCCTTCGAACGCTGTGTTCCACTCTTATGATATTTTTGGCCAACAAAGCGGGTATTTTTGTTGTTTTGCCTCACCATTCGTCTTCCGATTTACTTTGCCGGTTCTAACTTATCATAACGGAACACGTGCTTGTAATAACTGTACAAATCGATCAGCATTACATTAATAAACATGCGATAAACGACGAGTAAACTGTTTGATTATGATCGAATAAACGGGCGTGGGCGAGCGGATTGCCCGTTGGCATTTTGGTTGTTCGAGGCTCCATGGCCTTTGGATTTTACACGTGGAACACTTCTCGCCTCTTGGCCGGCAATCACTTTTTTGCCGCTTTTAACCACCGACCGTCTCGATCTAAAAAACAAAATCGGAGGAGCAGCTGTAATACACGTATCTCTCGTGTTTCTCTTCAATTTTTTCGAACCTTTTTAAGCGTCTTTGGCTCATAGAAATGTTTGGACTCATCCAATCATACAACAAGTGATATCACAATTCTATTGCTAGCTCTTTATACCGCGTGTAAAAAACTGGGCGTTTGGTTTTGTGTGAATCTCAATGTTTACTGAAGATATTAGTTATCTTCAGATCAAATGGCTGAACCTGTAAGTAGCGCCAATATAACTTGGATAGAGGAACCAGCCGAAGCTCAGTATGTTTTCCAATTTTCAACTTCACACTGATCGTTTTAGAAACGAGTCATCTCCCGAATCAACAGCAACGATCGTTGAAACCACGTTTTATCCCGTGAACACAAAACCGAAGACCGAGAAGAATCAAGACGAACAAAACGAGATTGCCAGTGTATCGGAATACAGCGGTGATGTCAACATAGTTGCTGATGTGCATATCGAACCGTAAGTTCTTTCTTTTGAATTTAAGTCAATTCGTTTCTTAGTTTTATTCCAAAACCCCGAGATCCATGGGGTGCTTCGTCAACGACCAGTGATCCAATTCAAACCGACGACTTGCTGAGCACCACGTCGACTGCAACAAGTGCGGCAACCGAAGAGTCACGAGTAAGATGGAACGATCAAAAACTCAGTGATGTAACAGTCGAACAGAAATCATATGACAACTCAAATGGAATCACTACTGAAGCTCAACCGAAAGATATAATTGCAGATATCCCATCGAATAACTCAATAGATTTACAGTCGGCAACTAGCATTGTTGCAGAAGAACCGGCTGACAAGAAACTTGAAGATAAGATGGAAACTCCAGTGACGATTACTACAAACAATCAAGAGCAACAAAAAGATTTTGAATGGATCACTGTCGACGGGTCAAATGCGACATCAGATCAAGGAGAGCAGATTCCGAAAGATGAATTCGCACTCATTTTAGATGGACAAAAAACGATTAATTTAAATGGTAGCTTGGCTCCAGAATCAGCAATCGAAGTTCCAACGCTTGAAAATAAAGAGCCTATTTCTCCGGTGAATTCATCGTTGAAACCAATTAAAGAAGCAACCAGCCAGTCTAACACAGATGTTGACAGTCAAACAAAAATCATGGATGAAACCGTTAAAGTTGACGAGCAGAACAGAACGACCGATTTCACAGTCGACAATTTGAAGTCACCAGATACTCAGGCTTCCAACGTTCAATCTTCAGTTCCCGAATCTGCGTGGATCACTGAGCCTGCCGATGGAACAAAAGTCTCCAATACTCAAGTCAATGATGAGAAACCAGAGGCTACGCCAAATGTTACAAAGACAAAAGAAACAAGTACTGACGCTTCAGAAGTCAACAATAAAACCGAAGACACTACACAACAAACGTATGTTCTTACAACTGTAAAGTTATTTCGATTTAGAGCGGAAAATCGACGTCGTTTGCCTGAAGACGACAATAAAGACATCAATATCGATTTGGACGAATATGAGCGTCGTCTTATTCAGAATACGCGTGAAGCTTTGGCGTTGGTGGACAAACTGTGCCAAGAGAGCGCTGAACGACAAGAACAAAGACGTCAGAGACATTCGTCTGGCGGAACTCAGTCCATCAATCGAGTGACGCTCGAACAAAGGCGAGTCTTTTAAACGATTAGTACATAAGAAGTGATTGGAGTTCTTAACACTTTTTAATCTCCAAACTTTTAGTCTTGATCTCGAGGTGGAAACATTTCGCTTGAATTCTGAACTTATGGACGAACCGAAAGGTTGCGTCTTGTTGCCCGATGCAAAGCTTTTGATTCTCGATTTGAAACTTGGCCTCACACTCATGGACCTGAAAACTAAGGAATTGAAACGATGTGCACCAGCGGATGATTGGCGTGATGTTGAATGTGCGTGTTATATGCGCAAACACAATCAAATTTTGGTACCTTTGAGTGTGTAGAAGCATTAAAGCATTTGATTTTCAGTTGGTTTACGAGCAGAAAGTAGACAACAACTTCGAAAAGTATTTGGCCAAATTCGATTTGGATTTGAAGATGTTGTCCAAATGCGAAGCTCCAAAGTACATTCGCGAGAAGGTGGTTACCACATGTCATGTGTGTTATGTTGACGAAACCGATTGTATCTACTTGGCGGTGAATACTCCCAACAGTTGTTTCATTTACGAGCTCAACGATAAATGCCGATGGACCGAAGTTTACAATATGCGTGGTCGTCAAGTGAGTGCGTTGGAGAAGTTGGCCGTTGTTAGTAAGTCGAATCGGAAAGACATCCATCTAACTGTTTAGGTCCAATAACTGAACTTCTGGTCGTTGAATCGACACATCGGCACATCATCCTATTAGGCATCTACGAATCCGGTTTAGCTGAACGCGCACTTCTCGCTTTTTGTGCCGAACCGGCCGCTCTTTGTATTGACGAGGAAAAGAACATCATTGTGTTCGATCGTGCCACCAATTTGGTTGGCGTTCATTCACGCATCGATTTTCAACGAACTCGCGAGCTCACGGTTGTCGGACGTGCGAACTGTTCACTCTCGGCTCAGAATGGTTATCTTGCGCTGTTGAATCAAGCGGTCAAGGAGCTGCGAATCTGCAAATATTGAAATGTTGTAAAGGAATTGAAGCTTTTGATGTACAAAATAAACGTTCATTGTTCAGTTTTTGACCATCGATTGAAGTTTCGAAACAAATCGATTGGTTTGCTCATTTTCAGCTTTCAATCAACAGGTCGATTTTGCTGTTTGAATCAGTGATAATCGATAGAAGAAATTGGCCGATGCACATCGTGATATTTCGCTTAGCTGAACTCTTGGGTCAGCTCGCCGGTTTCTCGTTTGCCGTTTCGCATTCGCCGCGCTTCGTCCGCCACGTGTTGTTTGGTTTGTTTGTGTACGATGTTCTCACCAATTACCTACGGATATGAGGATCCTTCTTATAACTATCTGGTATGTTTGTGTAAACATCGGAGGGATTCTCGAGTTCGATCATTCGATTGGCACTCCAAAATTTGGGGATTTTGGTTGAACAAGAAAAAGTCGTATTTTGTTCTTGAAGCCAAAGTGATTTCTGATTACACGCCAATGATCGTTCTGCTATTGTTTATTGAACAGCAGCTTCAATTGACGTCAAACATAAACATCTCATCATCTTTCAGTGCGATCCAAACTACGACCCGAACAACATCTACACGGTGACCGTCACTCCAACAAACCATCCGATGGGTCAAGTTTATCGCAACATTGCGTTCAACAGCTCTGCTCCATCGCCTTCCAACAACAATTTCGTGACTCCGAAGAACAACAAGAAGCGGATGAATCGAAGCATGCGCTCTAACAATTCGTTCAGTCCAATTGATGCTTCAGATTGGGAGAAGTCGGTGATCGCAGAGATTGAGTCCGTGAAGAAGAGCATCTCATTCGAAGGAACCGATTCGGCAATTGTGAACTCGATTGTGGACGAAGAGCTTCCGATTAACGAGATCATGGATATTTTGAATGCGGCATCAACCAATGATTTGGCCGAGTTTTTTGATTCACTCAAAGCTTGTCGGTAGGATCTGTGTCATCGAAACTCTCGACTTTCATCGCCAAATTTTAGTTTTTTGCATCAGACTTATGGCAAAAACGATAAGTTTTGTATTCAACTCGCCAAACTAATTCGTAACTCGGAAGTTGAGGTTGTGTACAAAGTTGCTCTCAATCCAATCGGTAACTTTCTTATGCAAGTAAGTGATGTCACGAAGGGCTTTCGTTTCTAATCGTCGTTCATTTCAGGATATGATCGGTGTGAACAGCGACATGGACGAATTCATTTGCAAAGCATTCATCGAAAAGATGCAAATGTTGACGATGAACAAATACGGTTGTCGTGTGGTTCAGACGTTGATTGAAAAGTGCGAAGTTCCGATGGTTCGTCAATTGGTCGAAGCGATGTTGCCATTTGTCAGCGAAGCAGCAATCAATCGCCATGCAACGCATGTTCTTCATTGTATTTGCAAGAACCACAATTCGTCAGTGTTTGGTTGTGTGGTTGAAAAGGTGAGTGAACGCAGACATTGACCCCGAAAAACGCAATCGATTATTTCAGTTGTGTGATCCGGTTAAACTGTGCATTGTTGCTGAAGATCAATACGGTTGTCGTGTCATTCAACGTATTTTGGAGTCGTTGACTCAGGAAATCACGAAGTAAGTTCACGGACAGATGATGTGTAACGTTGAAGAAAATGGTTTCAGAACCTACGTGCCTGATGTTTTCCAACCGTTGGTGTTTCAATTACTGACCAATGCGGAACGTTTTGCTGCCGACAAGTACGCGAACTATTTGATTCAGTACTTCATCAAGGAATCGGCATTCAAACCGCAACGAGACTACATCATTGATCAGATCATTGTGTAAGGGAATGCAATTGAAGCACGAAGAACAAAAACAATTTAGAGGAAACATTCTCGGGCTTTCGCAGGACAAGTTCGGTTCCCATGTTGTTGAAGCCGCGTTGGATTCGGCGTCACCAAACTATTTGCATAAACTTTGTGAAGAGATCTTCCACGACTATCAAATTCTTCCCAAACAACGAACACCATTGGAGGTTTGGCGTATCTGATCAAACGTTTAATCAAAATTTTACAGATTATGATGTTTGATCAATACGGCAACTACGTTGTTCAACGACTTCTCACAGTTGCCATCGATGTTGCTACGGGTCGACGTCAAGGTGATCCCAATTGGTTGGCGATGCTCGCAGAAACCGTCTCTCGCAACAAAATGGCTTTGCAACGCTACTCGTCAGGAAAAAAGATCATCAACACACTGTACGTGGCATATCCCTCATTCGCGCACTAATTCGCTTGACATCATGTTCTATCACTAAATAGGCTAATTACTTGTTATTCATATACTAACTTTTTGTGACAAAATTTTGTCGCCTCTTTGAATATCTTTCATATCAAACAGCATTTTCCATTTTCTTGTGCATGTTGTTAGTATACGCTATAGATCTTGTAATAAATTAACCGATAAGCATCAACTGAGATCTTGAACAAGCGTTGGGTTTATTTTACAATTGGAATGTTAATCATAGAGCAGAAACCGTATGACATTTTCAAGATAATCATTGAAGGTTCGGGTTGAAAAGGTCGCTGATTTTGCCTTTAGAAATCACTGAACAATATGCTGTGGAGTTTCAGTTGTGTTTGAATCGAACTCTTGTCCAGAAACCGGCAAACTATGGCAGCTCAAAACGAAAGAAATTCAGTTCGAATGGTTACCGGTAGTAAAAGAATGAGATTCCTAAGTGTCGATCATCAAAATAAATCAGATATAATAACACGTAGACAAATCCATGGAATAAAGATGGTCATTTGAGATCACATTTCATATTTGGGACACGATCGTTTTGTGCTATTATACATTTCGTCCATTCGTTGATTGAAAGCACCGATTATCGAGCGTTGTCTTCGGCCAACAATTCGACGTGCTTTGGTCATCAATGAAATATCGTTGGCGTCTTTGTAGCCGGCATGAAACATAAACACATTTTGTACGATCGCAAACTTATAACCCGCACGACACATCTCCCATCTCTTAAATCGGATAAGAACAATATCGTGTCTGAAGATGAAATTAACTTACCAAACATGTGTTATCTCTGCTCGAGTAAATGAACGTTTCATCGTGCTCGGGAATGTTGTTCAAAGCTACGAACTGAGGTTCCCAGTGATGGCTCGTATATCTAACAAGAATCGTTTGAATCGAATTTAAAATTTGCAAACTCACGGCTTGTAATACTGAATTTCGGCCGATTTACCATCATCCGGATATCTGAACCATTCGTAGAGTCGAGGTATCGAATGAGCACCGTAGTATTTGTGAAATTCTTCAGCAGTTCCATCGATAAACAATTCCAATAGATTTTCCTTCGTCTGCGGTAGTTTAGATGCCTGTTTCGATACTTCGAATATCCGATAGACTAACACCGTTTTCGGGTCGTTTACCAACGTTCTTTCGGCCAAATCGATCATTCGCGACTCGAATCCCTGCGAAAACAAGTGGTCCATATCGGCCGAGAGAATGTACTTTGTCGTCGTGAACTAAAATCAACGTATGAGGGCACATATCATTCACTTACTTTTCTTGCCACATTTCTTGCTTTGTTGACCGGATATTTGACGAACTTCTCTGCCAATTGATCGGCGGTCAGATGCTCTTTCTTCGGTCGACATTGCTCAATTGAGACTTGACGTTCTGGAACCGCACCGGGTGAATAGCCGGTGGTCAACAAGAAGTCGGCACATTCGGTGACATTTTGAGCCAAAAAGTGAACGCTCAGTTTCTCTCGTATCTCTGCGTGTTTTGATTGAAGTTCGAGAAGCTACAACAAAAGTCAATTTCATTCGCCATTATCCAAAGACACATACCGAGTCGACCGCACATTTCAATGCCGTGGAGTTGTAAGAAGTTCGTTCGGGAAACGCAACAGCCAATGAAACGGGACCATCCCAATTTTTCACCTGAAATATTCGTCTATAAATTCAACGTAGGCGTGTTTTTACATGTGTCAGAATACGATTATCGAGTCGATCGTTGCTAATGTGCAGAAGCAAAGAAATTCGCTGGTACTCAGTCACTTGTCCTTGTATTACATTAGCTGCAATACAGAAATCTTTGTCTAACATTGTTCTGAAAGCGAGTAATACGAAAGTTAACAGCTAAAGCAAATCTCACCGTATCTTAACCACTTGTATGTTCTGAACTTCCTGATAATACGGAGAAACGATGCTCGTCTTCGGTGTACTACTCAATTGCTGTTTGATGTGCAAAACTCCGACTAAACAGCAAAGCGCAAGGACAATGTTTCGCAGCGATCTCGTTTTGACCATCGAAACAACAGAAAACGTTGGTTTATCATCAATTAGTCCGCTCCGTGATTGGCACCTGATCATGAGGTCAATCTAAAGAAAGTACAGATATCAACTCTACAGGAAAACAGATGTACACGTTAGACTCGAAATCAAACGGAAGAATTCGAGCTAATTGAAAGGTTTTATTTCCAATTCGACGAACAAAACCGAATGCTGAAATTACGAATTCAAACCAAAAAAGCTGTTTTCCGAACATCAAGTCTATTAATCTCCTTATCACGCAAGTCGTCCCTCGTCGCTGAAACTGTTACGTGCACTAACGAAAGTTCTGCAATAGCTCTACACATGCAAACACCCACACTTCGGGTAGAAACTTGAACTGGAACTATTTTAATGTGCTCAGATGAACGTTAATCGGAGGTACAAAATTCGTCAGATTCATAGGCGTTCGATTTTCTTGAGTTTGTGCAGCTGCCGTCACAATCCGAACCTCAAATCTGCGGACCTTTGGACTGTTGCTTGAGACCGAAACGCCTCATAGAGCATGATTTTTGATTATAATCGTGTATTAAACGTCCACTATTGACATCCGACATTTTCGAGTTTTCGGTGTTGGACGCCAGTTACAAACGATAAAAAACGTTATCAACGGTCATTGATGAAACGAAGATGCGAGCTCGTACACGGAAATAACTTCAAAGCATATCAATCAAAGTTACTTTAACGAAAGTAAACAATTAAAACATTTCAGGGACCAAGAATGATGTCGACTTTCAGACGTCGAAAATGTTCGAAGTTCGCCAACGCCCATCGGAACTGATAGGCCTCAAAGCGGATAGAATTAGGCAAAGCAGAAATTTTAAATTCACTCTTCGCCGAAGTCAACTTAAAGTAAACAGACGAACTCCGAGATTACGATGTTTTTCCCCCTTCGGTTTCCCATTTTAACGGCATCAGCGGCGTAGTGTTTCGCTCGCAGTTTCCCTTCCACTTCAAGGCGGAAGACTGATAATCGAAAATATCGAGAGCTAACGATTCGTGGGTGCGGCCAAAGTTGGAGCGATTGATTGCGTTTTTGTTCAAACGCCAGTTGTTGAGCTTGTTCGCGATTTCTTGACGCTAAAATGTCGACTAAACAACGCAAATACTCCCAGTCCTCTCAGTCACTCATCTCGATTGATACATTTGAGCACGTTGTCCGAAGAGTATAAAATTTAATAGTTCAGCCAATGGTTACGTGTCATTCTATGATCCCAAAACCGAAACATTGCACAACAGAGACAAGAAGGTGTGTTCAGGGTGATCATTCGAATTGATTGCGATGAACCTATTCGGACATTCTCTGATCATCAGTTCACGAACCGGACAACTGATAAAGTGCGTTGGCGGCTACGTCAATGTTATTACCGGCCATTAATTCGATGTACGTAATCGACTACGAACTCTGAACCGGAAGTTTTTAAATCCTTTTGTTTAAGCATACGATTCTCATTAACGTACAAGCATATCAACAAACTTATGACCTCAAGCATTTGAGTTCCAGAGCATTTCGAACAGCGTTTATCACAAACTTCTGACAAGTTATCTACGAATTCAAATGCATTGATAGTTACTTTGTTACTACCGTTAATCACATCTCCACGACTTTTTAAACAATAGAAACACCAGTTTCTGTTTTGAAATTTTATTGCGGCTTTAATGTTGGATTTACGCATTTAAACATACAAGATATTTTACAGCAGACAAAATCAATGATTGCTCACAATATGCATCTAATTTAGTAGTTTGATTGCTGTCATCTTTCTCGTCATCGGTTTGTTCGTCAAACCCACATCTCCAGCTGAAATGTCAACTCAGTCAGTCGCATATGTGAGACCGATTCGAGAAACAAAAGCAGCTGCTACTGCAATGTCGACCAAAGTAACTCCACTAACAAACTTGCTCAAATTTACGTTAAAAATACGATAAACATGTTGTGTCGTAAATGCGTCAAGAAAGTAAAATTTGCCTTCCAGCACTGTTCAATGCTAACGGCATCCGCAATCAAACGCCTCGGAGGTCCATGTTCTCGACTGAAACATTTGTTTTTAGTTTTTTTTTAACGATCTGAAAGACGATAAAGTTTGCTCGATAACATAATCGTCTAAAGTGTTGATCTATCTATTGACTGCTTGTTACTCAAATTGAGACCATAATTCGGATATTCACGAGTTGCAATTGAAAACTTTTGTTTAAGTTCTCAACTGAGTCACTGACAAGGAGAGGTCCTGAGAGATTACCGCTACTTTTGGCCGAATTATCAATCTACGCGCAATTTTACGCTGATTTTGAATGTCATGCTCATTTTTGCCCAATCGCAGAAATGGCCAAAGACACTAAAATTGCTAAAATCGTAGTAACGATTATGCTGATTATCGTGATAAAGTCCGTTTATTTATACCCCACTTCGTTATGGAGATATGGGGCGTTCTATTTGGCCCAATTCGTTCCGAGTTATGTTCCGCTAATCTTCCCCTGGAAGTGTGAACTGCAATAGTCGACTGAGCAAGTGATGGGCTTGCAACTCACTTTTGGAGGTCGCGAGTTCGATTTCTTCGATCGTCACTTTCAAGTGCTGCGTTTTACCAAAACGACTCCAAAAAGTGAAAAAAGTCGGTTGGATCCCTCGTAGTCACCTACTATTCACACTTTTCCTTTTTGCTTTGTGGACACAAGACAGCAACTTGCATTCGACAACAGAGAGAATTGAACCTGCAACCTCCAAAAGTGAGTTGCAAGCCCATCACTTGCTCACTCGACTATTGCAGTTCACACTTCCAGGGGAAGATTAGCGGAACATAACTCGGAACGAATTGGGTCAAATAGAACGCCCCATATCTCCATAACGAAGTGGGGTATAAATAAACGGACTTTATCACGATAATCAGCATAATCGTTACTACGATTTTAGCAATTTTAGTGTCTTGGGCCATTTCTGCGATTGGGCAAAAATGAGCATGACATTCAAAATCAGCGTAAAATTGCGCGTAGATTGATAATTCGGCTAAAAGTAGCGGTAATCTCTCAGGACCTCTCCTTGTCAGTTGACTTCGTGCGAGATGATTAGTTCCAAGTTCCCACTCTCTGTCGATAGGCGAAAACTTTGGTGCTGGAGTTGTCGTGTGGATATTTGTGCTTCTGATTGCCCGAATGATCGAAGCAAAGTGCTTCGACAGCAAGTGAGTTTACGATCTATCGACTGGAACTAACAACTTTGAACTTTAAGCAAATTCACCGGAGGGTGTACGGACTTGACTCTTGGCGTCAAAAGCAACTCCGCTGAGATCAAGGCAACGATGGAGATCAAGCAAAATGCCACCGAGAAGGCCTTCCGGTAAGATCTGTTAAAACAATCAATCTGATTGGTCGGCCATTTTTATTGGCAACATCACAATTGGAAGTTGCACGTTTGGTGGACTTTTTCTCTCTGCTGGAAAGAACTCAGTCCCGGTATGTTACAAGTTCACATTATCAGCTGTTCGTTTTCAGACGTTGGTGGAGCGTACGAAAGTCCGATTCAACTTATTGCAACGAAAAATGAAGTTAAAATCAAGGACAAAAATCATGCGGATTGGACGTCGGTTTGTTCGACTTCACCGTTTAAACTCGGCTCCGATGGTAAAACGCCGACTAACTTTGCGATTCACACCGATAGTGCCGACTTTGTCGAGATCGATTTGGTTTGTTTTCTGTCCGTCATCTCAATCATGCAAATCTCAGGATCCGAGTACCGAAATCGTTTCGTCGAGCGAGGCCAAGACAACCTACTGGGTTACCGTCGGTATTCCGGTTGGAGTGAGACTGTGAGTTCAAGTCCAATCATCTGCTCTTCATTTTCTTCAGTATTCTGTTTTTGCTCTTGTCACTTGCTGGATTCACATGGTACAAGTACCAAAAGAAGTTGAAGGTGGGTTGGCAACCTGCACATTAACTTATCTTCATTTTGGAAGCAATAAACTCCGGCAATCAACAAGAAGCCAATTGTGGAAGTAGTCGTTGCACCATCGGCCGAAAAGAAAACTCCAATGGCGAAGAAGGCAAACAGTTGGGTCTATGCTTCGAATGCGAAAATGCAAGTTGTTTCATTTATTGTCATAATCAACAAACTTGTTTCTAGAGCTCGTTCGTCGCGCAGTCATGAGATTGCACGCCGCAAAAGTTTGCCGGGACGTCTCACTTTACACCAAATTAGTCGCATGCCCACCAGAAAAACTCGGTCAGTGTTTTGAAGAAGATGAAGGCAGCAAAGACGAAGCGTGACGATTCCGTCAAGAAGCTCGAAACGGCTCAGGCGAGGCACAAGAACACCGAAAATCTTTTTGAGGACTTGAAAAACGAGTTGATAGACGCAAAGGCGGCGTTCAAAAGCAAAAAGAAGGTAGCGCAGAGATTGCGGCTTTGAATGCAACTACACCGCAAGTCAAATCCAAGTCGCTCAAACTCGGACCTACTCAATCGGAAACGACGACTGCTCGCGAAATCTCACCTCGTGCCACAACTCCTCAAGCGACTACGCCACAAGCAAAGACCATCCAAACAACCACGACTCGTGCAACAACTGATGTCACAACCGATGCCACGACCGAAGCAACGACCGAAGAGCCAACTACCGCAGCACAAACCACTGACGACAGTCGTTCCGACATCTAATCTCCACTCATTTCTCTTCTGTTGTTCTTACCGGATATTGGGAATTATCTGTAATTGAACATCTGAAGAAGAATACAAGCAAAATACTCGTGTTCTTGATTCACTGAAATATGGAGTGCTGAAGTTGACCGGGAGCAGAATGGATGTCATGAATGCTAACAGTTATCTGGAAATTGTTGATTATCTGCAAGTGACGATTGAGTAGTCTCTCGTTGATGGAAAACAAATGGAAATTTAGCTTTTAATCGAAAACGTTTGAAAGCAGAAAATCTGATCATTTGGTTTTGCTTTTGAGTTTTTGGGCGGTTGCAGTCGATTTGCGCGCTGCAATTCGCAACGAAATGTATTCGATTTTGTGGCCGATTTTTGTGTTTTCGATGTTCGTCTTTGGAGAATTGGAATATTATCTTTATTTTATTAAACACTTGGATGACTATATGCTGTATTCCGCCACGTAAGTTTATTCGATATCTGACTCCTGTATTCAATTTTAGCTTTCGCAATCACACTCATCCCGAGACGCGTTATTTTGAAGCGAACAACCGCGAAGATTTATGTTTCATGGTTAGCTCTCATCCACTGGACGGTTCGAAATGGCCAGAACCAGATGTCGTAAGTTTTGTGACGTTTTTAGTTTGTTAATTCCCATGATTTTAGCACGAGCTTCCCGATGAGTTAGTTGACTTTTTTTCACATGCAATAAAACACCGATTTCAGTTGTGGTTACTTGGTTACGGTCGGAGAAACGTGCACATTCTTCGTACATATTTTTGATGACGTAATCGTATCCAAGGTTTATTTTTACTTTAATTCCAGATGGATTCGTACAATTGGCCTTTTTTTTATCAGGCAGAAATCTACTACGATGGTGAGAGTAAGTGTAGTCTGACATATAATTTAATATACAACATGTTTTAGCTGTGCCCTCCTGGGTCTACAATTGGACAGCATTATTTTGTTTGTTTGACGAAAGTGTTTATCGCGTAAATGCAACTTACGGTAAGTTCTTCTTTATAACAGTAACTGAGAATACTTGACAGGCAGATTTCTTTTACACCCCTCGGATTACTATGAGTATAAGCTTTATTGTGATTCTATCGAATATGATTTCGCCACATTGTTCACGAGTCGAATTTCCGTTTCGGTTACCCCTTATAATGAGCCTCCATTAGATCTTTTTTTCTACGCTGCCGTATGTTAATATCTTCATTAACCACTAATTACAATTATTTAGACGCGGGGATCATTGATTGAAAGTTGGTATCATGAATACGCCCCGTTGAAGCTGGACGACATAGTGCCCATCGAAACTCCGGTGACTGTTCAAGAGGTCGAAAAAACGACTGTTCAAGAGGTTGAACAAACGACGAAAAACACCGAAATAATGACAACTAAGACGACGATTGAGTTGCCGTGGTGCGAGGAAAAAGGTTGGTTGAGTCGATCTGATTTTTTTATTGATTTAGATTATGACAATGGATGTGATCGTTCAGCTGAATGGCTTCTAATTTGGCTTGGAGCAATATTCTTTGTCCACTTCGTTTTGTAACCGTCTTTTTTGTAAAATAAATATTTAAGTTTGCTCAACGCAGAATAGATGGAAAATGGATCTTTGAATAACTGGAATTCGAAAGTTGTTCGAGCATCGTATTTGCAACTTCTGAACTTTTACAGTGCAATTAATGATGCGACGTACGAATAATTGAATAAAAGACCCTTCATTGATGGTTATCAACAGTTCATTTCAACAGTAAGGTTTAGAGTTTTAATGTTGAAATTATCGCATGAAGTTTTAAAGTATAATTGTTAAGAGAAAATGGAGCTGTGCGGCGTTGATGGTTAATGCAGTTAGCATTGAACAGTGATAGAATGTCTACTGCATTGCCCAAAAGTTCAAAACCCAGAGAAGAGCCAGTCTTTAATAAATGACTACAAACTTTGATAACAGAATTATTCTAAATACGAATAATCAAAACACTCATATCATAGAACCGATAGCAACCACTTAACATCGATCTGTACACAGGGTACTCAAAAATCCACAAATTTTTCATAGAAGCTATTGTTTCAGGGAACCAGTAAAAAATATAGGTGTTTTCACATCAATATTTTGAAATTCTATGGTAAGAGCTAATAAGTTTGAGTTACATCAATAGGTGCCTAAAAAGTATTTTAGTCATTCATATTGCTTTATTAGTGACGAGCTCATTGTGGCGGAAGTATTTGAATGATGTGTGTTTTAGTTGAGTATATGACAAGGTGATTGCGGCACTTGATCGTGAGCAATTGACCAGTCTAATTCTTCCGACCGAATGCTTACACGTCCAACTTACTTTCCAGTTACCGTTCAACAACAAGTCCTGAGTGTTAGTTTTTTCATTTCGATTCATTTCTGTTTCGGCTTCTGCAGCAATCATCAAGTGTGTCTTATGTTGCTCACACGACCGTTCAACAACCTCAACGCTCAAATGAATGTTGTCGATTTTGGCCGAACTGGGATCGGCGTGAGGCCTATGTTTTCCATCATCCAACAAAACCATGTGTCCCATTTTCGAATTGTTTTTTTTGGCGACAAATGTCTGCACATTTATCCGATTTGCAAGTTCAATACTCGTTATATACGTACGAATTGTCCGTTCACTCATGATCTGAAGGGAACAGCAACTTGAGTTGTGTCTCCGATTTCTTATTCTTTTCCAGTCAATTACTCCAAGCAATTCAAGCGACAGTTCAATCAAAGGCGTCGATTCCGTGCAGACACCAAGGAAAATGCACAGATCCAAATTGCGCATTCTTCCATCCACCTGTGAGTTTTCGTCTTTTGATTTAAAATTAGAAATTGAGTTTAGGACTGTCGTTATGGTAAGTCTTGTACCAACCCTTGATGCACGTTCTCTCATAAGGGTCCCGAATTGAAGAAGTTTTAGTGGACTGCCACATCGACGAGCTCATAAATTTCCTTTTGTTTTACTGGTATAAACGTTGTTATTAATAAACTTTAATGAACCGAATGTCCACATTGCACTAAACCGATCAAAACAATACAAAAAAGATTAGAATGTCTTTAAGAGCATCTTCCTTTCGTAGCTCATCATTCTTTCACTCACTGGTACGTTTCATTTAATGAACAAAAGTTGACTTCACAATGTATTCAAGACTGTTGAGTGCACTTGGCATGATCGGACTTAACAATTCCTTCCTTTAGTCCACGTTCGATCATATGAACAATCAAAAAAACTTTTGGTTCTCTCAAAAAAACCAATATTCTTAGTTCCACTTTAAGACTCAAAGATCAACGGTTGTTTCCAACTAACAACCTTTCTGCTTCACAACTCCGAATCCCCACGTCGCAAAGCGGCGCTCGGCCAAAAATTAACGCGGAGGCTTCAAGCAACCCGGCTCAGTTTTATGCCACGGTGTGGCTCGTATTACAGGGTAATACCCAGACGAGTTGACGCGACTAACTTCCGCCGGGGGGCTATCCTCAGCAAAGTGCAAGTGCAGTGTCAGTGTTAATGTTAGTAGGTTAGTGCGAATGGACGGGAACGCGGACGTTGCCCGCTCATAAGCTGAACAACTTTCATACCACTTGAGACGCGTCGTTAGTGCTCGTGTTCCGCCAAAGTACAATACGGATTAAAACCGTTTCAACCACTTCTGGGGCCTGTTTCAATATACCCGTTTTATCGGGAAATTTTTATTGGAACACTTTTTTCCGTTCTGTCAAATCCTGCGACGTTTTCCCGATCCGAAAAAACGGGTTTATTGAAACAGGCCCCTGGTTTAATTATGAGCGCGAAGCTTATAGTGGCGGGAAATATTTTAGTGTGATTTTAGTTTCGTTATGAGGGTGCCAAGAACGTGAAAATCGAAACATTCTTCAGCCGAAAACTTCAAAATACACTCAACTCTGGCAAACTGTACTTGAACAGTAATCGTTGAAGAAGAAAATCAACTCGTTTTTGTTTAAAAGCTTATAGAACATAAGAAAAATCCAATGGGAAAAAGAGACTACTTGAGAATAGACAATCTCTTTAATATAAAAATTCAATTAAAAACAAACAGAAAAAAGCGACACCTCAATGAAATACTTTCCGTCACTATGAGTTCGCGAAAAAACCTTTGACCAAAATTTCTTCCAGATTCCAAATTTCAAATAAAATTCCGATCGAACAAAGAATTCATTCAAGAAATGAGGTGGATATATTGCTGTCGTTCTAAGCGACAACACCCAAATCCAAAAGAGGGCTTCACGGATTAAAAGAGGTGTCCAGCTGACGGTTGAGGTCGGGCTCTTTACTAGACACTAATTTACTAGAAAATCAATAAAGGTCGGCGGGATAGGGTCGAAGAGGGCAAAAAACAAACGAGAAAGATAAAAAAGTGAAGAAATGGCGCTGATCGGCCGCCTTTTTAAGGGCGTTCGGTCAGTGGGCGGAGGGTTTATTCAATAACCAAAAAACCACAATAAGAAAACTGAAGTGGGTAGGGTGTTAAAAAAAGGGTAGTTGAGGGCGGCGAAAAGAAGGAAGGATCGCTGCGAGACCTGACGGCCTGTTGGGAATCGATTTACATCGACATTGCAAAAGAATCATTGTATTTGGTGATTATTCTGTACAGAACGCAACTCCAATAACTTTACTCGTCACATAAAAATTCAATTAAAATCAAACAAAAAATGGAATTTCAGTTGCTGCAGGATGGTTGGTTGTTTTCATTTGAGTCGGATCATGATGTATGAAGTGATTTGTGTGAGCTAAAGCTCAGATGAGAACGCTTGTCGTCCAGCGTTGAAAGTCTGGACTTCTAAAATGAACATGAGATTAATTTCAACTTTGGATCTCCGCGATGAGAAGCTTCGCTTGCTCAAAAATGTTCGCTTGTTGCATTTGGACTTCTAGATGAAGGTCTATTTTCTCGACGACAGTTCGAAGCTCTTGGTACTCCGTTTGGAGTCGTTGACGGCAAATCGCTTTGCGTTTGCTCTTAATTATCTAAAAGAAATTTGAAAAAGCAGAAGTGACACTTACTTTTGGATGATGAAGCTCGTCATTCGAATTGCTTTGACGTTTAGGCATGATTATTAGACTTCAAAACGACTTGATGTCGACGCTGATGACTGTTGTTTATACGTAGCTTCCGATCTGTCAGTTGAAACGCTTTAGTTCATCCGATCAAAATGATTGGGACATGTTTTTTGTTTTGAATTTCAAATTAACGTTAGCAATTTAAAGTGCGCCGAAGTAATGACTGCTGATTGGTGGCATCGTTATCGCAAGTTATGGTGATGACCGTCGGGTCAATCAAAAGATTGGTCGGGTTACACAACACTAGTAATTTGGGTTGTAAATCTGAAAGTGGATATCAGTGACTGTCAACAAACTGAAAGAATACCCCCGACGATTTTTCTTACTATCGTTGTATCCTGCAGCTGATTGCAACTTTTTTTAAATCCGCGTCTAGAAATTTCATGGCGTTAGTCAACACGTTCGTGACCATCTCCATTGAGATACCTAGTTTGATCATTTTCAAGTATTCTTCCTAAACAAACTTAATGTCAGTTGTTGAACAGTTGGATTGATTTGGTTGCGTGAGTATATGGGCGGCAATTGACCGTCCTTGGTTCCAAGCGTATAAAGATCGACATTCGAATCGTATTCCACGACAATTTCTTCGAGTAGAAGATGTGCCACAATCAATTCATCGTTCTTTTTGCGCAACTGTAGCATCTCAATCTTCCACTGGTGGTCAAGGATTCGTTCACTGTGCTTATACAAAAGTGTTGTGACATGAGCTCCCAAGTCCTGCCGCAAATGGTTTTCGCAGGTTTTTGAGCTGTGGGAAGATTGTTTCTGTCTCTCAGTTGTCTGGCCGCCTCTGTTTTTCTCTTCTTCTTTTCGTACCTTTCGTATTTTTCGTTTTCATTCGTATAAACCTATTAATTTGTATGTGAAGACAACAAAAAAGATGTCAAACGAATAGATGCAAGTGTTATAAAAATGGAAACTATTTAGTTTAGTGGTTTATCTGGTAATCCGGGAAAAACGAACAATGATCCAACCAAAAAAACAAACTCCTACTACGACGGGCGTCGCCTCATGACAAAGCGGCAGGCGCCCGATCGGGTCGGGATCCAAGGAATGGTTGTCAGGTCTTTGCCAAGACCCAACAGAAACCTATGTAATTTTCGATGCCATCACAATATTCTCAGTCAAAATCATGAACAATCATATTTGTAAAAATTTCCGGAAAAAACAAAGTAGTGAAATGACAAAGGCAAATAAACAATTCGTTCTTCTTCATCGTGTTTTCTTATCAATTTGCAATAAAACAATAATAAAGTTTGGAAAATTGTCGTGAGTTATTTACTAGAACTTAGGTCAATAAACAACAGGATATAAAAACGGGGAAGAGAGCCAGATCGTAGGGACGAAAAAGTGCTGAAGAAGGGAATGACCGCCGCTTATATCGCCACCGCGAGGGGCGTGCGACAAAATCCCCAATTTATAAAAGTCACCGTAACATTTATAAGTCAAACGTTGGTTTTCATCCGGTACGAATCTGTCGTTCATGCGTTGCAAGACATCTTCCCACTCATGTTCACGAATTCCGGTGTTTGCTTTCTTTTCATACAACCACGAGCGAACAAAAAACAGCTCAATTAAGAAACTGGTTTTCTCATTTGTCCAATGAAAATTTGGTTAGTATATACAGGACGTTCTGTCTGCCATGAAATACAGGTTTTTGGAAGATTATTCTCGGGTTCAACTACAGCTTAAACTCCATTTTCAACGGAACCGGTTTCTCCGAAATCATGGTCGATGTCGAGTGAACGAAACGCGTCAAATTTTTTCTCGGTCCATCGATGTTTTTTGTGCGTAACAAATGATATTTAAGCCGCAAAATCGGACCACATCGTCTTGTCACAATCGTCTCCTAGACAAAAAAACGTTTTCGATCGGAACGTTTTTTTGCGCAAACGTTCCTTGTAACGCTCATTGAACTTTTCTGCTGACCACCGGTGTCGAGCAAAAAAGTGGTCGAACAGATTTTCGAAATCCATGAAATTTTTTAACGCAATCCGGACAGTTCAAACGCAATTTTTGGTTGATATATTCATCTACATTCTAAGGTAAGCCATAGAGTGAGTAAAATTCATCGGCATCCATTTCTCCGTGGGCAAAGCAGTTGAGGGCAAAGGTACCAGCGCGATGAGCTATTCTGGACACACAGCAAGGCCGACGATAAAAGCGCTAAACGCGCTGTCAGACTCGATAGAGCTGAGCATCAAGTGTCGGTAAAGATGAGCACGCTGGTGTCCTTATAAGTCACAATCCGGACAGTCAAAAGAGGATCGCAAGTCGATTTCCAGGGTTTAAACGTATTGCCGACCCAAAAGTGCAGTATCCAATCTATCCATGAACTCGTCAAGAAACAGATCGTTTTTTCCTCGTTTGTCAATATGCTTAGGCATGTATCCCAGTCCCAGAGCCTCTCTCACAAGCACTATTCCCGAGTATATTCCGTCTGTGGCCTTACAGTGCTTCAAACGATGTGCAAAACACTCGTCAGCGATGGCGAGATCTTCCGTGTGAAAACGACGGATATGTTTTCTCGTGTGTATCTCCCGATTATCAACATCTCGACTTTCTTGTCCTTGAAACGATCATTTCGATGATGAACGAGACGGAGCTTGTGTCAAACAGATTCACCGACGTAAACAATCGCTCAAAATCGTTTAATCCACTTTCATTTGACTGGCCGGCTTTCGCAAAAATGTCGCAATCCACCAGGCAATACAAGTAGCACTCCGCTGAGTACTCGAGTACCAGCGTCAGAAAGGGCAATGATTCGAACCGTTCAAACTTGTCACGAGTTCCGTTAACGTTGAGCTACTGTTCCAAATGCACAAAGTATTCGTGATGGACGCACGCTGTTAGCAGTACTCCGTTTCCGCTTTTGTTCAACTGCTGTTTTCTTCCGAAACATATTGAAACGTGATGCGTTCTCGAACAATCACTACACTTTTGTTCGCACCGATTACACGAATGTTCAGGTGAGAAACATTTGAAATAGAGACGAGAATCTTTGAGAATTCGTTTTCGAGAATCAACCTGCCCAACTGTCGGACAATCTTCCAATAAATGTCCGGAAGCGTTGCAAAACACACACAGAACACCTGTTGCCGACGGAACAAACGATTTGTGATTCGAATTAAATGGTTTTTTCCGTCCGTTCAACCCGTGCAATTATTGGAAACGTTAGACTTCTTTCATTTTCAAGTATTCGATCCAAATGTTCGCACAAAGTTTCCAAATACCAAGTGCGCTCATTCACTTTTACTTTGATTACTTTTGTCAACACAAAATGTGGCAAATTATCGTGGATAATCTGAGTAATCAATGAACTGTTCAAATCAAAATTCAACCTGCTCAACTGTCGGCGAATTCCGTCCGACTTATCGAAAAAGACACAACGACGACCAATGCGTTCCGTCAGTGCCTCTATATTCATCAACTCTTTTAACAGCTGTGACTCGAGAACATCTTTTTGATCGAATTTATTAATCAACACATCTTGATTGTATCGTAATTATCATCTTCAATGAAATACCCTTCAATAACCTTTCTTGCATCCCCTTCTAACAAGGAGTGCTTGTCATCGATCCCCGCTGTAATTTGACGTCGTTGGTATCAATCGACGCGTCTCGATGAGCTGAACATTACTGTATTAGTTATTTTTGCTCAATCGTAGAACTGGCCAAGTTATTGGCCAAAAACCAAAAATAAAAAAATCGCTAAAATCGTACTATCGATCATTCTGATTATCGTGGTGAAGTCCTTTTCTTTTTATCGTGCCTTATTACGGAGATATTGGCCGTTTCATTTGGCCTCAAATTTTTCTGAGTTATGGTCCGGTCGTTTTCAATTGAAAGTGTGAGCAGCGGTAGCCGAGTGGTTAAGAAGCAGTGTAAGTAAGGGAGCAAGGCGGTGTAAAGGGAGGAAATGTTGTTGTGCAAGCTAACAAGATTTTTGCGTTTACTTTTTTTCATTTACAACAAAATTGCACCGATGGAGAGTTGTTACCACGGTCCTTCGTGCTTCAAAATCGAAACTCTCATTTTCGACACATTCGACAAAAATGATCGACGCAAATGTGGTTGTTCGACTTTTGGTTGAGAAGTTTCAAACTCCATTTGATGTATCGACTCGCAATGCTAATCGTATGGAACGTCGACTTGCTTCCCGACTTGCAAGTTTGATCGAGACAGTCGCTGGCGCCGATGAAATGGACGTTGAAGAAGATGAGTATTTGGGCTCGCCGGGTTCGGATGACGAAGATAGTGGAGCGACAGTGGATTTGGAGTTTCGTGATGGATCCGATGAAGAAGAGGTTTCTGAACCGCTCGCACATCATTACACTATCGGCGGTCGTGAAATTACAATCGATCAAATGAAGGCAGCCGTTCGTTTCTACTGCAAAGTTGAGGGCAATCACCCTGTTCCTGCAAATGTTGCAAGCTATCGATCCAAGTCGGCTGTTCAACGTCGCTATCGATTTCTCGACAGCGAAACGGCCTGGAGGCGTTTCAAAATGTAAGTTATGTGCAATTACTTCATTTTATGAGTCTTTCAGATTCAAAACTCAATGGTTGCGAAATGAAACGGAATTAGAAACGCGAAGACGAGCTCTACTCGAAATTGAAACAGCGACATACGCAAAGTACCAGGAGGCTAAAAACGATCATAAAGTCATCCGATCGCACGATTTGCGCCGTTTTGCTGCGAAATCAAACGACGAGTTGATGGAACCAATTATGTTCAGAGCATCTCGTTCGTGGTCGACCGTTTCAAACGACGTTTTGGAATCGTAGACAGGAAAATTACAAAATTTGTGACTCGCGCGTCGCAAAACACCGAAGAACAGCACTCGGCAACCGCTCAAAATTTCGTCGCCCAAATTCGGGAAGAAGTTCAACGTCTTCGTATTCCTGCGAGTTCTGTCTTCAATGCCGACCACTGCGGATGTCAGTTGGAATTTCATTCGGGACGTGGACTCGCCGATCGTGGGCAACGACAAGTGTATGGACGCACAAGTTCAACCAGTGCGATGACCCATTCCTTTACCGTTGTGCCGTTGGTCTCAATGGACGGAACACTTCACCCGCGACTGTTTATGCAATTGAAAGAGCCAAATGGTGTTTTCGGTCCGAACGTTAGACACTTTGGGCAACGGGTAAGTCCACTCGTTTCTTATGACCTAACCATCTTTTTGCAGCCAGAAAATGATTGCCGCAACATGGTCGTGGCTTCGGGGCGAAGTTCCATCATGAATCTAGAAACAATGAAGAAGTTCTTGGATGAATGCGCGTTCCCGTTCATGCCAAATAACGCAATCTTTATTTTGGATTCGTGGGTTGGCTTTCGTAATGAAGACGCGGTCAACTCCGTTCGACCTGGAGATCGCCGAATCAACATTCGAATAATTCCGAAGCACGTCACCTACTTGGCGCAGCCTCTAGACGTCTTCTTTTTCCGAATGTGGAAGAATTTTGTCCGCAAAATCCACGACCATGCGATTCTGTTCAACACCGAAACGATGATGTATCAACGCGACAACGCAATCAAACTGATGTCACTAACTCATAATCAGTTTTCTGCTCCGCGATTTTACGATTTCCGCCGACACTCGTGGAGACAAGCAGGCTACGATGACGGCGAAGCGACGGAACAATTTCAACACCCTGTTCAATACTGTTTTAACGGCAATTTGACATGCGATCGCGAAAACTGCGAATCTTCATCACTTCTTATCTGCAGCTATTGCGAACAGAATCTGTGTTTTCGCCATTTCTTTGTCGACTACCACGTACATTGGTAACTATTTTTTAAAAAATACACTTAATTTACTTGACATTAAATACTAAAACAAAAATTTTTAAAGAATTAAACAAATTCCTTCACTTTTTGTTGATGAAAAGTGAATTTTCAATTCTGAAATTTTTGCACGTACTCCCCCCTGTGAAACCCGATTTTCCCTTGTTTCGAGCCCTTGATTTTCAAGGGAAATTTTTGATTGAAACGAATTTCTGTTGTGAGTTTTTTTTGAAGAGAAACCGTGTTTTGTAAAAACCAAACAAAAGATAATAGCGACCGCAGAGAGAGTCGAACAAACGACCCAATTGGAGTCGCTAGCCACTAACCACTCGGCCACCGCTGCTCACATTTTCAATTGAAAACGACCGGACCATAACTCAAAAAAAATTGAGGCCAAATAAAACGGCCAATATCTCCAGAATGAAGCGCGATAAAAAGAAACGGTTTTCACCACGATAATCAGCATGATCGATAGTACGATTTTAGCGATTTTTTTATTTTTGGTTTTTGGCCAATAACTTGGCCAGTTCTACGATTGAGCAAAAATAACTAATACAGTAATGTTCAGCTCATCGAGACGCGTCGATTGATACCAACGACGTCAAATTACAGCGGGGATCGATGACAAGCACTCCTTGTAAGAGGGATATCAAGTACGAAATTTTTTGCATTTTCGCAATCAGTTGGCTATCCGTTGTCACACAAAACATTTGCCAAAAATAATAGAATTCCGACAACAATTCTGCGAACTCAGGAGGTTTAAAGACTGGGAGAGCGAGACAAGGAGCCGCCGGTTCCGGTGGATTGGCCACAACGACTGTGCCTGTTGGATTTGAGAACGCTGCGACAGTCGTCGACGCTGTGCCAGCCCCAGATGGCTGACATCAGCCATAAGATTGTCAAAAGGCTAATGAACCTTCCCTTGTTAGAACCTCTTCTTCGGCCGCTCTCTAAATGACTCGCGCCGCTTCCGCTCTCAATTGAATGTCGTTCAAAAAATCTTGATCCTCAGCCAATGTCGCGATTTGGCCCTTTGACCCACTTTACTTGCAAGACTGTTTTGCCCTTATCATTTTCGATTAGTTCGTTCCATTTGTCCCTAATAGCTTGGACTCTCTCGAGCGATGCCGTTACTTTGCGTTCAAGCGATTTGCATAGAATAACATAATTTTGCGTCGCGAACGTCTTCGACTTCCTTTGTATTCATTGCCCGTTCAAATGGACTGGTGGCTTCGGTTTGAATGAGCTCGTAGACGCGCCGGCCCCAACATCATTCGCAATCTTCCGGACTTTTCAGTCATTTTCACTCGTCGATTTAAATGCCCACATTGTTTTGACTGTGAATTGCGCTCTGAACGAGTGTTCTCTTTTAGAGTTGGCGGAACTGCCGCAGAAACGCGGAGATTTTCAAAACCACAACAAAGACAAAAAACCAAGGCTTCAACAGTTAAACAGAATAGGAGAAAAAGGGGAGCGTTCTAATTCATCCCCGACGGTTCATCGTTTCCAAAAAATTTCTCAATTTCTAAGACAAACATTCTAGAATGACGTTAAAACGAAGAAGATCAATTCGTAAACTTTATAGAATGCGCGAAAAGAATGAAGGTTCTAAGAAAAAATCAATTTACTTCCATAGTCTCTTTAGCTCGAGTTTTGGCGTCATTCAACATGATTCGATCTCCAAATTCTCCTGGTGAACTGTCATGTCCCGAATGCGTTGGATACTCGTGAGCAACTTCACCATCCGGAACTTGAATCACACCGGCATTTGTACGAACTCGAGCACGACATCCTGTTTTTTGAAACAACGAACATCGACATAAAATGTATCCATCTTTCAACTCTCGATGTTTCCAAAAGGTGGGTCCATTGACGACGAGAATCTTCTGTTAACAATTTGACCGTAGCATAATAAGAAAACACGATTTGGATGACAATTGAACAAGTAGTAAAAAACACTGACAAAACAACAAGATCTGACGAAAGATGTTTGTGTGATCGTAGTTTCTTTAAATGATTTCAAATTTTCGATCAAAAATTTTGGGGATGAACCGGACCGTAGATTAATTGGCAGGAATGAATCGGCGTGGATGAATTAGGACGCACTCGAGAAAAAGTAAGAGACGGAATCGGAACAAATTCTGTAACAACCGACTTGTCCAGGTCCTCGACCAACCAAATTGCCAAACCAATGAGTATCCAACCAATCATCGACTTGGAACTTTGAACCAACGAACACAATTTGAACTTGTAGCGACGATTTGTCTTTAGGAGTGAAGACCAACGCTCTCATAAAGCCAACGAACTGTAGAGTGAACGACCCACGATCTTCCACAATCACGACTTTGTAGCGAAGCGACGACTAACGACGTTGTTCAAACTTAAATGAAACACAACCAACGAATGTTGCAAATTTGACGAGGCGCGGGATTTGATGACGAATCAATCTTTCCCGGCCGATGCACCATTACTAACCTCTACATTTCAATATGGGACTACCAACGAAAACGACTGGTTTTTAATTAGAATGGGAAGAAAGTTTCCGGACCACTACAGAATGTCAAGCCAATAAAAATTTTTGTTCGGAATGCTCATTTTTATCTGGTGTTTTTTTGATTAGCGGTTATCTAATTGGTTTGGTGTTAACATCCTCGTTATTAGAATAGAGTTAAAAAGCGAACAGGTGCGATTTCTGCTCCACTACCAGTTCATGCATGGAAGCTCGAGAAAAAAGCAGGATACCGTGTATGTTTTGCCTATGGAGAGAAAACGGTTTCAACAACAACAGCAGGTGAATGGTTTAAGCGGTTCAAAAAAGAAGGAGCTCAGTTCAAAGACAAGAAACGAATTGGACGTCCAACGAAGTTACCGCAAGCTAATGTTGTACAAAGAATAGAATCCATATATGACCCCTCGTATGTTAGCTAACGAATTTGAGTGTGATCAGAAAACAATTTTTAAACTTTTGCATATGTCGAAAGAAATGGAAGCTTGCTCGTTGTGTTCCGCATCGATTTACGGTAGTGCAAAAAACAATCGAGTTCAAGTTGCTCAACAGCTTCTCACTCGTCAACAACAAGTTTTCTTACTCGAGACCATGATCACTATGGACGAGAAGTGGATTGTTTTACGCAATCCATATCGCAGACATCGGTGGTTAGTGAAGGTCGAGCGCCTGCGATAATAGCAGTTCGTAATTTTCGTCAAAAAATTAAGTGGGAAATTTTTTGCCAAAATTTGTTCAATTAGGTCATGATATTCGTATTCTGGAGTGTGCACGGCATTCACCATTGGGAGCTATTGGAACAGGGTCGTACAACTAACGCACAGATTTACTGCGAACAGCTTGAAAGTTTGAGTAGAACTTCGTTGGTGGTCGTACTCCCATTCTTTTGCAACGCGATAACGCATGTCCACGCACTGCACGGCTCACCCAACAGATAGTCCAAGAACTCCGCTAGGAGCTAATACCTCACACCGCCTACAGTTCAGACACCGCGCCAAGTGATTACTATCTTTTTCGATCAATGGAACACTTTTTACGCGGACGTTTCTTCGATACGGTGGATGAAGTCAAAGAAACAACTCAGCAGTTCTTCTATTCAAAACCTCCAGAGTTCTACAGGCGTGGTATCACAAATCTAGTTGATCGTTCGGAATCGGTTTTAACAGCGCAAGGAAATTATTTTATTGATTAAATTAAATACCTGTAAAGTCCCATTGATTTAACTACTAAAAGTTCTAAAACTACACACCAAAAAGTAAAGGTTCCACAAAAATTAGCATCCGGAACAAAATTCTTAGTCGTTTGGCATTCTGTAGCTGTCTGGAAACGTTCTCGCCATTCTAATAAATAACCTCAAACTTGAGTTAATAAACCGTTTATTGGGTGATCGCGATCAATCTCAATACAACAATTTGACCTTAAGGGTCACTGAAAGTCAACGAACAAAAGGGGGCCTTAAGGTCTCAGAAAAAGATATAAAAACAACAAGTTTGGCCAATCGGCTTAAAAACAGCAATACAAAAGAAGGAAAAAGATCTACGAACAAGGTCGTAGGCCGTAGAACAAAACTGGAGGAACTTCGGAGGTGGACCTTTTGGTCCGCAACAATTTAAGCGATTTGGTGGTTTTATTCGCGTTCTGACGCGACAGCAGTCTTCAATTTTGTTTGGTGAGAACATTGATGGAACGGCACGGCGAATGAATCTGAAAAAACACAGAATTAGTACGATCGCAAACACAACCACCACTCGAAAGCTTTGAACAAGTCGAAATTAGAATTGAAACAAAAATGATTATGCATATCCATTTGACTCCAAATCTTATTTGCGAGCTTCTCGTACAAATACAATGACAGTTTTTTTATCTTCGTGATCCTCATAATTTCAAGTTTAGCGCTTTAACTGCAATCAATGAATGGACTTGGAACTTGTCAGAATTGAAATCCACGCAGTTGATCGGACGACTTGGTCAATTCAGTGAGAGTGGTTTGTATATTGAAGACATTTGATCAAATCGCCTTAACAAAGATCGGTCTGTCGTTGGAAATAGCTCAATCTTCCGGTGCATAAACTGGACTCCTAAACAATGATCAGTGACCGCATTTGAACTCATCGGCCAGTGTCCTTGCTCGACATTTACTCTGCAACACTCAACCTCCAAGTTAAAACGAAGGTGAAAATGCAACTCGCTTTGTTATCCCTTCAAATAACCATGAGATTTTTAATTCATAAATGCGGTTGACATTCGCGAAAATCACTCGCTCAGGCCGGTCGGTTGAATTTTTTCTCTCCCGCCACCGGAAGGTTTTTTCTCTGTTTACGGCCGCTCTTTGCCGCAGACAGACATTGGGAGCAACCCGTGGCTGGGCCCAATGGCGAATGGCGCTAAACGTCACACGAGAAAACGAAGGCGACAAGGCGCGTTCAACTTGTGCAGCTACAACGTCCGTTCAATCGCCGCCGACGCCCGCCTGGCCAACCTGACCGAAGAGCTCCGCCACCTCCGATTTGACGTTATTGGATTGAGTGAAACCCGACGCTCGGGAATCGACCGCATCGAGCACGACCTCAACCCGGCATCGGCCGTCATTCTCTACAACTCCGGACGGACCGACGGCCAACGAACAAATGCGGGAGTTGGATTCATCGTTACGGCCGAAGCCGACCGGCACATCAACGTTCTCAACATCTCGGAACGAATCATCCAACTCGTGTACACCAACCCACATGGACGAAAGATGCGCGTTACGCAAGTTCATGCTCCCTGCCACGACGAAGACTACGGACACGTTCATAGACGACCTCCGAAATGCCACTCTTCCCGGAACGTCTACCGAAGATCTCATCATCGGCGACTTCAATGCGCGTGTGGGAAGCGACCAGCCGACCCAACAGCACGTCGGCGCCTTCTGCTCGGGCCAACGAAACGTTCGAGGACAGAAGATGGTCGACTTTGCGGAATCCGCGGGCTACTACATCCTCAACTCGTTCTTCCAAAAACCGACCGGACGACGATGGACTTGGAGGTCGCCAAATGGAGCCACGCTCAATGAGATCGACTACGTCCTCGCCCGCAACCGAAGATCAACAACCGACGTCCAAGTTCTCAACCGCTTCAACGCCGGAAGCGACCATCGCCTCATCCGAGCCAAAGTGCAAATGAAGAAGATGCGAAGCAAACGACCAACACCCCGACGTCTTCCGCCGGACTACGACGAACTTCGCTTGAAGACCGCACTCCTTCTCGATGGACGCACAAACGACCAAAGCGATGGGCGAAGTGGATCAAGCAAGTGGCAGCAACTCCAAAGCGCTCTCAAAGATGCCGCTGCGGCCGCCGAAAAGCGATGGGAAATACGCCCAAGAATCTCCAACCAAACGCTCGACCTATTACGACAAAGACGAGATCTCAAATTCGGCATCACGTCCTCGACATTCCCAGCGGCCCAGCGAGCACAAGCCCTCATCCAATACGCCGAGCTCAACAAGATGATCCGAGGTGCTTTGAAGAGCGACCTCCACAACCACCGAATCGACGTCCTCAAGCGAGCACTCGAGAAGAACCGACTGAAACGCGGAAGAATCGAGCTGGCGCACAAAAGAACAACGATCTCGCAATTCCAACGAGAAGACGGATCGCTAACCACGACCCCTGCAGAAGCTGCCGAAGTCGCCGCCAACTTCTATTCGGAACTCTACTCGTCAATCAATGGTCCGCCCGATGACGAAACCAACTCACCAATCAACCGACCGATTTTGGCAACCGAACTCAACGCGGCTGCCAAACGGATACGAGGGAATACGGCACCGGGAGCAGACGGAATTCGGTCAAAAGCAGCGAAATTCGGCGTTCCGATCATCGCCAGCCAACTCGCATCGGCGGCCAACCTTATGTTCGAGTCGGACGACATACCGAACGGCTTCGCACATGCAAACACGATCCTACTCTACAAGAAGGGCGACCGTACCGATGTCTCCAACTACCGGCCAATTTCGCTCCTCCCATCGCTCTACAAAGTCGTCACTCGAGCTCTGGCCCAACGCATCGAAGACGCCGTCCAACAGCATCTGCCAGTGGAGCAAGCAGGATTCCGGCGGGGCTTCTCAACCAGCGACCACATCCAAGCAATCAATCAACTCCTTGAGAAGTCCTACGAATACTCATCTCCGAGGCAATCAACCGCCACCTTCCTGATGTTCATCGACTTCAAGAAGGCTTTCGACAGCGTGGAGTACGCAGCAATTTGGCGAGCACTCAACCACTACGGAGTGGACGATGACACGATCAAGATGGTCAAGAAGCTCTACCTCAACGGCTCCTCCTCAATACAAATTGCGCATGCATCTGCACCCTTTGAAGTCCAACGAGGAGTCCGACAAGGAGACGCCCTTTCGCCACTCATCTTCATCGTCTGCCTTCAATACGCTCTCGACCACATCGATTGGGAAAACGATGGAATCAACGTAGATGGCCGCCAACTTCGCTATCTTGCGTACGCCGATGACGTGGTCTTGATAGCTGCAAACACCGAAGAACTCGAGCGAATGACGGCAAAACTCGTAGATGCATGCAAACCAACCGGCCTCGAAATCAACGCCCGAAAATGCGAATGGATGACGTGCGACCGGCATGGTGGCCCGAGCAACAGCACGATCACAATCAACGGTTCAACAATCAACCAAACAACATCCTTCGTGTACCTCGGCCAACTCATCCAATTCCCGCGAGACCACGGCCACGAGATCGGAAGACGCATTGGAGCGGCATGGGGCGCATTCGGGCGAGCACGGACACTGCTGACGAACAGAAGTGTGGCAATTCATCTTAAACGACGCTACTTCCACACCTGCATCATGCCATCACTTCTGTACGGATGCGAAACATGGGCGACCACAAAAACGAACCTTCTTCGGATCCTGCGAACTCAGCGCGCAATGGAGCGACAAATGCTTGGACTCCGACTTCGCGACGGCAAACGAGCAAGCTGGATCCGCAGCACCACGAAACTCCGCGACGTGGTAGTGGCCGCAAAACGGCGCAAATGGCGGTTTGCTCTGAAGACGCTCAACCGAACCGATGGTCGCTGGACGAAGCAACTAACGGTGTGGACACCAACAACCAGCCGACCACGAGGACGGCCGCCAACCCGATGGGAAGACGACGTCCGCAAACACAACGGCGTCCCACGAGCAGCAACCCACCGTTCATGGACGAACGCCGCCCGGGATCCAAGAAGATGGAAACAGATGGAATGGACGTTTGCACGACCGCTGAAATTCCGACGTCGCCGCCACTAACCTCATGTGACAATCACCGCAACACTCCGGCGCCCCCGGTTTCTTCCTTCTTTGTTCATTGTTGCGAAGTGTGAATAAACAAATGCGGTTGAAGAGTAACAAGACGTTGAAGTTTGTGATTGAATGCCAATGAATCTTTCAGCTACTGGTCTTTCACTCTCGTTCATTCCAATATGTTTGTTCATATCCTGTTGATTAAAAAACTACAATTAAAAGTTCTAATAAATCAAACAAAAGCCACGAAGTATTGAAAAACTTTATTTCCTAGAGAAAACAACCAACTCAATTGAAATGATCTTTGGGTTGTCTTCTGAATCTTCTTGCTCCTTTGCGTTGACTCGGTTGTCGTTAACGATCCACATACAATGGCGTTGTAAAAGTCGATAAGTTCAACTGACAACTTCATTAAGTCTACCAAAATTTACTTTAGTCTGTTTAGTATTAAAAGACAATTTCGTGTCCTTGTTACTGGGAATTTAAGTCGACAACTCCAGGTCATCAATCCGCAGTAACAAGAACGAATGTCTAGACCAACAATATGCACAACCCAAAAAGCCTACCTTTGGTTTTTTTCGTCGTGTTTTTTCATGTGATATGCAACAGTAACTCGACGATTTGAGTCCGTGATGTTGGACGTGTTGTTGTTTGTCCGGCTTGTTTCTTTGACCATCTCTTAGCCGCAGTCTTAAACTGGCGAATCCTAGCGGTCTTTGATTCGATCGGTTTAGCATACTTCTTGCGCTTTATCCATGCAACAGCCACCTAATTGGCAGTCTTAATCATCTCATTAGCAACGATACTAAAAGAATGAAATAAATGAAAGCATTGAAGCTATAAACTAACAGAATAGTTCAAACCTAAGGTATACTGCTCTTCCCAACAAACGATAGACCGAAACTCGCATTCTGAAAACAAAATTCAGTAAACATGTGAGATTCAATGGGCAACCTCAAAAGTTATGTCAAAATTTGTACCTCCGTTTTGACTTTTCAACTTGATTTAGACCTTAGCTCGCTACTTCTTCAATAACAGCAACAATCGAAAAGAGTAAAGTAAAAGATTGAGAAGAAAGAACACGAAGAAACGCGAAGAAAATTCCCGAAGCTTTAGAGACAACCGACTCATCCAACAGCCAAACACAAACTGATTAACAAACAGCAAAAACTGCGAATCGATGATCTAAATGATTGCGCCATTCAAACTGCAAATCCCTTGCTCCTGTTCCGCTTGGCTGTCCGTAACCTCATGCAAATTTTTGTTGAATGTTCATTCGAAAGAAGAGCTCGAAAGTGTTGTTCGTTTTGATTTTCAATCCTTCACTTCTTACCTGACGAGCATTCGTTCAAATTTTTTGAGTGTCTTTCGATTGAGGTGAAAGAATCGAACCAATTTGCTTGTTTTCAGCTCAAACTCACTTTCAGGGTCTAGCAAGAAAGAACTCTCCACTCTTTTCATCCCAAAGTTTATAGATTGCATTTTTCTATCAGTCGACGTTTTACAACCAAAATAAACGTCGTACGTTTCTTCCTTCTACTCGATCGTTTTTTCACAATTCTTTAATACCAACAAATAGACAGGGCACTAACCAAATGATATGAGCTGGCCACGTTAATGTTTGTAACTGTGTTGTCAGATCTTAAAAAACAACTCAAAAATCCACAGACACAAACTTTGATGAACAATCAAAAGTTCAAGTTGTTTATTCTTTACACTCAAACCAAACAAACCGATTGTACTTCTTATCATCATCACTTTCCGAAACTTTTTTGTTTATCAGTTTGCAAAAAGTACTTCAAATCACCGAAAACAGAGACGACATCCAAATGAATCAAATTACATCTGCTTTTAAGCTTTCAGTTATTGAATGATTTTCATGCATTTGGTTGATTACAAAGACCTACAAACGGCACTTCCACTGCAATCATCGGCAACTCGAATCCACAGTTTATCCGCTGCAAAAGACTTGTTGATTGCAGGCGTTTCTCTGGCTGGAATCAACAGTCAAATGCCTTACAAAGAGTACGATCGTTCTGATTGACAGACTCGAAGAAATAAACCAAATCTCTGTCTTGCAATCCAATTGACAGGTCACTTTCTTTATCAGCCAAAATTTTTGTTCTTTGCCTTTTGAATTGAAGGTTTGTTCTTTATTGCTACTTATCGGCTGCTAGTGGATTGACAGGTTTCTGTATTCAAGTCCATAAAGGGCTAATTGGATGGCGCCATTGTTCTAATCAGTGGTTCAAGTGGTTGCAAATGATCACGTTTGACCACCAGCTGTCAATCCAATGGCGCCGAGGAACCACTTCTTTTTTGTTCCGTTGATTTCGACTCATTTATAAGCAGCGACCAACGACCGTTCCAGTTACCAACACCTTGAGTCCGGTCCCCTCATTTCACCGATGAGAACTGTCTTGGTGTGCCTCCTCGCGGCTTTGGCCGTGAGCGCCAACGTTCCGAAACCTTTCAAAGGTGATAACTCGTTTGTCTATCGTTTCGACACCCAAGTCGCCTCGTCCTTGATTGGATCATCTTCTGATGCCATCCAACAAGCCGCTGCAACTCGTCTACGCGCTGATGTCCACATCAGCTTCACCAACGATCGACATGCTAAACTTCAACTTCAACACGTTCGTTTGGGCGAACTGAACGGTGAGATGCCGAAATCTCAACGCGTTCAACCATTCGAGCACTTCGAGAGCCGTGACATCCCGCAAGAGCTCAAGCAAATGTTGGAAATGCCATTGAGTGTCAGTTACGTCGATGGAGTCGTCGAACGCATCAACTTCCACGAAGACGATGCCGCTTGGTCGAAGAACATCAAACGTGCCGTTCTCAACATGATCCAATTGAACTTGAAACGCAACGATTTTCAAGGACTCAAAATGCAAAGCAGCATGCCGCAAGAGGAACAAGAGAAGGAAACTCCAGTCTTCACGATTCCCGAGGTTTGATTTCACGTGTTTTCTGTTTTTATTTTACTTTTTAGATCACTTTGGAAGGTGAATGCGAAACCATCTACACTGTTCAAAAGAGCCCGAAGTACGTTGAAGAAGACGAGCAATCGACTTTCAACGTCACCAAGGCCGTCAACTTTGACAAGTGTATCCGCACCGCTGATGTTTCCTATGGTTATCAACCGAATCCCGCTCAACAAGTCCGTTGCTTGAACTGCCTTCGTCAACAACAAAACCAACGTGACGCTCAAATCGTTGAATCCGTTCGTTACACTCACTGTCAATTGGAATGTCAACCCAACAAGCCAAATGACGAGAACGATTTGGAACGCTCAACTGTTGCTCGTTACGAATTGGCCGGCAAACGTGAGAAATACGCAATCAAACGTGTTCACATGTTGTCGCAATACGTTGTCAAGGCCCAAAACCCGGAAGGTCAGAACGCTGTTACTCAAGTTGTTGCTCTCTCGGAATTGACGTTCAAAGAGCACAACGGTAACTCTAAGATGGTTGGCTCTTTCAAACAATCCAGCACTGACGAGACTTTGATGTACTCGCCCGAATGGGACCTGAAGGAGAAACGATTCTACATGGCCGGTGATGAGGAATTCGAGAAGAACTCGCCTTTCAGCGTAAGTGCTCTCTTATCTTATCAGTGCCACATTCTCGTTCTTTTAGAAGGTGCAAAAGAAGGAGCAAAAAGTTGCTCACTCTGTTCGCTCGATTCTTCAACAGTGGGGCAACAAACAACAGGGTTACGAATTGGATTCTGCCCTTCACTTCAACCGTCTTGTCGAAACTGTTCGTCAATCAACTGTGAAGGAGCTTCGTCAAATCGAACAAGTCGTTCTTTCTGGAGCTCAACAAGATGGTGAGCAATGCTGGTGCAAACAATGCAACAAGAACTGTGAAGAACAAGCCAAATCACTTTTCTTGGACAGTTTGGCCGTCGCCGCTACTCGCAACTCGCTTTACGTCTTGGCCGAGAAGATCGTCAAACAAGACATCCAGACCACGAAAGCCGTTCAAACTCTTCAAACCTTCGTCGCCAATCAACACTCGCCTTCCGAACAACAAGCGAACATCTTGGAACGAATTGCCAAACACGAAGTCGCCCACCGTTCTCCAATCTTGAAACAAACCGCCTGGTTGAGCTTTGCTTCAGCCGTCGGATCCCTTTGCCGTGAGTTTATCACTTGGGTTTTCCTTACTGATGTTCGTTGACTTTTAGAAGATCAACCAGCTCAAGGACAAAAGGAAAACTTCCGAGTTGAAGAGATCTGCCCACGTGGAAAGAAAGAGCAATACAAGAACACGCTCTTCCAACAATTCCAAAAAGCCGAGAACACCTACGAGCAAATCCTTATGCTCAAAGCCATTGGAAACGCCGCTTTGGACAACTCGATCGAAGAACTTCGTCAAATTGTCAAGCAACAAAGCCAATCGACTTTGGTTCGTATGGAAGCCATCGATGCCATGCGCCGTTTGCGCACTTCCATGCCTCAGAAGGTTCGTCAGGTTTTGCTCCCAATCTTCCAAAACCAACGTGAACAACCCGAAATCCGTATGGCCGCTTTTTCGATGATCATGTAAGTCCTGTAATTTGATCGTTTGGTTTCATTGTTTTTTTTTGTTCAGGTACACTCTTCCTGAGAAGTCGATTATTGATCAAATGACCTTCACCGTCATCAATGATCGTTCCCAAAACGTCAAGTCCTTTGTTCTCTCAACCATGGAAGCTCTCGCTCAATCGCCGAGCTCTGCCGAACAACAAGTTGCCAACCACTTGAAATCGGCTTTGAAGATGGTCAAGATCAATGGTGGTCAATTGCGCTCAAGCCAAAAACACCGTGTGCCAATCTATGTCAGCGAAAAACAAAACACCGAAGAACAAAACATCTTCTTGGGTTTGGCTTCAATCGTCTCGCCATCCAACATGATCCCGATCCATTTGTCCGCTTCATTGCAGTCCGCTTTGAATGGAGAAGCCACTGCTGAGAACTTGCAAATTAGTTTCACGCAAAAGAACTTGGAACAATTGTACGAGAAGCTTTCCGACTACGCTCAATCCTATTTGTCGTCCAACAACCAACAGAATGAGGGTAGCGGTAGCCAATCGGTCAAGAACCTTCGCAACGTCTACTCAACTCTTGGAATCAAGAGCCGTCGCACCGGATCCTACTACTTGTCCACGGAAGAATCTGATGAGATGGTCGACGAGAAGAATGGAAAAACGACTGGAAATCAACCATTCGGTATGATTGTCATTCGATCCAGTAAGTTGGAATTTACTTGACAATAACATAATCTCGTTTCTTTAGACGATGTTGATATGGGTATTGTCCCAATCAGCGAACATCAACTCCCACAAGCCATTCGCAAGGTGATTCAAGGTCAACAAAAGCCTCAACTTTCGGACTTCGAAGGCTTGAGCCATTTGCTTTCTTCCGGTCAACAATTCCAACGTCACGGCGCTATTACTCTCAACGAGAAGAAGACGAAGATCCCGACGACTTCTGGTTTCCCGTTGGCGCTAATCCGTCAAGTCACTGCCGTTGGATCCGTCGAAGGTCAACTCAAAATGCGATTCGAGTCTGAAAGTTTGGACAACAAACGAGGATTGAACGCTGAATTGAAATTGCGTACCAGCGTGATTGCCACTCACCTTCACAAAACTGAACTCTGGAGCCCTGTAAGTTTACTTTGTTTTGTTTCTGATTACATTTCCCTTTTAGATGATCATCTCTGGAGTTGAGACCGTACGAACTGCTGAGATGAACGGACCTTTGGAAGCGAAACTTCGCGCTGGTTCCTCGATGGTTGAGCTCACGATCCGTCCTCCTCAAGAACACAAGGTGCGATTCTTTGCACTCCATACTTTGCCGATGACCTTCACGACCCAATTCGATATGGAGACTCGCACTCAACGTCAACCACGTGTCCGCACCGTGCACAATTGGTCCATGGAGCAAGCTCAACGTGAATACCATCTTGGAAACCAACAACAGAAGACGATCCAAATGGAGGGACACTACCACGAGGTCGCCAATGCTGCTCAACTTCTCCAAGCACTGTACACCACCGAGAACAACGTGCACTACTACTATGTTCCGAATGAACAATCTCCGAAGGAGCTGAAAGTACGCATTTCGGGCAACATGTTCCAGAAGCACAACGGACACTCTCGACCGGAAATGGACTCGTTCTACACTGGAAACAAAGGTGGATTCCAACCGATCTACGAAGAGGACTACGAAGGAATGGAATTGGAGAAGGACGAACAACGTCAAAGTCGCTTGTCTTCGTACCAAAAACAATACTCCGGAAAGAACGCCTACAAGCATCAATTGACCGTTGAAGCCGAAGCTCGTTATCCCGAGAAGACCTACAAAATGGTTACCGAACTCAAAGGTGCATGTGACGCTCAACTCAAACATTGCAAACTGTTCATTGATGCCGAACGTTCTCCAATGCAATCGGAAAGCCAACAATGGATATTGAAGGCCAAGATCCAAACCGTTGCACCGGAAATCGTCCGCGAAGAAGAGAATCCAAGCGAAAAACAATCTCGCATGCTCATCAAGATCGACAGTGAATGGGGAGCCGACGAGAAGAGCCAAATCAACGCCCGACTTCAAGCCGAACCGACAAAGAAGATGGGACAACAAAGTGAACAATCCGAAAACCAATGGAGCCGTTTCATGAACAAGATCGATTTGGTTGCCGAATTCCAACTCCGTCCGCAACAGAAGCACACCATTCAACAATACGTTGATTTGTTGAAGGCCAAATACTTCTGGCAATTGACATCTCAACATCACCAAGGCGAACCTGGAGTTGTTCGTGCTTCGGTTCTCATTGACCCGATCACACGCCGTCAGGCCAATTTGACGGTTCAAACTCCGCAAGAACGTTTGCGCATCCAATCCGTTCAAGTCCCAACTTCCGTCTTGGTTGCCGTCGCCTACCCATTGGAACGCCGTCCGAGCAATCTTCAATCAATTGGTGATCTTTTCCAATCCGTCTCCAGTTTCGGAGGTGCCGAGTGCCAGGTCAACGAACGTCGAGTTCGCACGTTCGATGGTGTTGCCTACAAAGCTCCAATCTCTTCCTGCTGGTCGATCCTTGCCAAAGATTGTTCACGTAAGTCTTTTGATTGCTTTCGATTACTAATCCGAGTTTTTAGGCGAAGAACCACGATTCGTTGTTATGATGAAGAAGACCGACGAGGAAAAGAAGGTCCGAATCATCACCCAAGACAACACGATCGAATTGATTGGTCAATCGGAGAACGCGAAAGTCAAAGTGATCATCGATGGTGAACACGTGAAGGACGAAGACCGATTGTCCGACGAGGGAGTTGAAATCAACTTCAACCAAGTCTACGTTTCGAAACGCGGTATCAACGTTGAGTTCGATGGACAAGAAGCCAAAGTGAAGATCGGTGGACAGTACAAGAACATTCAATGCGGATTGTGCGGTCACTACAACGACGAGGAAGACGATGTTTTTCGCATGAGCAACAACCAACGCAGCAACAACCTCAAGGAATTCCATCGCTCATACACGATGAAAAACGAGGAATGTGAAGAGAGCAAGCTGAACAAGTTCTACCAACAAAACAGCAACGAGTTCTCCGTCCGTTCACGACAACAAGGCCGCCAAAATCGCCATCAATGGTACGACGACAATTCTTCATCCGAGGAATCGAACCAATACTCGAACCAAGAGCAATGGCAAAACAGCGAGGAACAAGACGACCAAAAGAGTAAGTCTTAGGAAACACGACAAGCAATTAATCACTTGTTTTCAGACATCAAACCGGTTGAGCGCACTCAAGTTATTGAGTACAACCACAAAGTTTGTTTCTCGACTGAGCCGGTCAAACGTTGCCCACGTGGAAGCACTCCGGACGATGATGCCGAGACCAAACCAGTGAAGGCGCAATTCTTCTGCGTTGAGCGCACTTCCACTGAAGGTCGTCAATTGCTTCGTCAAGTCCGCAAAGGCCAAACCGTCGATTCCAACGATCGCAGTCCGGCTTTTGTTGAAACTGTCGAGCAACCGACCAAGTGCCTCGCCTACGGAGCCTGAGGCCTCAATTCCACAATTTTCTTAATTCACACTGTCATGTTGTAGTTTAGAAATGTTATGTGAGTAGTTCCGCATAGCATGTAGTGAAATTTAGTTATAAACATGACAAGGTTCAATTGGTTGTTGATTGGAAAGAAACTAAAACAACTCGATATAATAGTCGTGAGTTCGCTCAAGCAACAATCAAATGGTCTGAAGTCAAATCAACTGCTAAGCTTAATGGCAGCTGAGATCTCAACAAAGCTCGTTCACAAAACAATGTGCAGTGAATTGAATTTATTTACGAAAAACAGAAAGAACAACTCGTATGAATAAAAGGAGTACGGAGAGATCGATCCATAGAGAACAAGAACCAAAAGATTACTGACTTGAAACTCGTCGAAACAATTTGACTTCAAAGCGGTGGACTGAAACAAATCATTCACTCAACAGTTGAAGTCTCGCTGGCACTTACTAGTTCAAAATCGGCGCTGGTGGCGATAGCGGAAGACTGTCAGGTAAAGGGATGTGAGGATAAAATGCTTGCGGTTGCATTTGACCCATGAAATAGGGATCGTAAGTTGGACAAAACGGTTGAGGTGGTGGATAAGCAAAAATGTTAGGAGGCCATTGAGTCGGAGCGTTCGGAAACCAATTTCCGGTCCATTGAGCAGGTGATGGCGAAGTGTAGAAGCCCGAATCGGGGGTCGGTATTTGAAGATTCAATTGAACATCGTTGTTCCATTGAACTGCTGTTGAGTTTACAGCCTGTGATTCAGCAGGGGCAATTTTTTTGCTGTTTTCCTGCAAATGACATTTAAAAGAAAAACGTTTCGACTTTCACCTCAACCTTCGATTGTCGCTCTTTGCGTTGAACATGACGATGTTGACAAAGAGCGCCGTTCGAGCAACGACCCAGTTGTGAGAATTGAGAACAAATGCGGCCCATTGATTGTCTAAACGAAACAATTGAATGAAACCAGCGATTCGAACTTACTGCGGATTTCGAAGTTCGTGTTCTCCGTGAGCAAAATCGCAACGATCTCCGAACTTACAGTTGTTAGTTTGCCACAATTTGCAGATGGCAGTCTTGTAGCGATCATCTCGATTGATATAGAATTGAGTGTTAATAAACTGACGTTGCGGATACCAACGACAGATATTCTGCACCTTCCTAAACACCATTGAAAGAATGAGAACACGTTCGATTGCAACTCACGGCTTCTCGTTCTGCATCCCATCACCTGCGCCATTGACCACTGACTGACCTTTCTGATCGTCGTTCCCACCTCCCAACTCGTCTTTTTTCTCGCCATAATCGTTGTTTTGACTGCCGTGACTATGTGGAAGACGAGGGTTTCCACTGAAATGAAAAGAATCGATTACGTTTACTATCTCGATTTTACCTCACGGACTCCGAGTTGTTGTAAACTCGAGAGGCATTACGAAACGGACCTGGGGCTTTTTGAGAACTTCCGTTCATCGCCTAAAAGATCAAAATCAGAACTCGAAGACGCTCAAATCGATTTGTAATCACGACAACAAAAACAACTCTAAGACTCCATTTCTGCGCCGACCGTTTTGCTTTCCGTTGCAATTCACTCGTTTGACCGTCAGTTTCACGATCGCTAAGGGAGTCAGAACGAAAAAGTGACGAGAGAGTGTGTGTACAGTAAGTCCAAAAGAAGAGTTCGTTTCTTCTTCGGTTTGGCGGGCGATTTGTTTTCCGTTTTTTCGATTCGAATTTGTTGTTTCAGATTGCGATGTCTCTGGAATCGCTGGAGATCACCGATTTCAAGTCATTCAAAGGAAAACACGTTATTGGACCGTTTAAGAACTTCAGCGCAATCATCGGACCTAATGGCTCGGGTTGGTATTCAAGTCAGCAGTTTGTTGAGAAGTTCGAAGTTTAGGAAAATCGAATCTCATGGATGCAATTTCGTTTGTTTTGGGAGAACGCGGCACCAATTTGCGAGTTCGCAAGTTGGGGGTAATCGTTAAAATAGCAAATGACTCAGAAATTGCGATTTAGGATCTGATCCACGGGGTTTCCGTTGGACGACCGTCGGGTACGCGATGCAAAGTGCAAATGAATTTCATTGACAAACACAACAAACGACATACGTACAGTCGCTCCATCGTTTCGACGACCAGTTCCGAATACAAAGTCGATGGTCGGCCCGTACAACCGAAAGAGTATCGTGAGGCGTTGAAGGAAATCAACATCTTCATTAAAGCTCGCAACTTTCTCGTTTATCAAGGTGCCATCGAACAAATTGCGATTCAAAGTCCGAAAGAGTTGACCGGATTGATTGAAGAATTGTCGGGGTTAGTGGTTGGAATGTTTTGCGATTTGTTTTCGTGTTTAGTTCACTTGAGAAGAAGCACGAATACGAACAACTGAAAGCCGAAATGCAAAAGGCCGAAGCCGAAGCTCAAGAGATTATGAGTCGACGTCGTGATGTAGCAATGGAGAAGAAAGAAGCAAGAGCCGAAACAGAGCAAGCTCGCAACTACCAAGCGCTACGTGACGATTTGGTTAGTTCGCATAGTCGGTCTTAGACTTTAAATGTAATGTTGTTCAGACCGCGAAAAACTGTGATCTCTATTTGGCTCAGATCTACGCCGTAGAACAAAGTCGGAAGAAACTTCAAAATCAATTGGACGCCCTCACGAACGAAGCCGACGCAATTCGCCAACGAGAAGCAGCTCACCAACAAGAGGTCACGAAGAAACATCAAATTGTTCGCCAACGATTCCGAGAATTAACAAAACTTGAGGACAAACATATTAAAGAAGTAAGTGCTGAACGAATGATTATATCGATCCTTTGCTTCAGAACAAGAAAGTCGCTGACCGCCGTCCTATTTGCGTACAAAGTCGTAAAGTAGTCGACCATATCAAATCGAAGTTGGACTGCGCCAAGAAAATTCATCAGGCAGCCAAAAAGAAAGCCGAGGAACACACGAAGCACGTCAAAGAAGCCGAACGAAAACTTGAGTTCGTTTCGTTGTTGCGTTCTGTTAATCTCGTTAATGTTTAGAGAGGCACAGAGAAAGAAAACCGAACTGAAGAAGCGACTTACTCGCGAATCGAAACAACAGAAACTGAATCTCAATGAGCAACAGATCGCTGAGTATCGTCAATTGAAGAACGACGCCGAGAAGCAGACGACGATTGTTGCCGCAAAACTCTACAATCTGCAACAGGACCAGGAATCGGATCGAGCGGTCGTTTCACACGAGAAGCGTAGATTGGAAGAATGCAACGAACGAATTCGAGAGGTGAATTGACCCTTCAATTTACGTTACCTAGTCATTACAGAAAACTGATGAAATCGAACGTGAAAAGCGCATTATTGAGGCTTTGAAAGAAAGCATCACACATAATCAAGAGCAAATTGAAAAGGAAAGAGCCGAATTGAAGGAAATCGAGAAACAAGTGCGTTAACTGACCTTCGATTGCGTATTATTGTTTTTGCGTTCAGGTTCTTTTGTTTAACGAAGAAAGCAAAAAGTTGAACGATCAATTGAACGATGTGGTGAAGCGAATTATCGACGCAGATGACGATACGAACGAAAACAACCGTGAACAGAAGCGTCGCGAAGCTTTGGAGAACTTGAAACGTGTGTTTCCGGACAAAGTCTACGGACGTTTGGTTGAGTTGTGTACTCCATCGCACAGAAAATACGCAGTCGCAATGACAAAAGTGATTAATATCGAACTGATCGCACTTATTCAAGACGTTTAGATTTTGCGAAAACACATGAACTCGATTGTTTGTGATACGGACGAAACGGCTCGACTGTGCATCTCGTATCTTCGCGAACAACGGCATATGCGCGAAACACTATTGCCGTTGAGTTCACTCGACGTTCACCCCTTGAATGAGAGTCTACGCAACATGGCCAATCCACCGAATGTGAAACTCATTTACGATGTCATTCAATGCACTGTTCCGGAAGTGCGAAAAGCCGTGCAATTTGCTTGTGGAAATGCGTTGGTCACTGACAACGCTGAACAAGCTCGCCAGTTGGCCTACGGGACTGATCGTCATCGTGCAGTTGCGTTGGATGGAACACTCTTTCAACCAAATGGTGTCATTTCCGGTAGAACAGACTTCGTTAACCGATCAATTCCTTGAACTCTTAGGTGGTGGATCGGATTTAAAAGCTCGCGCCAAACGTTGGGACGAACAACTTATTCGAAAACTGAAAGAAGAAAAACGCGTTTTGACGGAGCAACTCAAGACTTTACAAGCCAACGCAAAACGTGAACTTGACGTTGAAATGAAACTTCGTCAAATTCAATCGTTGGAGAAAGTTATTAGCTGCACAACTCCCGATATTAAGAATCGCACTCAACAACTTCAATCGTTGGAAATTAAATTGGAAGAATATCAATCGGAAGTTGAGATCATTCAAGTGAGCTTTACAACCAATAGCCTTCACATTAACAATATTTTAGACTCGAATCGCTGACAAGGAAGCTCAGATTGCGGAGCGAAACGACACGATCGAAAACGCTGAAAAAGAGAAGAGTGATAAGGAAGATAAGGTGTTCGCAGATTTCTGTAAACGAATTGGCGTCAAACACATTCGGTTGGTTGTGTCTAATTGAGAAATGATTTAACTTGATTTCAGCGAATACGAGGAAGGCGAACTTCATTTCTATCAAGAAATGGAACGTCAGTTGAGCGAATGTGATGCCGAAGTGAGTAAACTGGAAAACGAACTCGATTATCTGCGTGCCGAGAATCGTGAAACGGCTGTTGAACGCGAAATTGAGGCCATCAAAACGTTGGAACGGGACTTGAAAGAGCGAGAAAAGTCTCTGGAGGAGGAAACAAAACGTTTGGCCGAAATCGAAGAGGAAGTGGAGAATTTGAAAGCTGAAATCGCAACGAAAAAGCAGTTGGTCGAAGAAGCCGAGACCGAGCTTACGCACCTTCGCAAAGAAGGAAGCACAGTCGAGAAAGAGCTTCACAAGCTAGAAAAGAAGATTCTTCAACAACAACAACTGATCACTCGGAAGTCGAGTCGTCGACACGATTTGCTTTACGAATGTAAAGTGAACGTTGTCGAATTGCCGTTGGTACGCGGTTCTCTTGATAAGCTTATTGTTCTGGATGCAATAATGAGTGAGTAGAAGAGATTGCTAATTAATTACATTGGATGATCCTTCAGCCGATGATTCCACCAACGGTGGTAGTCAGGTGCCGAGTTCCCAGCTAACGGATTCACTCACAACTGCCGAAGAAATTGAAGTTAATTTCCGAAGACTTAACGCAAAAACCAAACGCTTGTTGGAGGATGAGAACGAAACCGCGACATACGTAGTCCAATTGGAAAGAGCAGTGAAAGAAGCTGAGCAAAAGCTTTCAAATTTACAAGCTCCGGCTACTGACGCTAATCAACGGTATGCTCGAACTATTCATTTGCTGTTAAGCTGATATTTTAGCATGGAACAAGTGAAGGAACGTGAACAGGAAGCCACCAAAGAATGTGACGCATCGCGTCTTAAGGCTCGTAAAGCTCATACTGCTTTTGAGAAAGTGAAGAACGAACGTTATCGTCTTTTCCAAGAGTTTTTTGAACCAGTCAGTCAACGAATCGATGAGATTTATAAGGTGGGTGATTAGACGAATTGTCTTTCAATTGTCGAAGCGTTTAGAAGTTATCTCAGAATGAAAGTGCACAGGCTTTTCTTGGACCCGTCAACCAGGAAGAACCTTATTTGGATGGTATCAATTATCACTGTGTTGCACCGGGAAAACGCTTTCGACCAATGGACAGCTTGTCGGGTGGTGAGAAGACCGTTGCTGCGTTGGCCTTGTTATTTGCCATACACTCGAGTAATCCCTCGCCGTTCTTTGTTTTGGACGAGATCGACGCCGCTCTTGACAATACGAACATCGGAAAGGTCGTCCAATATCTGAGCAAACGATCTCGCGAAGACCTTCAGATCATTGTGATCAGTTTGAAAGAAGAGTTGTTCAACAAATCCGACTCTCTCATTGGCATTTATCCCGAAGAAATTGATCCATGTATTCAGTCCGCTGTGCTGATGATCGATCTCGATGATCTCGATATCACTGCTGAGTAGTTTTAATTTTGTCAAATTGTTCTCATAAGAAATTTAAATTTTTTGTGTATCAATCTGTTGATTCGCGATAAGGTTTATCAACAAACAAACAAATAAATCCGTTCAAGTTGGCTCTTCGTACAATTCGACTAATTGGAGTTTTCTTTAAAAGGCAAAACGAATGAAAGAGAACAATCAGATTCCATAAATTTACCCTTAATACATACAGTAAGCAAAGTGTTACGACATAGCGCAGATGTTTCTGATCAAATCAAAAAAACGTTGACCCGTGCGCTGTTAGGAACTGAGGACTAGAGAGTTATTACTAATGATCAATGGTAAGGAACTTATTTCAATGTGCATTACAAAAATAGGCTTAAAGAATAGAAGTCACATTAAATAACCACTTGAGTACAATTGGACAATCACTTTGGCAATTGAAAACTAGGTACTTGAGAATAGGCATTGTAGAAACGGACAAGGAAATTACCGATCAACCGGACATTCAATAGACTTCGTTGAACACACTCATCAAATTTGTTCGCAAAACATCGCTTTCAGCGGCGTCACCTTGTACGATTGAGAATTCGGTTTTCGAAATGTTGGGCGAATTGGGGAGTTTGTGAAGAATTAGACTGACGATTGTGTGCGCACTTGGAGCGATACGAACTTCCATTGAATCTGTAGATGCAATTAACAGCTGTAGTACTGTGAAACCAACCTCCAGTTTCTTCAATAGGACGTACTTCACAAACTAATTGGCGTTCTCGCACAAACCGATAAACTCGATCCAAAGCAACGTTGAGACTAACCGGAATGAAAACGAACTTCACATTATTGGACTTGTTGTTTGACTGTTGAGTAATCGTCTGACTCAAATCAATGTTCTGTTCAGTGGGACTATTGCTAGCTGATGAATTCGGTGTTGAAAAGCCGATTACTGTTGCTGGACGTTGACCGTTGTTTTGGGTGTTGGTGTCAGAGTTGGTCTAAATTTTTCGTTATATCACAAGAGTTTCCAACTACTTACCTGAGCATTCTGTGCCATGAACAACATTGGATCGTAGGAGGTTGCAGATGGCGCAAGTGAACGATTGTTTTCGTCGGTAATCGAAATAGTCGGCGTTTTAACCGAAACATCCATTCCGCTTAAAGATGTTTTGCTAAAATAGATGTCATTTCTATGGTGTCCTATTTACGCTGTTACCTATTCGAATTGCCAACTGGTCGTTCGGTACAGGCTCGTAGTTTTTGGAATTCGAGTTGTAACTGTTGAATGCTATTCAATTGCTCACTTCCACCCACTCCACCGCCTAATGAGTTTCGCGGTAGGTCGTTGGTTGCATTCGATCCACTACGTATCGATTGTGCGTAGATGTTTTCGAGTCGTGAGTATTGTTGCGGATTCAAATGAGCGGCATTTGTTGAAGATGCCCAACTACTTCGACGTTCATTTCCCGACGCTCCGCTGATGCTTTGTTTTGCGTAGGGTGTTCGTGCGTAGCGTTGATGTGGTGCCGCTGGACCCAGAAAATTCAATGGTGTTGCCAGTGCATGCACCGTGTTACGTTTATGAGTTCCGTATCGACTCAAATACGATGCTCCTTCTTCTTCAACCGTAATTCGTTGTCCTTCATTTGACGGAGGTCCGCCGAGAGCAGTGGACGGAGAGCCAGTTTGATTAGTCGAAACGCTGTTGCTCGTTTTACGATCTTTACCGCCGTTTGATATATGCGGATTGATTCCCATTGATGAACATGCGCCCAATAGATTGGCGTAACCGTGAAGTCCGAGCTGAGCCTCATTTGCACTTGCTCTTCTTTCTTCTGAAATTCATGTGAGAATTGTTTTTTTGATGAACGACTCACGTGATGTTGGGATACGCATCATACGTGTGTAATCAATTAATCCGTTTCTTAATCCCATTAATCCAAGTAAGGCGGGATTAACCGTCATATCTTGATTATTAGCAGTGAATGAATGCTGATGCGACGAATGAGCTTGTTGAGCGTGTTGTTGCTGTTGCTCCTGCAAAATTTGCATTGCTGCGGCCATTTGCAGCGGCGATTGATGGAAATGTGATTGATTCAACGGATGTGATTGTTGTTGAGATTGTTGAATAAATGCGGTGGTCGCTTTGACGAAACTCTCGGGATCAGCGGCCCATTGTTGTGCCATCGCTGCGAGTGGATTGGCGGGTAGACGATCTGAAGCGCACAGAGTATGTCGACGATGTTCATTTCGAGACCACTCGGATTCTTCATTTGCATTCAACATGATTCCACCAGTTAAACAACCACGTGCCCGTTGTTTTTGTGGAGAATTGTGTTTTAACGTGGATGTTCCCGGTTCTTCGCTGTTACTACTTTCGTCTGATTCCTGTGACAAAACAACAATCAAACTTTCAAGACTATTCTTCAACTTACACAATCTGAACTTGTCGACAGACTCAGTTGAGCCAAATGATGAGCTGGAATGGTGGTCGATTTCGGATCGGGCTCAACGTTCGCTTTTCCGGACAAAATTGAACCTCTCGATCCTCGTCGTGGTTGATCGCTGTCGGTTTGTAGCGAATCGGCGTCTTTGAGTTTCGCTAATTTATCGTTCAACAACTCATATGTTGCATAAACTGGTGATTCATAGTTGCGAAACATGACATCCTAAAGACAAGGAACTCAAGAGTTTCCGATTCCGTGAACTTACTTCAGCTATTTTCTCTTCAGGCCATATGGTATGTTGTTGCATGAATAGCAAAACGGTTGGATCCAGTTGCTTAGTTGGCGTATATTGACCTAATGGATGAGGATGTTTTTCGTGTACTCGTCTTTTCATCCACTTCTCACTCAACAATTCTCGTATGTTGGGTGGCATCTGAACAGTAAACCAACGATGTTGTATTACGCTGCTTAGATTTGCTCTTTTCTCCGGGTTTACGGTCAACATCTTTCGCAGAAGATCAGCACATTCTATAGAAAGATTCATTAGAATACTTAAAAAGGCACCAATACTCACCAACAGAAACAAAAAACGGAATGTTCAACAGTTCGCCAAGAACCGCCATTTTCAGATTGTCCACTGTACCGCCTTGAAATGGAAACTCAGCGGTAACGAGAATGAAGAGCACAACTCCAAGACTCCAAACGTCGGACATTCGACCGTCGTATTCCTGTGCCAACAACAATTCGGGAGCCGCATACGGCGGACTTCCACACCACGTTGAGAGAAGCAAATCATTTTGCTGATAGTTACTGAACCCGAAGTCTGCAACAAATATCGCTAATAAGAACAAACGTCCTCCCTTACCAATTAATTTTACATTACCCTCACGATCTAAAAGAATGTTCTCGGCTTTGAGATCACGATGTACAACGCCGTTTGCATGGCAGTAGGCAACGGCGGAAGTTAATTGTTGGAAGATTCGTCGCGCTTCAGTTTCGTTCTGTCGTCCATTGTACATCAATAGGTCTAAACTTAGTAGTTATCAACGACTGTGTGTTCAAACAACCAACCGAAAAGTTCGCCGCCCGTAGCCAATTCAGTGACAATGTACAAGTGTTTATCGGTTCGTATAATCTAAACCGGACATTAAGACGTTAGTCGTAAACAAATCACCTCGTAAAGTTTAATAATATGCGGATGTGATAGACCCTGAAGAATTTGGACTTCGCGTTTCACTTTGGTAAGGTTCTCTGCATCCAACGGTTGAATATCGATGTCTTTGATGGCAACTTTCGTTTTGGCGACTTCGTGAGTTGCCGCGCGAACTTTGGCAAAATTGCCGCTTCCCAGTTTGTTGCCAATACGATAGGAACCGATCTTCTCGGCGCGTAGATTGCGCGACGTGCTCGGTGTTGCAAAGGTGCGAAGAATGGCGGCTTCCGTTGCAGCGCCATAGTTAGAGTTCGTTAACATTATCGGACGAAGATGTTCAACAGCAAGCGAATAGACTGACCCGTCAATTACAATTGGAGAATACCAAGACAGTTACCGAGTTTGGTTTACGATCAAAACAAGAGATTGAAATTGAAGGTCAATTCGGCATTCTAGTGCTTAGAATTATATGATTTGAATTTAAAGGCCCGTTCGTAGAGGAGATTGACGAATAAATTACAAAATTAGATGTTCGATTGACACAATCGACGAAAAGATTCAAATGTACAAACGAAGAGAACATACACCTTCGAATACGTTCAACCCCAACTGTTGGCTTTTGACCGATGGATTTGCGATGACCAATCGAAAGGAACCGTCTTTGCAACTGTTCGTTTGGTAGTTGGGAGCTTCAGGAATATGAACTGAGGGAAAGTGTCTGTAAGCATTACTCTACGCGTTGAGTAAATTGAATGAACGAATTGAGATGAAAGAAGATCATTATTGTCAATACGAAATTGCTTGTTGGATGCGGGAGATTTGCACAACGATTTGACTAACAAAAAGATGAACAACAACAAAAAACTGTGAGTGTGTCTGAAATGAAATCACTTGTAAACAAGTTGTAAACGAACACGCCATTTAAACTCGAATACCAAGTTCATATCTCCGACTATTCAAAGACAATGAACCACAGAAGGCTTGTCGTTGGTTGTAATAATCCACGATGTTAGAGAAAACTTCACGGTAAATGCCAAATAGCCACGGTATCGTATAGACAACCAGAAACTTTGGTAGAAAAAAAGACAAACTGGAGGCCAAGTAGACGCACGCGTGCCGAGTTCTTCATCCGTTCATTCATTTCTCTCGTCGTTTTTTGAGTCTTTTCGGCGTGCAACTTCAATACAACGCGTTGAACCGTTGAACTTCGGTTCAGTGAATTTCAAGTTTCCATCGCTACAAGTCGATGTGCTTGAGAAGAATGTCAAGTCGTAAGAGCAAGAAATATGTTAGCAAACGATTAAATAAGATTATTCAATTCACGACACGTATCCAACGCGTAAAAAGTTCTGTTAGGCATGTACATTAGCGCACAAAGCAAATTATCGCCTATCAACGAAATTCAATTTACACAATGCTTATTTATAGATCATCCAGTTACAGAATGGCTTCTGAAAATTGTCGTCACTGTGCTGAGGGTCTCACGGTCGCTTATCACCGTGGAGATCGACCTTGAGCTTTTTTAAAGCTAAAAAAAAAACAAATCGAAAACGATCCCGAGTTTCCATTTGCTTTTCCGACCAGAAACCGCGATCCCGATCGAGAAGCCGCGTGTCGACGGCGGCGTATCGTCGAGCGCAAGTTTAAACGGTCCCCGACAAAACACTGTTTTACCGATAAATCACATGTTATCAGGGACGGGTGCGCAAAAACATCGCCCGCAGCGTCACGAAAAGAATTGCGGTTGAACGGCGTGCAAAGAGTGGACGTGCGAACGAATCGACGTTCGCGTAGCCAACTGTGAATACGTCGAAGGCGGAAAACGAACAACTGAAAGCGCGGACGGCAGCAAAAAGACTCCAAAAAAGCGACGTTTTTGTGCGCGAATTCATAGCCGTCGACTCTTTTACGTCTATTGTCACAACCACACGCTGCGAAATCCACGTACTCACCTGAAAGGTCTTCGAGCTGCTGCAATCGCACAGCTATTTTTTAGCTGTCGAAAGGACAATACAACCACTCACACACATGAATTCACGGCTTGTACGCTCACGCTTCGTTTTTGCTCATGCCTCAAGGCGTTTGTGTCTTCGATTAGCGTTAATGGCGTGGCAATTTTCGCGTCCATTTCCGTGCCAGTTCATCGAAAAAGATCGTTGCTGCGGTTGACATCCGCCTTCTCAAGACATCACAACGTTTTCAAAATGACGTCCGATTTCGTTTAAACACGATTCAACTAACGAGTATGTTCACTTTCACTTTTACACTTGTTGAATCATCGGAAATAAATCGCTAAAGATGACTTCTGATGTATAAACAGGAGAATGATCGCGTATCCATGAACTCGCAAGCTACAGACGACATTATGTGTCGGGAACATACGAGCAAAAGAATTTAAACCAGACCTAAACAAATTGAGAGAGTATAATGGAAAGTTTATCAGACAGTCGGCTAACGGTATTCGAAAGTTTTTCGTTTAATCGCAAATTGTTCCAATGATTAGTCGAGTATTCAGAAAAGAAACCGCCGGGCATTCGAAGTGATGATTAATAGTCCGTTGAGTATTAGGGACCGTTTAAACAAGTGACGATTGAGAGGCGAAAACGGAAGCTTGTTCGACACGCAACGGTTTTCGAACTGACTAACTCCCTCGAAAGCAACAACGTGGCATAGAAAATTTGTTCGAATGTAATTTCCAGTGAACATCGTTTTTGGTGAAAAAATTCTTCAAACTCGATGAAAAACTCTCGTACGAAAAGATCGTCAATGAACTTCAAAGAACGTGAAAATGTTGAGCATCGGATTTCGTCGATAGAAAAAAAGCGGATTCTCGAATTTGTGTTATGAACAGGTCTCAATGAAATTTGATTGTCGTACGTGAAGGATCAAAAAAAGGAAAGCCCGAACAACGGACAAAGGGGCCCCCTCCTGTGTTTCAAGACGACGAAATCAAACAGCGTGCGGTCAGGCTGCTCGGACGAAAGATGGGAAACACGGCCACAGGGAGAAAAAAACCCCGCCATTCGCGTGGACTTCGACGACTTGCTAGTGGAGTGTAGTGAGAGGAGGAAAACGCGAAGACCGCTTTTTGCCCTCGGGCAGCTCGTCGGTGAGTGAGTGAGACAAACGTGGCGGGAACGAGAAAAAAAGGTACGCGAAGGCTCCCAATGTCCGACGAACAGAATAAGCTGATGGCAATTGATGATGTAAAGGATTATTGTTATGAAGTCGCATTAATTTTTGAAGACACAAAGCGTGTGGACAGTAATTAATTCTTGACTATGACGTCTTTGTTCGGATGTTAAAACTGTCAATTGAATGCTTTTGGAGTTTGTTGTTCTTGCGAACGCCGCAATTTGCTTGTTGAACATAGAGTTTATGTTTTCGGTCCTTTTTTGTTTCAGCCAAAGAATTTTACTGATGAGATTGCATGATACGAAGCTTTTCGTTGGAGACACGCCATCCAAGAAGGTGGATACTACAAAACGATTCACAACTTTGTTTTCTATTAGTCGACAAACATATTCATTTTATTCTTTATTGCAACAAACAATAAATGCAATTTGAGTACAAGAAAGAAACCAATGACGCGTACTATATCTTTGGATATTGCAGAAGGAAACAGGAGATGAAACGATTGCAGAAGTGACTAAGAAGGAACGTGCGTGTTTGTTGATTGCAAAAACCGGCATAAGATTATTTAGTTTTCGACTGAAACTTGGATGTTAGAGTGAGTGTTTTAATGCAAAATACTGTAAGCAAAAGATGTTTAAATGAGCACTGACTGCTTGCTTGATCAACTGTGAAGTTGGAGATTAAGATTGAGCTCCAATAAGGTTGCATTTGAGTTGCTTTTGCATTAAGTTAGATGGTTGGTTTCATAGTGAGGGCTTATTTTTGGGGTGTTTTTCATATAAGAAAAGTAAATGACTGTCAATAAAGAAGATTGCTTACAATGACTAAATGATATGCAAACAATTTGGAAGTAGCGAGTGTTGATGTTCGATGAAGTTGCTTTGGCCGCTTGACATAATCTTTGGTTTGGAATTGAAGTTTAGACCGTGTGTGAGTTGCCGTAGTGATGAAACGAAAATAAACAACAGATATCATTCTTGGGCTAAAATCCGAAGCATGGGCTGCGAAAATGAATGTGCAGTTTATGTTGATTATTGAAAAAGAACAACAAACGTGGAGCCATCAAAATAGTTTAACAATTATAAATTAATAAAGTGATTACAAAATAGTGACTAAAAAGTTCGAAATGGGAAATCAGGAGGACAATGTGGACGCAAGTATTTCTAATGACGATCTTGAACGATATGCGCAGTGAATTCAAAACGATCCGAACACTCACGTGCACACAAACCACATCGCCACGGGTTATCGGAAGCGTGAAGCGTTTTGTGGAAACAATATAACATCGAATCAGTGAACATGATGCCGCAATGTGTACAATCAAAACGTTTGTCTTCGGCATCATCAGTCCTTTTGGCTTCGATGCTCGTGATTTGTTCGACTGGAATGGGCGAAATCAAATTGACCGGCGGTGGTGTGCGGGATAATTCGCGGTTACAGTCAATGATCGCTTTTGGCATCACATTGGCAGTTGCCGTTGGTGACGCGGGTTTGGGAATTCGTGTTGGAGCAACAAGATTTTGGGTCGATTCGTCCGAATGCAGATCTTGAATAGGAGTCGAAGAAGTACGACTGTCACTAGTTGGTGAATGAATGTCCGAGTTCTCGTCATAACCACTGGTTGTCGTGCTGTTCACTTCCGTGGACCAGGGTTGCGGATTTGCAGCTTTCGCCAACTAAAATGCAGTTAAGTTCGCCATTTCATTATTGTAACCAACCTCTTCGACCAATTTGTTCAATGCCGAATTGCGTTCTCCCCAAAGTTTATTGTCCGATGCTGTCGGCAAAGGAGTATAATGATTGTTGAACTGCAAATGGGATTCTATTATTTTGCTGATTGCTAGGACACTCACCATTTGCAAATAGTTTGGTAGATTTGATTTCGGCAGCAAGTGGGGCGAGAAAGTGTTTGTCGAATTGACTGGAAGAGCTTGTGAGACAGCAACCGACAGCTCGCGATTCATCGGCAAATTCAACGTATTCCAATTGATATTCGACGAAAGGAAATCAACTAACGAAGAATTTGGAAACGGGAAATTGAAGAGCGGAAGTTGCGGATTCACAACTGATGCACTGGTTGGTGTCGAAACGGGCGACGAGCGTTTGGCCGGCGTTCCAGTGAGATCCGGGTCTTCATCGGAGTAACTGCGTTCGCGTTTGATTCCCTAAATTTCATTATTATTGTATTGAAGAATAAACTCACCATATTGTTGTCGTCGTGTTTGGTCTGATAGTGCAAAAGTAAACGACGAGAATTCGCAAATGTCATTGAACAGCGTTTGCATGGCGCGTGATTGTTGGCATTGATCACATGGTTCTCGTCCAAATGAGTACGCAAAGCGGAATGTTGTCGAAAACGAGCTTCGCAATTTCCAACCGGACAATCGAAATCTTCGCCGGTTTTGATGTGTGTCATCGAATGTTCTTGCATTTGGTCTTTACGAAAGAAACGTTTCTTGCAATAACGACATTCATAGGGCTTGAATCCGGAGTGGCGCATACGATGACGATGCATGTTGGCCTTCTGACTAAACTCCATGTTGCACACATCGCATCGGTACATTTGCCCGCGATGTCGTTCGTGAGCTTCCTAAATTGAACGGTCAATTACAAGGCAAGCGTTTTCGAAATTACCAAATGAGATTTCATGTGCTGCGACATGACAGTCGTGAAGTTACAATGCGGACAGCTGTGTATCACTTTCTTCGATTTACCATCTTTACGTACGACGTTTGCAATGTCCTCCATTCTCTACAAAAATGCAAAGTGGCGAACACCTAAAGTCAGTAAAGTTAACTACCGTATCAAACACGCTCAGAAAAAACTCGAATCCAAAACGCCATAAAATGGTAGTGAATGCTTATGAACAACAGCAATCTATTCAAAAGAAAAAAAACTGAAAGTGTCGGAGTGAGAGAAATGAAACGGATAAACAATCCAATGGAAAAACTCAAACGGTCATGTTCTCAAGATCGCCTGTGTTGATGCAAAAGCGTTTTTCTTGTTCTCCTCGACGGTTGTACAATCATTAGACGCAACAACAGAGAGTTTGCAAAGAAGAAAAATGCCCCGTTTCCACGATATGCCTGAGCAAAGACAAAGATCAAACAGGTACTGTAAGCTCATGAACTCCGAAGTCGAATCTCGACGACGATTCACAAATAAGACCTCCGGCAATTGGTATCAAGAAGTCCGGTAGACGCGCGAAAACAACTCCAACGTAGAGGGGAAAAGAGCGAAAGGTCATTCCGGCAATCGAACGGACGAACAAGACGAGAGAAGGCGGTCCTGCTTACCAAACAAACAAAACGATCGAGTTTTTCGATGGAGCGAATTAAAGTCGTCTTCCGTGGACCGTAAGAAAACACGGCGGCTGCAGACACAGAAATTTTGGTAAGAAACCGAAGTTCCAAACGAAGTCCATGATTTGTATTCCAAACAAGCATTTCACATCGAACTGAAAAATCACGAATAATTTAATAGAAAATCAACGAAAACACAAGCGAAATGATAGGAATCTCGAACGTGTGCGGCTTTTCGTATAATCGTCTCCTTTGGAAATTGCAAAGCTTAATGGAAAATTTCCGCCGTCAATGTCTGAACTCACATCCAATGGTCAAAGAACCGTTCTGCTAATGCAAAGTCATTTTGTGATCTCATCATGATCTCAGCATTTCAAACAATACTAGCGAGTTTGGCTCGCGATAATCTTCGAAGAGTCGAAGTGAAAACGAATTCCGGTTGAAAAGACTTTTAATGAAATTGTACTTATAAGTGAATGACAAAAACGAAGATGCCGATGCACCGTACCGGCAAAATTTGAAGGCTGGGATCTGATCGGCACGTCAAGGACCTGCTCATTGTCGCCCCCAAAATACGAGAACTGTCCGTTTCTCTCGTACAGCAACAACCTCCGTGAAACGCGGGCTTATCGCAAAAACCCAAATCTCCGCCCGATCTGTCCGCTCCGGAATATCGTCGTCCATCAAAGGTGAAAGCGGTGCGCGAGTGAAGGCGGAGAGTGGACGAAATCGAATCACACAAGACGAAAAGTGTAAAACAGTGGACAATCAGAGACGTCGTTGATATCGTCAATTGGGCGGAGTACAGCGATCGAAAAGAACGAGATTCGAAGAGGAAAAAACGTCGTTGCGCCATCTCAACCGCCGCGATTCGACGGCATTTTCATGCGATCGTTTTTGATCGAACAGAACACACCCAAGAGTTCGGGTCCATCGATTCCAACGGTGTACAATCCTTTTCGATCATATCGACCTATTCGAACATAAGGGTCAGTTTAAAGTGCCCAGAAAGAAGCTGGAGTGATGGGTTGAGAGTTCACAGTTCAGTTGACGTGAGATTGAAAGCAAAACGACAACAAAAATTTCCCACTTTTACGCATTCCCGTTGCGTTCATCCGCAAAAAACGATCGTTCGACGTTGATCGAAGAAGAACGGAAGTTCACTGGAAATTTAGACCTTTTGCCCGGAAACGAATGACAAACGAGATGCTAACACTTAAAACACGATGGTTATTGACAATGTTTTTACTCGGCCCGTTCGCTCCTACCGTTTCTCGAGACTCCCACTGCGCGCATCTCTCGAATTTGCATCGAACATGTTGACCGGTCGGCTCACATTTGACGATCTCGCGATTTGGCCGCATCTTCAGGACCCCCATCGCACACCTCCATCTTAACTGAACATAAGAGGCGAACGGTAAGAGCGATTGGATTGCAAGTTGTCCGTTTACGGAGTGCACGTCAAATTACACTCCACGGCTTTTGAAATGCGTACGATGCCGCACAAAACGGAAGTCTTCACAGGGTTTGTTGTTAAATAGGACGAACAACGCGAAACTCATTTTCCGTACGCAATTCGTTCGTAGGATCATCGTTTTTGGCCGCTTACACACGAATCGCTTTTCTTTCATCGGCAACTAAAATCGAAAAGGAATCGTGGACTTTCGCGCTGACAACTTCAAATGGCATGTTGCGGAAATGTCGGCGCTATTTATCCACGGATCGGGCCAATCTGAGAAACGGGAACTACTGCTGTAAACGCGCGACCAATGTTTATTGAAAAGGCGAAAGGTGAACTAGCGGTAGCTGACAGGAAGTTGAGTGATGTACAGAAGGAGACCGAATCTTTTATAATTTACCGTCCATTGTCTTAATTGAACATCTAAAGCATACAAGTCGAGAGTTACAGATAAGGGATTTGAAATCCAAGAAGCCGTTCACTTCGAAGAATAATGACATTCGAACTGAAATCCCTGGATACAAATTATGCACGTGGATCGACGATTGTTGTGCCAACTCGAATGGCAACCAAATTACGATCATTATGCAAATCCACTACTCGATCTCTCTCAAAGAAGTGGTTGTGGGAAGTAAAGAAATGAACTCATACACGTGCTAACTATTTCAATGGTCAAATTACGCGCATTTGACTTTAGAGAAAAAACGAACGGGGCGGAGCGTATACTCACGACTTGATGGACAATACGCGGCTATTAGAGGATCCAAAAAGCTGCGCAACTGATCCAAAGACGATCGCTATCCTTCCTTTCCGATCCGCCCAACACGGAGATTGTCGTTGTTTGCAATTTGAATGCGGATAGATTGTACTGTAACTTACGATCAAGAACACTTCTTAACAATCGAGCATGAAAACATTTTCGAATCTCAAGTTTAACAATGAAAAGAAATGAGCAGAAATAAATGAACAAGAAGCTTCAGTTTTCGCACGTTTAAGATCCAATAAACCATGTGGTCAATAGTCTCGATAGCATGTTTGTAAATATTTCACGGGCCCTAAAACCGAAGTACAAGATTGTGCAGCTAAAACTGTTAGCGCAAGTAATTTGCGCACTCCGATGTTTTGAGTTTGCTTACGAATTTAGAAGGTTGTGAAACTGAAATTAAACCAAACGTAATTTCGATCATTTTTTCGAGGTACTCGGAAATCTTGCTGCATATGCGATGGTTGTTGATGTTCAGTGAGAATTCGAATTTGACAAGAAGTTACCAATTACTTTTCAACTATTTTTTGATCATCCACGAGTTTTCGTATGATCGTGTCGGGAAGTATCTTGCGAAGTTCGAATGGCCAAGGAATGTTTTTACTCGCGTGTCTTCGCGTACTCGTCGCTCAATTAGCTGATGAATGAGGAGCGTTCGCTTTTGTAGACCTCGCGCTTCTTAGGCCACGACCTTAGGGCGTTCCGCACGCACGGATCCTCTTCCATCCGTTGTTCGTTTTGATCACCGCAACTCCACAAACACTCGAACTCGGTGGTCATTATCGGAACGCACGAACGAGTGTGTTTGGTGCTTGACCACAAGTCTTCGTAAAACAAGAAGAAATCAACGAACTGTTCATGTCGTTGTATAATAAGGCCACCATTTTGAGGCTTCAAGATTCTCGAGTTGAAATTAAAAATGGAGACTTGTACACAATGAATGTTTTGATTGTTGTGCTTTCTTGTTTCTCCGAATCGAGTTGATGGTTTGTATCCTCAAAAACTCATCGTATTAAAAGGTCAATGAACGGGTCAACAAAGCCCAGTGAGTAAGAGGATAACTAAACGAGCAGGCATCTAAGTGTGGTCGGAGACAGTGAACGGTAAAAGGTAAAGCCGCGGTCGAAGCTTCTGCGACGATCTGATGTCCAAATCCGCAAATATTTTTACAAAATCCCACCGCTTTCTCCGGTACCTTTCTACTCGGCCAAACAAACACTCAAACTCATCTTCCGATCGCAAGCCTCCAACTGACCGATGGGTGCGGCAGCAATCTTGCCACCGTTAAACCCGAACTACCGCTTAGTATTTCCGTTTGTTCGCGACAGAGCCAACACAAAAGCATAGTGACCACGAGGACAATTCCGTAAACTTTTACAAGTCAAAAGGAAAACACGATCAGAAATTTCCGTTCGCTAGACTTACGCGCTTCTTTAGCGACAAAACAACGACCTCAACCAATAATACGGTAGGTTGGTTGTTGCCCTTAATACACACGTATCTGTCAAAACAACCGTTGAAGAGATTCATGTTCCACAAAAAACTAAAAATGGAAATCGAAATGAAAACGTGGAAGCTATCGAATGATTAGTGGCATGAAATGAGAGTTTTGGTTGAGCTCAATTTTTCGTTGTAACATACAAGTGGATTGTACGTTCATCATGACCAAAAAACCGCCCCAGGAAGCGTAATGAGCAAAAGCTGACAGGCGGACAAATCGCGCAATCCAGCGCCAGATTATCCACACGTATCCCAAAAGATTTTGGTTGGTGTTGAAAACGCCCCCTTCTCCATTCAACGAATGTCTGCAATTGAAGGACAAAAGTTGATTGGAAAACGTGATGCACGTGCAGTACGACGACAATTCGAACTGTTCTTTCCGAACAAAACAATTGAGTAAGTCAAACGAGTTCTCGACAACAATTACCGTAGATCAATGACCATCGTCGATTCCCAGCGAAAGCACAACCGTTCGAGCGACTGTGCGAAAAGAACCCAATCGAAATCAGCGAATTTTTATATCAACATCATTTTCACGGGTATCCACATTAGGTTTGCACAGAATCGAAGGACGCTCGTGCGTACGCTAAAGGACCTGTCTGCGGATTCGTCGTCAGAATCACACGTAACAGCCGTGGAGAGCGGCAAGAAAAAGAGAAAACGAAAGTGCGCGATTGTTTCAACGAAATTCCCGCGAAAGACCACAACACCAAAGAGCCGTTGGTCGAAACGTTGCCGATTGAAATCGGCATGTTCGTCTACTTTCCGGTGCAAACTTTTGCACGAAAATTGTCACCTTTTCCCGATGCTTAGTGCATACTCCTTCCCATGGGCAAAGCACGAAATGAGCGATACCGTAGAACGAAGATCAGAACAAAAAGATTACAAGGCAAAAGTCTGCACGGTAAGCTGCGCATCGTTGAAACAATGGAAAGAGCTGTTAATGAATAAGCAATAAGACGAGACCAAATATCGCTTCATTCTCATATCCGTAGAAGCTCAACAGAACGTCATGATTGTTATTGTGAGCATCTTTGAAGAGAAAAAACAACCGTCTAAGATGCCGAAGACGATATTTAGCTGCTCTTCAACATAACAAATGGGTGGAGTTCGTATTGATTGAGCGAATTTCGCTCGGAAGTTCTGTTGGATTGGTCAAAGTGAATTCAAAAGTTGCCAGTATTCACGACTTATTGGTCTTAATTTTAAGGGCTATAAAGTCAATGAGTACTATCGATCGATCATAAACATGAAAGTAGGAAATAGAAAGCATTGGAAATATGACAAAAATTATCATCGAGAATCAATGGTAAGATTTTTTGGGAAGCAGTGAAGATGAAGGTGCGCATTCAAGGTCAAAAAAAGCTGTTTTGGTAAAGTCCGTCGAGAGTGGGAATCAGCGTCGTGATACAATCACCAATATGTAATTTACTATGCTGTTTACGGAACAATAGGTGGGATGTCTCGTTTCATTGCTCAGATTTTGAGAATCGAACCTCGCTTGTAAACGCCAGAGCCTTTGGAAACATAACTCAATGAATCTCCTAACATGAAAGCATTTAACTGAGGGTTGATTTAAAACCAATTACGTGCTTTTGTTCGGGCAGTTTGACCGTTTTGTCGGTAACTCGGCTTTCAACCAAGAATGTCAATCGATTTCCATAGGGAAAACGAAATCGATCGTCGGCATGTCTTACGATCTCTTCGACGCAACTCGCGAGTTCGGATCGACTAATCAATCGGCCTTGCAATTGACAGGAAATTCCTTTTGTACAAAACAAAAACCGCTGGCTGATTTCCTGCCATTCGGTCAGCAATCAAAGCGGCCGAGAGATCCGCTAAGATTGCGTTCGGAGTTTACTGCGATAAGACTGCCAATTATGCTCAACGGTTAGTGCGTCCTTCGATGTGTACGTGGAATCAAACGACAAAAAGCAATTGGCGAATGGAAGGACGAAACTACGGCGGGATCTCGAGATTTATTTTTCGTTGAGCGTCGGAATTGCGTATGTATCCAATGGACAACATCAAAAACGGTTTGTCATTGTCAAGGACATCTACCCGATCGGTTTGTCAGCGTAAAAAACGAGAATAAACGGATCGTTTTTGGTCTCGACTTGGAATGCACCGCAATCGGGAGCATTCATCTTCCGCAATAACCTTATCTTCCTTGGCTTTGAATATACGGTGCAATGGTTACAAGAGAAAAGATCAAAGCCCAATAAAAGGATTGAAGTCGAAGAAGATGATATCAACAGAAAACACCAACTCCTACAAAGAGCGATAGTTCAACTCATAAGTATGCTTACTGACATTTAGACTCTTGTTTGTCCCTCAATTTTCATGGACCATGATAATTGAAGTGTGTAGATTACGCCGTAATTCGCGGTCTCCAAACGTGTCATTTATCTTAGGTAAAAGTCAAAGGCTAAAACAGAAGAAGCAAGTAAGCGAATGCTTTGATTAATCTTCGTTCTATTGAGTTCAATTTACCGAACCAACTTTGTCGTAGAAAACTTGAGAGAGCATCATAAGCTTATCAATTTGGACGATCAGTCGGATGAACAAGTGTTGGCATAGAGTTTTTTAGCTTTGTTCTAATCAACAGCGAACAAAACTATCGGTCAACCCGCTGATGTTGTAAAAGCCAACTATAAACACACGGGTATAATAATGTGGAGAACTGTAATTTACGACTTCGATATCATGAAACCACCGTTAACTGGAATGATTGTGAGAACTCGAATGGATGAGCGGCTTGATGGGTTTACGAGTGTTCGAAAGTGCAAGATCACTTATGATAATGGAAAGCTGACTACAGGAACTTTGGTGTTCGTAATAAATTACAAGTCCAGTGATCGTAATCACAGCAAAAACATTTTCATTGTTCCGAAGTTTACTGCCTAAGCCAACAGATCCGAGTCTAGTGTTGCTGTCACACTGCAAACGTTCCACTTAAACAGCAACTTTGACGTCCACATCGATATTCATTTAAGCACAGACCAACAGCTACAGTAATTGAAGAGAGAATTCAACAAACTTGAAAATTGCAATTGTTTTTGATTGATATGTTGCCGTAGGCTATGAAATTCGTGACGTTTAATTTCAATTGTTGACGTCGAAATCGCCAACCAAAAGCGCGTTGCGCAATTCCAGCGATGCTGATAGATCACTGATTAGCAGACGAAATGGGCGTCGACGAAAACAAGTGGGAAGCGAGGATTCACGCAAACAGGAAGCGGATTTAAGGAGCGATTCAAGGTCACGGAAACATCCTTGAGATTTGGGTAGATGATTGAGAAGTTTGAAAAAATTCCTCGTCTGTTTCCCGTTAATAAATTCGCGCGACCTTGATGAAATGTGGACGTTGGGATGAAAAAAGCGAAACGAAAGTTTGCGATCTTATCACACGCACAACCCGCGGACATTGACAGCAAAAAGCGCAATCCAAAGGTGCCGGAAACTCACTTCTAATTGATAATAACAAATGAAGTTCTCAACCCGAACCTGCGACTTCATCGTACGACTGTCTACGAGCGACGCAAAGTGTTAACCGAAGGTATTTCGTTCACGGATTAGACGAGTATTCTAAAGATGCGCAAAAGATCCACAAATTTTATTATCGCCATTCGTACGAGACACATCAGTTCAAGATTTTGACGAGAATTCATGGGCATTCCATTTGAGCATCGAGAAGTTTACTTTCGAAGCAATTTGATCAGAAGTTACAATTAGCAAACTTTTGAAAAAAATGAACTTATCAGTTAAGATCGTTGAACAATCGGAGTGCTCCCCCGTTGACTATTCATCGAAGATGACAACGATTAGCTTTGTAGTTAATTCACGGAGATGGTGTCCATGGAATAGTTCCGTTTCCGAAGTACAATTTCAAATCAATCCCACGATATGATGTTCGAAATGATCGCTTCCACGAATTGGAGTTGAAGTACGTTCGCAACCCACGATACTTCCAGCAATCGAAATTGTAAGTTGAGTTATTTTGTTTGCATCAAACAGCATCAAATAAAAGTCATCCACAAATCCTCGATTCTTCTTATTCACGTCTACAAATGAAATGATGCCGAAGCATCGGAACATATTGTAGGTACAATAATTCCGAGTATTAGCGAAGTGTCTCGTATCGTCGCTATGGTTTCTGATCTGAACAAAGAAGTGAAACGAGGCTTAGTTTAGCGAGACTACTCAGTTTATTCGATTGCTATTGTTACAGTTCAATCTCGAGACTACGTGTACTGTAAGATTGTGCAAACAAAGTTTCGAAATGACAAGGTAATTTAGCCGGACTAATAAATTAAGATTATAACGATGAAGTTGAACAAACAAGTTTTTTGCACCTTCGTCCGTTAGGGCGACCGAATTGATTAGGGCGTGGCCGCCGATATGATTTTCATATTCTTGTCGAACGAACTGAAAAGGCTGCCACTGAAGTATGAATGTACGGTCGACACACACCATTCAAGTGGAATTCCGATTGTTCGGACGTTGGATGCCGATTCATTTTCGGTCACTTTCTAAACCATCAAAACTTTTCGTCTGAACACCCGATCAAACCGGAAGCCCACACGCCCAAATGAAGTCAAACGTCGGCCGTTCCATCAAACTTTTCGGACGCTCTTCCGGTGTTCCTTTGAACATTTTGCGAGAGAACGAAGACTTCGATTGCATGAGTTGCAAAACCAAATAGCGATGATCAGAAATCGAAAATAATGAACTGTTAATTAAGAGCAATGAATCGAGAATGAACATGGTAGACAGCACTGTAGAATGGCATGAATAAGTGTGTTGTTGATTATGGAAGCTCTCAATTCGAAATAACATTGCAAGGACGATCGTTGTTGTGTGGTTCTCTGGTTGTTAACGCAATTGCCATTTTGACTACCAGAAAAGTCGTTCATTCGTTGTTTTTGCGTTACCACAATTCCCATCATTCCTCGCGTCGTCTATTATTGTCGCCTGTTCGAATTGCAATTAAGAAATAACCTTGTTTTTAGTCTGCTCTTGACTATATGCAATTGTAAAACTTCAGGTAACTTTCAAACACCAAAATTGTTGGATTTGCAATCAGAAAGGGACCTTTATCGAGCAACTTACAGGAAGCTCAAATACAAACGCTTTTAACTCAAATCTTTGTTCTAAAAGGTGATAATATGCAGTGAACGTGAACATTAGAAAGCAACTAATTAAAAAGTTTTTAGGGTCAAATGATAAGCTGATCGTTTTAACTTAATACCTAAAAATTTTGAATGGCTATTCGAAAATGGAAGTGTAATTGAAGTTCAGAGAGAAGAACGGGAATCACGTGAGAGTCGCATCTGAATCAGCAGTATTTGTTGTACGCGTAGATGATGAGGAACTTTCACCCGTGCGTGGCTCAAAGAAATGATGTCCATGATGAACGTCGCGAAGTTTGAAATGTGGCGTCTTTCGATGATGATGCCGAACACCTTCGACCAGCTCTCCCGCAATACAATGGTGCGGTTGATCGAGAACGTTGACAAATTCCTAAAAATAATGGGTTTAGAATCACATATCAACTATTTGAAACCCACCTGTTGATATCCGGACTGAATTTCGTGTTCGCCCGACAAACGTAACGCCGTTGATGGTCGTACGGCTTTTGATCTTGATGCAATAGTTGGAGCTTGGTAACTTTCCTTGTACGCGGATTGTCCATCCAATGTGCCTGAAAACAAAAATTAATAACAATCCAATCGTGTGCCAAGACCTGCCTTCTCGACTTAACTCAATTTCTCCGTGCGGACGAACGAGCGCTTGTCGATGAACATCAGAATGCGGTAGAAAGTCGTGTTGATTAACTGTTTGATATTCGCCCATCTGATGCTCTGCGTCAGTGCCTATGGTCAGTTCGGATTTGTGTTGCTGACCAACCGCTCTTACACGATCAATATGCTTGATCGTGTAAGAGGTTTGACTGATTGTTTGACTTTCCATTGGTTGATTGCTCTAGAATTGAAGAGTTTGTCTTGCAGAATTGAAGTCTTTACATACCTTCCACAAGTCCGTAGACTCTTCAAATCGTGGAACAATTCCAATGTGATCGATGTCGCGTCCAAATTCACTATGATTTGCAGCCGCCTCGTAGTCGGTTTGTGTTACCGATTTTCCAAACTCGTCAGAAGCATTTTTTGTCTGAACATAATTTCATGTAAAGATCAATTGTCCGTTTTACTAACCTTCCAAATATCTGATGCTTCTGCTCGTCGCGGAATATCGAATCGAACTGCTTGTCCGGGACGATACGCTGAACTTGCTGTTGTTTCCGATTCAAATTGTCCATCCGATTTCAAAACATTCGAATCAGTTGGACGTTGAACTACCGGTCGTTGGTCCGTTCTGTGAGGCACGTAATCCAAATGCGTTGCAGATTGTGCGTCCATTGCTCCAGAAGTCTAAACAAATGGATGAATAGAAAGGTATAATGAAATTACCTTCCAGATGTCAGAAGTGGACGGTCGAAGTGTTTCATATCGGTCTCCAATGGTTGCTGAGACATCAGAACGTTCACGTAAATTGTCGGAAAATTTACCGCCTGGTTGAATTATTTCAGTGGCTGTCGATTGCGGAACTTGACGCTCGTAACGATCGCCCTGTGTTGCAGCTCCATAATCTGAGCGATTTACTGTACTATCAATCATTTTGCCGTCTCTCTTCCACAAATCAGTGTCGCTTTCCGGCCGCTTCACCTCAAATCGCTCACCCTCTTTTGCTGTGTAATCGGCTGCAGTGGATGTTTGTGCAGCGAACTTTCCTTGGTATTTTAAAACGTTCGAATCTTTCGGTTTTTTGACTTCATATCGAAGTCCCTCTTTCGCCGTGTAATCAGCACGAGTGACACTGGCATCCTCAATCTTTCCGCTCTTCTTCCATATTTCTGATGATTTCGGTCGTTGTGTTTCATAACGTTCGCCATGAGCAATTGGTTGATAGTCCAGAGCAGTAGACGTCTGCGAATTGAAAGCCCCAGTACCTTTTAGAATGTCGGAATCTTGCTGTCGTTTCACATCATATCTTATGCCTTCTTTAACTGTATAATCAGTAGCATTCAATGTATCCCCAATAAATTTGCCGTCACCTCGCAGCACATTAGGAGCCTCAGAGCGGTGAATTCGGTATCTCTCTGCCTCTTTAACATCGTGAGCCGGATAGTCAGCTCGAGTGACTGTTTCATCTTCCATTCTACCATGTGATGCCCAAACCTCATCAACGGTTGGTCTTTTAACCTCGTAGCGATCACCCTCTTTTGCTGTGTAATCGACAGCTGTAGAAGAGTGAGCTGCAAACTTCCCATCACCTTTCAAAACGTTCGAATCTTTCGGTTTTTTGACTTCATATCGAAGTCCCTCTTTCGCCGTGTAATCAGCACGAGTGACACTGGCATCCTCAATCTTTCCGCTCTTCTTCCATATTTCTGACGATTTCGGTCGTTGTGTTTCATAACGTTCGCCATGAGCAATTGGCTGGTAATCGATGGCAGTGGAACTATGAGTTTCAAACTCGCCTACGCCTTTAAGTACATTTGAATCGTGAAGCTTTTTCTTGACCGGATAACGCTCGCCAACTTTCGCCGTGTAATCGGTTTGATGAACAGTTTTCGAATCGATTTTGCCATCACCTCGTAATACATCGGTCGCCTCTTGAGTTTGATGCTGGATGCGGTATCTCTCAGCATCCTTAACATCGTGAGCCGGATAGTCAGCTCGAGTGACTGTTTCATCTTCCATTCTACCATGCGATGCCCATACTTCATTAACAGCTGGTCTTTTAACCTCGTAGCGATCACCCTCTTTTGCTGTGTAATCGGCCGCAGTGGAGCTTTGCGTTGCAAACTTCCCATCACCTTTTAAAACATTTGAATCGACGGGCTTCTGAGTCTCATATCGAAGTCCCTCTTTCGCCGTGTAATCAGCACGAGTGACACTAGCATCTTCAATCTTTCCGCTCTTCTTCCATATTTCTGACGATTTCGGTCGTTGTGTTTCATATCGATCTGGTTGCTTTGGCGTAAACTCTGCGGCAGTTGAGCTCTGAGCAGCAAAAGCACCTTCGTGTTTTAACACGTTTGTATCTTGAGCTTTTTTAACTGGATAACGTTCTCCACGTTTAGCCGTGTAATCGGCTTGATGAACAGTTGTTGAGTCGATTTTGCCACTCGTCTTAATATAAAACATAACCAAACATATGGAACGAAAAGTTACCTTCCACAATTCTGAACTCTGCGGTCTTTTTGGTTCGACACGTTCAATGGATTTTGCTGTGTAATCTTCTTGTGCTTTCGAATGGACAGTAAATTCGCCTTCTCCTTTAAGTACATTAGAATCGTGAGGTTTTGTGACGGGATAACGATCGCCAATCACATGCCCGTAGTCGGACTGTGAAACCGATTTTTGTTCAATGTTTCCAGATTGCTGAAATCATTCGATTTTATCAGTTCATACACTTCTCATTGTTCACCTTCCAGATATTTGATGTTGGTGGTCGTCGATAGCCACGAGCGGAGTGTTGAACAAACTCAACGTTCTCATTTCGTTCCGTTTCATCCGCTCCTCCAATACTTTTACGTCGTTGCCGAATTGCCATTGTACCTACGAGTTGTATGAAAATTGTTTCGGTTTCTGTATTCTTACCATTTTCAGGTTGAATGCCTCGAAATTCTTCGTGATAACTGCTGGTCATTAAACCACTATCTCCGGGACCCTACATAAGATGTGCCGTTATTCTCGTCCCACAGCACTTACTAGTAATCCTGTAGTTGAAAGTTCGGCTTGTGGTCGAATCGTTTTCGTTCGTTCGACAGTCCCACCGGTCGCATAATCATCGGCTTTTCGGTGAAATCGACCTTCATCACCACTACCGAACTGGATACTTGACGCATTCCGATCATACGGACAGTGATGTCGACTGAAAACAAATAGGTTGTTCGAAAAACACACTCAATGATACTGTTTACCCGCAAGTGCATAGTTGACAAATGCACTGTGGTCCGTGTCTTAGAACCATCGAATCTACAATAGAACCAATTAACTTGATTAATAAACAATAAAGACGATCGTATGGTTTCGAAGTATCAACAGAGTCTCAAATCCAAAAACAGATCCCACAAATCAAGATAAGAAAGTGACCACGTAAAAAATTCGGCCTGCAATTTGCCTGGAATCCCGTTGCCCAGCGGCGACGGCACTTTTATACGCGAAATGCACCTCTGTGGTCACGGAAGAATTTCCGTTTTTGCTGAAAAGGTGAGTGCGCGGGGTGCCGAGGAAAAAATGAATTCGTTCGCCGCGGGGTCTGAGTACTCGGTCGAAGAGTTTTCGAAAACAGATTCTGCTCTTCGACGGCCAATGGCCGAACAAGTAGTTTTCTTCATGCCATTCGTCTGTCCATCTTTTCGACCTGCCAAGTTTTCGTAATGTGTTGCTATGGCCGATAGCGGTCAACGCGAAATGTTTACGAGACTTTACGGTGTGGACGAACGGAATTGAAACGAAGAGCCAAGTTGTTGAAATTTGAATGTAAATGAAACGGACGGCAATAACCCTCTGGTCGTGGCGTCAAGGGTATTTGGCTCGTTTGGCACGGTTCGTTAACCGCCTTATTCTGCGCCGAAAGCTGGAACGAGAATCATTTGGGAGTTCCGACCATAAATTGAATGCCGAATTGTTCTTCGACGTAGTTGGAGAATCGGCTCAATTAAAAAGTTCGCTTTCATTTTACGCAAAACAAGCCTACACGACAATAACATCACCATTCGTTAGCAACAATTCGTTGTTCACACTCAAAGTCCAAATGTGTAGCTGCAAAAGGCTCCGACGAACCGAAAGCGAATGAAAGTTCTGTTGTCGTTGTACTCATCAAAAAACTACGAAATTAGACCCAACAGCAGGAATTGAAGCAAAAGCGGATAAATGAAATGAGTGAGTTCGTTTCGTCAAACAGTCGACGAAAACACGCAAACCCGAAAAAACCTGCCCGCTGTCTGAATCGTTCTAGTCCCCGCTTATGGCTAAGTCAATTGGCCTCGTGTAATTACCATCAACCCAAAAAAGAAACGGCCAAATCTGTCGTCTGTTGTTTAATGCGTGTAACGTTCATTTGCTTCGATATTCATGAACAGAACCGTCGGCTAACAAGCAGCCCAAAAAGAGCGGTGGTATGATGGATCAGCAGAAACGAGAGCAAAAACTGTTTTCTAATTCAACAACAAATGCGGATAAATGTGCCGAGATTATAATTGAAATTGGACGTCACGGACTTTAAGCTCCTAGTTCACTGCAACGACCATTGACGACTTTACAAAAACAAGATGCCATCCACTGGGCCCCCTCATTTCGTCTTTTGTCTTCAATTTGCATTCTTTGCCTTCTCCTCCGAAACTAAAGATTTGCTCCCGATGGGACGAGCAGCGTCGCTCACAATGAGAACAAACCCTCCGGTCTACTGCCGTGAAGACGAGAAGATGCGCAATACAATTGGAAACATTTCCGAGTCGAATTTATTTTTAGTTTTTTTGCTTTGATTCATGGAAACAATCGGTTTGCCTTCCAGTTCTGAAGATACAAGAGCGTTTAGGTTGCAGTTTATCGACTGTTTCATGACTTGTTGATAACATTGCACAAATAACTGTAACAACAAGTTTGCGATTCTCGGATGTGTGAACGATTGAAGAATGAGAGTGAGCAATTGAGCGAATTCTTAAGTTTGTGTTTCTATTTATGAGAAAGCTTAGTAGTGGTCTTTTACACGTGTGTTCTTGAACGGTTTAATGGAGGTTGATTCATTTACAGAAACTGTTATAAGACGTGGGTATAATCTGATTAGCAAATGGATTCAAAGTCCATTAAATTAAGAAATTGAATGAACCGTGAATGGAGTTTTCAATTCGTCTGATCGTTCTGGTCGTGTATTTTCTCCAGCAAACGCTTTGAAGTTGTTATCATCGTATGAGTTGAGAAAGCGAACTTCTGCCTTTGGTCGGAATCTGCAGAGGTCAAGACTCAATTTTGCAGTTTGATTAAGAAAAAAATAGTCCACTGTTCAAGGTGTTGCGTCCACGTCAGCAGTGGTGGCAACAGACGCGCTGCCGAAGATGTGCGCCCCTTGACTGCGTTGCCGTCGTGCTGCCCAGCCAATAAGAATCGTCCACGCGTCGGAAAGTTTGGTTGCTTTTTTCTCCCACTGCTGTGAATCGTCAGCACAACAAAATGTGGGGCATTCGAGAGATGTTCGTGTGTTCCCGAAGAGGAAATGAGTGAAAAATGGAACGATCTCTGCAACAGTTTGACCATTCCGTTTGTTTTCCAACGATGAGCGCTTGCACGTTTCGAATCCTTTTCGGTGGAAGTTGGTGAAATTTACACGCCTGTTAATCCGCTTGTTCAACCTCTCGAAAGCGTATTCCGAAATGTTCGTAAGTCGATTACCAAAACTTTACGTTTTTGTATGTCAAAGGTTTTTAGCTCAAAACGTTTTTGTCTAAAGCTCCATGGAGATCCGAAGAACGGTTTTCGTAGAACTCTTGATGTTGAAAGTAAATGTCGAGACGAAACCAATCTTTTTTTGTTTATTTCGATTACCCGTCAAATTTGGCCGCCGAATTCGCAGTTCGGATTGCTGGTCGTTTGAGCGAAGAGATTGGTATGTTGGGGCGAAATGAAATCTTATGATCGATGGTGCCAACGACATATCGGTTTTTGTTTTATTTGAAAGGCGATTATTTTTGATTTCACCTTGACACGTTCATTAACGTCCTTTCGCTGGTGGGTGAAAAAACTTTCGGCGTTTTAGTTTACAAAAATTGACCCACACGTACGTGCGAGTGATTGGTGCGCATACAGAAATACGGTTCCGCCCCGAGACGCAAAGACACGTCGACTGAAAGAAGTGGCTCGAGGTCGTCGTCTTATGTGTGCGGATGGTCAAAAGACGACGATCGGCGCTACGACAAAAGAGAGTGGAGCTGACGTGGTCGATTGACGGCGCTATACCATTGGAGGGGGTACGTGGAACGAGAAAGATGATGAGTTTGGTGGTTGAAAGGATAAAAGCTTGGGCGTCCTCTCGATAGTCAATTGTCTTCGGCCGTTTGCAAACTGACGTTCTCGACGTCCATTACCACGCTTATAATCCGCTTGTTTATTTTTTGGGTCAAAAGTGTTTTCATAATCGACGTCTGCGAATTTCGACAACGCAAATTTCTTCATTCAAAAAGCGAACTCCTTTTCGTGTCATCAGGAATAATTGCGAGTTGCGGGAGATCCGAAAGTTTCGGTAATTTCCCTCTGCTTGTCGGTCTTTTGTGCGCCCATCGGCTTCAAATTGAACAGCCGTCCAGGTGGCGCACGCAGAAGGTTGACGGATCGTGAATCCACAGAAACCTCTCTGTGTGTTGTGGCGAAATTAGGATGCTAACGGCGAGGGGAAGAGCGGGTTTTGGTTTCGTTAGTACACGTCGCTTAGTCTCCGCCTTTGGGTTATAAATTTTTGTCGTTGACTTTTCGATTCGTCAGTTCGCAGTGTTGGAAGCTATTTTCGACAGCAACCGTTTCGCATTAAATCGACTGATGTTCATGTGAATGATTGTTAGCTGTTTTGCAACGTGTCGTTGGCGTGAATTGTAGTCGTGGAATCGAAGCTTATAGCCATGCGTTTTCAGGGTAACACAATATGAAACCGTGGTCAGTTTTGGCACTTTGTGTCTTGGCATTCGCCGCCGATGTTGAAGAGGAGGAGCATGTCTTAGTTCTGACAGCCGTAAGTTTTATCTTATTCATTTGAAGTCATTGATTCGTTGATGTTTAGGACAATTTTAAAGATGTTGTGAACGAACACGAATTCGTTCTCGTTGAATTCTACGCTCCGTGGTGTGGTATGTTAAAACGCTAAAATACAAACCGAATGTATACAATGCTTAGGGCACTGTCGATCTTTGGCCCCTGAATACGCGAAAGCAGCAACTCAACTTCACGAGGAAGGATCTCCAATTAAATTGGGCAAAGTTGACGCGACCGTTCACTCCGAATTGGCATCAAGCTACGAAGTTCGCGGATATCCGACGTTGAAGTTGTTCCGCAACGGAAAACCAACCGAATACAGTGGTGGACGCGATCAGACCTCAATTGTTTCATGGTTGAAGAAGAAGACCGGACCAGCCGCCAAAGAATTGAAGAGTTCCGATGAAGTCAAAGAATTCAAGGAATCTAGCGATGTCACAATCGTTGCCTTCTACAACAGTGCCGATGAAGCCAAAGCATTCCTCGAAGTTGCTGCCGCTATCGACGACATTCCATTCGCCGTTGTTTACGACGCTGATGTTGCCAAGTCTGCTTTGGAATTGAAGAAAGAAGGTGTCGTTCTCTTCAAGAAATTCGATGATGGACGTGTTGAATTTGACGAAAAGGTTGAGGTTGCCGCATTGAAGACCTGGATCCAATCGAACCGACTTCCGTTGGTCAGCGAGTTCAGTCAAGAAACCGCATCGGTCATCTTCGGTGGTGAAATCAAGTCGCACAATCTTCTTTTCGTCTCCAAAGAATCCGCCGAATTTGAGAAACTCGACAGCGAATTCAAAGCAGCCGCTAAAGAATTCAAAGGAAAAGTGAGTTCAGCAACTGATACGACTTTTAACAATACTTTCTTTGAAGGTCCTGTTCGTTTACATCAACACTGATATTGAAGATAACGCACGAATCATGGAATTCTTTGGACTTAAATCCGAAGATCTTCCAGCCATTCGTCTCATTTCGTTGGAAGAAGATATGACTAAATTCAAACCCGACTTCACTGACATTACAACCGAAAATGTTGTCAAGTTCACCAACACCTATTTGGATGGCAAACTCAAGCCACACTTGATGAGCGAAGAGATTCCAGACGATTGGGACAAGGAACCAGTCAAGAAGTTGGTCGGAAAGAACTTCGAAGAAGTTGCCCGTGACACCAAGAAGAATGTTTTGGTCGAATTTTATGCTCCATGGGTAAGTGTTTTCTTGTCAACATAGAGTTGCAAACATTAACCGAAATTTTAACACCAAAGCACAAAATCTTTTAACAAACTGATTGCATCAAAAAACAACAGTTTGCGTGCACGTCTTGGTAACAGCGGATTTCGACAAATTGGTGCAATTTCTAAATTTATAGTAAACAGATGAAAGTCTGTTCGCCTTACCTTGATTGAGAACTGTTTGTTTGGCCCGCAAGATGTTGCTTTCTCGATTCCGCGATGCGTAATCGTATCCGTAGAGTCGTTGCCGAATGATGTTTAAGAAATGAGCTTCGTCAGAGCTAATTTCACGCGTCGTCCTCCTCAACTGAACAATTTCGTCACTCTGAAGCATGTTGATTGCATCCAAAGTACTTTCTTTTACCGTCGCAGATTTCTTGTTGGGATTAGCAAACCACATTGTAGTAAGATGTGCGGGCTAATCGTGTTCATCACGGACTTTTTCGAAAAGAACGACCGATCTTTGAACGGAACAATGTTTTCATCGTTCCAACTCATTTGCATCAGCGATGGGCATTCTTTTTGATCTAAAATACGGAATACCGTTAAAACATCACCCTACTTTCAACAATAAAATCAAATTCGCGATATACATTACCGCAAACTCGTCAACCCACTACGCATGCCGATGGGAAATCGCCTATCGATTTCCTTGGACTTGCAGAACAGTTTCTTTCCAAGACTTTACTGATGGTTAACCGGGAGCTTTCGGGCTGCTTTTGGGTCATCAAGTTCTACGATTTATCCGTTAACTGATCATTTTAATTTAGTTGTTCTTTCCTGCTATTAATTACTTTTTATTTCAGTGTGGACATTGCAAGAGTTTGCAGCCGATCTGGGACAAGTTGGGAGAGAAGTACAAGGATCACGAAAACATCGTCATTGCTAAGATGGACTCGACCGCGAATGAACTTGCCGACGTAAAGATCCAATCCTTCCCGACGATTAAATTCTTCCCAGCCGGATCGAACAAAGTGGTCGACTACACTGGCGAACGTACTTTGGACGGGTTTACGAAGTTCTTGGAATCGGGTGGCAAAGACGGTGCTGGACCATCGGAAGACGACAAGGCCGCTGAAGAGGCTGAAGCCGAAGGCGAAGCTCACACTGAGCTTTAAGTACCTTTCTTCATGTCGTTTTCTTGCCATAGTGGTTTAGCGATGTCTTGTTTCTATTCGTGTGTGGTCAACTTTAATTTGTACCACGTTTCCGCTAAGTTATTGTGAAGCTCCATCTTTCGTTTATTATAATTGTTGTTTCTTCATCTCTGTGTCAATCAATAAGTATATTGTCTCTATAAAATAAACTATTGTTACAAAAACTGACCACCCAATTCGTTCACTAAACTGAAGGGTTCTCAACATTTGAGAAATTCTCACTGAATTCGTTGTTTTATCAATAAGAATTGCCCTGTGAATGAACACATCTAGCTCATACAAGAACAATGAAATGACAAGCGAAAGGTTCAGAATATTGTAGTAACATTTCTGCTCTACTTTGTCAATTGGAAGCAATTTCAGGGCGTAAAACGAGACTAGTAAGTTCTTTTACATTAGAAACTAAAGCCGTGATTAGCAACCAGTTGAGTTCATTTTTTCCAACAACTCTGATCTGGAGTGACTGTGCAATCATAATTAGTTTGCCGGACAGGCAAACCTCCAAAAATTGATAATCTCTTTATCACATACAATCTCGAGGATCTTTTTCGGCGGTTGATTCAGGGCATCGGTTACATGAGATTACTGAACGACTGAAAGTCTGGGTTGAAGTGCTCTTTGATCCTCGAATGAACGGATGGGTCAGGAAACAAGTAGACAGCGAAAATAATCATTCCCCCACACACTCTCTTCTCTACGCCTATAACCGGGTCAAAGTCTTGTGCAGATAGCCAACCTTCTATGGACTCTTTGCAATCACTTTTCATGTCGACACGCGGAAACTGACTTTTGAGCTTAAACTCTCAACTGCAGAGAATTTTCAAGACCTTCGAATTAGTATAGTCTCTAGTAATCTTATTAGGCAAATGATTGTTATCGTTGCCTTTAACAACAGCAAAACAAAAATGAAACAAGATTGTTGACTGCAGAAATCTGTTAACACACGATATTGACTAATAAAACCAGCTTCATACTCCATTCATTGGTTATTGTGTCATTTGAACTGTTCAATGTCTTCATGATCGCAAGTTGGCTGCTTCAAAATGACCGTTCATCTCTTCATCAACACAAACAACTCTTCTGTGATCATATAGTCAAATGAGGTCTATCATTGAAGCCGGTTGATTGTGGAAGATGCTCAACAGTGCTGAAATGAATTTGGGCACATTCATATTCCGATGGCCCCTGAAGAGAAGCTGAGAATGAAACTTTTTGGGGATCAAATTGCCATCTACAGTTGATTTCTGTAGCATCAGAACTTCTGTTTATGAAAACAAGTAAATCGATTCGAATTAAATGAACACACGACACTGTTGCTCGGCCGTTCTTTTCCGCCGTCTGTAGTCATTTTTGGTCGAAGGATCCAGCACACAAACCAACGGGTTTACAATTCGTCAACCAGGTGCTAAGAATCGATTCTTGTTCCTGGTTGTAATTGACCACAGGGCTTCAAAATGTTATCACATACGAATTCTTATTCAGCAAGAAGTTCCAATGGAAATATCGAATAGTGTTTATTGCGAATTAAGTCGAAAGTTCGTGAAGCTACAAATGAGCTGATGCAGACCTCTTGAAGTGGTGTTTTTGTTGGACAAATCGTGAACGAAGCAACGAAGCACGATCGCAGATTCCTTTCAATCTTCGTGGACATGCACGTCGTGCCAACGCAGTGAGTGTTTCGGGACGACTGAAATTGAAAGTATTCGGGTTATCAGATCAAACACAAACTTGAGAGTGTAGCGAAATGATGTTAGTAGTTGTTGATTCAACAGTAAACTGAGCTTCTTTGTATAAATAGTCAAAATGCCGTCCTCAACTCCCATTGCTTCTACTATCGGTGCGACACTTGATCTCAACAAGCAAGTCCTGTATTGGTCGTTGAGCAGATTGTACACGAACAAATAACAGCAATCAAACGGCAACCCCGGTTGTTGATAGGAAGTAATGTACAAATAATCGGACTTCGCGACAAAGTTGAGGAAAAAGTGACGAGCAGGTTTGATCTGAAATGCGAAACTACAACTTCGATTTCAGATTATGGCCTACTTCTTTTATATTCAGTTTGGAAATCGTGAGAATCGGCAGTCCATTGGAATCGAAGGTATTGGTTGTTGGATTCAAGTCAATAAAACTAATGCCATCGGTAATGCGAGCATCGTCGTAATGTACGAAATAGATTCTTCCTCTGTGAAATTGATGTTTCAATCCATGTCCATTAACTGAAGTCAAGACACGACCAATAGGTGTAGTAGCTCGAGTCGTTAAGTTGTACCAGTACAAAACCATTTGCCCCGACTCTTCGAGACGATTTTCTAACACAACAAACAACGTCGAGCTATTGGCCGCGACAAATAGAATATTGAAATTTAACCATCTTTCTTCGAGTATTCGATTCGTTTCATCAGTGATTGGAGTAATCTTTGTCGTCAGTGAAGTGAAGGTGGGGTCGAATTTCAAAGAGGTCCAATGATACTCTCTTCCTTTTAGTCCAATAAAAACCACGCGATCTCCATTTTCGAGGTAATATCTAGGAAAATGATCAGCGCGGTAGTTCTTTTTTGAGATGATTGTCCTAAAAGACCTTCCAGTAATAATGGTTCTCCAATGAACTTACGTGAAGTCTCCGGTGTAGCTGTCGTTGACGGTAACTGAGTTTTTGTATGGACACAGTTCGTATAGAAAACGGCCATCGGCTGTGCACAGATAACGACACGGATTCAGATATTCGTTTTGCAAGAAACGACAAGACTCAACGGCGTTCAAAATCGTTGGTTGAACGGCGGACATCTTTCAACAAAAGAGTGAGCTAGTGAACGGCGCGTTTGGTCACAAGCTCAGAGAGTGGCGCCCTGGAAGTCGGTACGAAAGCTAGGGTATCTAACGCACTGGCCAAAAAGCTCTCAGTCGTTGGGCGAAAGAGATCGTCGCATACGCACAGCCTTGAAGCTCAAACCCAACAAACTACTTGTGCCTCGATCTGCTATCTCTTAGTGCGTTCCACTATCCTGATTTGTAGTCTACAGCACTCGCTTGTGTTCTGATTGCTGGTTTTGATAACTCCAACTGTTTTCTGAGACAACAATTCGTTTGAATTATGATGTTTGTGTACATGAATTGTTTACAGCGAACTACCAAGTCACTTCTTGCACCGCTTCTAAACACGTTTGGCTTCACAATATTCTTAATCGTTGTACAAACTAAAGAGTATTAACGACTTCACGGTGCAACAATCACAAAACTGAATCACAGGATCAGATCCCAAAACTTACACGGAATTACTTTCACTTGTGTAATAATGCGAATCGTCGGCCGTGACAACGAGAACCCAAATGCTTGTGACGAAAATCCACGAAGCGAGTTGACCAAACATTTTGTCGTTAAGAAGATAGCAGAAAGGGATATAGTTGCAGCTGGAACACAAACGATGAGAACAGAAGTAATAAGAAGACACGGAAAGACCACGAAAAGAAACGACGAGTCGAAACTCGGAGACAACCGCCAACTGAGCAGAGGAAATGGAAATTGGGAACTGAAAAAGAGCTCCCCAAATGACACAAAAGAGATCCGAAGACTGACGATTGGAGACGAAAATCTCGTTTAAGCAGTCCGTGAATATGCAAATTCACTCGGCAATTCATAAGATGCTGATGCGAACTTGTTGTCGGAAGTCATGAGTCACCAGATGTTATTGGGATCGAAGTTCATTTCGGCAGTTTTGAGCACCTTCCACAATCAACCGGCTTCTTCGATGACCTCATTTGACTATATGATCACAGAAGAGTTGTTTGTGTTGATGAAGAGATAAACGTTCATTTTGAAGCAGCCGACTTGCGATCATGAAGACATTGAACGGTTCACATGACACAATAACCAATGATTGGAGTATGAAGTCGATTTTGTCCAGTGAGTTCTTAATCGACTTCTATGGTGAACGTCCTTTTCATTTCGTGCTTCTCACGCTCTTGTTTAACGGGAACTTTGTATCGTACGAATTGGATTTCGACAAACAGCTAAACGATTGTAATGATGAATACCAGGTTTTGGCCCAATCATCTTCAGATACGATTGCTTACGAAAAGAGATCACACCAATAGAGTTTTCACGCAGATCGAATAAACATTTCTGATTGTTTATTTACTTTAGTTTTGTACAACGAGTAAGAGTATTGTGAAGCCAAAGGTCTTAGAGCACAGAAATGACTCGGTAGTTAGTTTGTTGTCAACAATAAATAGGCAATCTCGAAAGCTTTCAATTGACCTTCCATATCACTAAAAACAAGTCATTGACAGTTGAAGGAACTGAAACTCACAATTTCTTTTCATGCAACTCGACGTTTTGAAGCTCCATTGCTTTGAGTTCATTGCGGGTTTTGATCAGCTCCTCTTCGGCTTCGGTTTGTGCTGCTTTCGTATCATCCAATTCTTTTTGAACATCGGCCAGTTGTTCACGCAACTTCAACAACTCTTCAGCGGACTTGTCTTCCTAAACAACACTCTGTAATCACGATTCCAACTAGGCCTTTCCATCACTCTTTGCGTTCTTCATGCCAGACAATGCGTTGTTATTGGCCAAAAGCTTCTCGTGACTTAGTTTGTACTCAAGATACAATTTGTGGTCATTTCGGCGACTGACGAGGTAGAGACATAACCGGAAAGTCCTTCAACTGAGTAAACAAATCGGTCTTACAAACAGTCGAATTGGTCTTTAGGTTACGTCCACGTTACGAGAAATATCGTGTTGAACGGCCATTGGATCCGTTCATGCACTACTACATCGGTATATTGAGTCGTGCAGATGCTGAGCTTCGTTGCAACAAACCGGCCGCATTTGCGGTTTATCATCGTTTGCCTTCTCGTTTGACCACTTACGACAATCTTGAACCGCGTCTCAATCTCTACGTTGTCTACTGCACGAGTTGCAAAGAATATCGGCAAGCCTCCGAATTTCTAGTAATCCACTCTCTGATTTAGTCACTATCCCATCAAAACTCGTTACGTCAAAACGAAGTCAAAGTTGGGAACTCCTGAAGAACAATGTCAAATTTACGTCAAACTTCCGGACAACAGCGCTCCGTATTTCCAAAGTTTGCAAGCGTTGGTTCGTTACTACGCCACCTACTCGTTCTTCAAGTCGCCGCTCAAAAATGGACAACCGGACATCTTTCCGTGGTGGTTACAATCATCTCGCGCTTCAAATACCAAAAACAACAACAAATCTGTCAGTGAAGTGTCCGCTTCTGAACATGAGATCCTTTGAATGAAACTTTTTCTTTGCTTTCATTTATACGTTTGAGTAACCAACTGATCACCATTTTGCTATTCTTGTACCTAATTCATTTATTCTCGTTCTTCAACAACATACTACACCTGGGACGAAAGACGTGAAAGCAGAAACCAATTGAGTGACAATTTCAACGTGTGAAACGGCGAATTGATTCCATTCGTTCAATTTGGCGATTTTGTCGAAGTTGTCGAGAACAAACTTCATAGCTTCCTTTCTAAGAGCTAGCATGTGATCGAATTCGAAAGCCAATTTGAGGGCATCAAGAGCCGACTCAACGCACAAGTTGTCCGACATGCTTTCAACAATCAAATCCTAATTTTTGGTCTACAATTCGTTTTTGTGCCAACACAAACCTGAATCTCATCGAGTTGGTAACGTCCAGCAATCGCGTAAAGTTCACTGTTTGCCATCTTCTTTAAAAACAAAGTTTATTGGCAATGACAAGTTACAACGCAACAAAAGTCGAAGGCAAAATAACTAATGCGATGAAAGATACAAAATATTGTAATGGCAAGAGACAACTACAGAAATTGATTCGCTTTTAGACAACACACGGAGAGATTGATTGCTCGTCGCTTTTCGGTCCCACTTGCTATTGATCGCTACGTTCCGATCTACAAATAGTGTTCATTTATTGAGATTTTCAGCTCACTTCCCCATTTGCCCCAAAACGACAGTCGGCGTAGCGATGCACTAAAAATGAAATCAGTTATTTCTTTATCTTTTACCTTACTGTTTGGGCACTCATTGGTCTTATGCTCGTTGGTCTTACAGTCGTCGCAGTAACTTTCTGAAATGCTTTGATTATTCTATTCATCGCGCTATTACATACGATTTTTTGGTCGAGTTTTTTGTTCTCATCCATTTTTAACACAAAACCAAAGAGACTAAACAGAATTATGTTTAATCAGGAATACGCGCACAAAACACGAACTCGCAAAAAAAACGCATGAGAACAACAATCTCCCGAACTTTCGAATTGACATGTTGAGCGGTTTGCTTAACCGCTGAAATGTTGTCGGTCCGCCTCCTTTAGCAACCAAATCGCTGTTTACAAGCAGCGCCGTTTCTATTGATTTTTCATATTGCGTCATTTAACGGAGCGTCTCCTTTATGACGCTTGTTTTTATCTTAGTCCTGTGTATTTGAAGCGCAATCGAACTAACTGAGCGCTCAAAAAACGGGCGCCGAAGGAATGGGCGTTAAACTACGAATAGTTAGAGATGTTCGCTTCGAAAAAAGCGGGAACCGATGCGAACGAGCTTTGCAACGATCATTTTCATCGATCTCCTTAAGTCATCAACACCGCGACACTTCGGGCGGAAGTCTACAGTAGCGAAAGACCTCCCAAAAACCTTTCCGTCTCGCGAACTCTGATTGGGCGCCGACCACACACACACCAGTGGGTTCCGTTGGGCGAATTCGGGGATACTTGCCGACTATGCATTTCGTTTATCAGTCATATCACGCGGATTATCATCGGTCGAGACAACGCTTTTGCAATTCTTGTTGGCTCATCGAGATCGTTTTGAATGTTTTTGTATCTTCTGCTGATTCAAAGAACTAAGCTGCCACTGATTCTCGTATTCTTAGTGTACATGAACCTCATCATGAAAACCGAATCCCTTTTGGTGAAACAGACGATCAAACTCATTTTCCCAATTAGCGATAAATTGACGGGCAACTGACGAGGTGGGCGATTGATCAGCGGACGCTGTTAATTGCAGTTGCCGAAAAATTAACAAAAATTACTAAACGCTCCGCTTGTCGTCGGTTCCAATCTTCGGTGGTCGACGGCACCCTTCCAATCCACCACTCGAGCAGCTTCACTTTTGATCGTTTCGCTGATGAGTCGAATTTCTTTCGTTTTGTTCTTTTCTACGCGTGTCCGATTGTCGATTCGATGATCTTGTTGGTTAGATTGACGACAAGAACTCGTGTTTATGTTCTGCGTACGTGACTTCTCGAGTTCTCTTTTGTAACCATTAGACAAGATCAACGTTCTTTTGTTTCGTTTTCCACGACCTTTTCTCTTCATTTAACTGAGCAGTGGGTTCCTCTAATCTCCAGTTCAGTTCCTGTTTACCACCACAGAGCTATTAGGCTCGTTCAAAGCATTGCGATCGTTCAAACGAACAGTTTGGCCCAAAAAAGCGTTGAAATTGCGACTTGAAACGTTAGCGGTGGAATTCGAAGGCGAATGCCGCCAATCCGACACAACACGCAAATGTCGACGCGTGAACGATCAAAAGTTCGTTCAACCGGCATTAAACCCCGCAATAAGATGAACCTCAATTGGTCCTAAATGTTTTCTCCACTCAAGTTCTCAGAAAACGATCTGAGGAAGTGACGAACAGATTCGTTCGTGTTTTGTGCGCGTATAATTACTTTATTGAGCATAACTTGTATTTAATTCTTAGCACCGATATTCGAAAATGGATGGAAATAATGAGAAAAAAGAAGAAAAAAACGGTAAGTAATTGTGCGATGAATAGAATAATCAAAGCATTTCGGAAAAACCCTATTGCGAGGACTGCAAAACACATGATCATATGACCATCGGAATGTGATACGGGTAAGTTAAAAAATGGAAGTAACTGATTTCATTTTTAGCAAATGCCTACGCCGACATTCGTTTTGGACAGAACGGAAAGTAAGTCTGTCATTTCAAGGAAGAAATAATTATTTTCAGATGGAAGCGCATATGGACAGAAATACACGAGCACGGAACCAATGAGTGTGAGAACTGTAAGTTGAAAAATGAAAAGATAAGTCCTTTTCTTTTTTAGTGCATCGTTATTCTGATTCGAAGTTCGGGCGATTTGGGAAGTCAGTTTGCTATTTTCAGACCTAATCCTTAAAAATGGACGGAGAGAAAAAAGTGAAGAAAAAGGTAAGTAATCGCCCAATTCCGGATATAATTAATAAATGATTTCAGAAAAAGACTATTGCGAATATTGCAAGGTTTATGGTCATATGACAATGTATTGTGGGAAGGGTAAGTTAAAAAATAAAGTAAACCATTTTCTTTTTCAGATCATAGATACGCCGATTATAAATACGGCGAATACGGGAAGTAGGTTGGATGGATTTTATAAGTAAAACGGTTTTCAGACATGCACGTTAGTGATCGATGTGCGACGAAACCGGAGCAATGACCAGTCAATCTTCGTGTATCTTGTTCGAATATCTCATCGATTTTTGTGATTTGTTATTGCCAATAAACTTTGTTGTTTAAAAACTTTGGCACTTCTCTTGTTCATGGAACATTGAAACATGAAAGTGAATTCTTCATACATCACAAGTGGACATTCTTACAGCTCTACTCCAAAGTCACGCTCGTTCTCATACGACGAGCAGTCAAAACGGAAACATCCATTCACTCATCTCGTTCACAAACATTTCTGTTGGCGAACAAGAGTTGAGAATCAATTTCAATTTATTTCCAAAATCAACGGATAAACAGTGAACATTAAGTGATCAAATAAAGTTCCGTGTTGGTGACCTCACGGTTGTTGTCGTCTTTCCGATTTTTGTGGCAGCGGGATCGCAAATGTTTTTCCGAGCTTCTTCCAACGTTGTTCGTCTTTTGCCGCTTCTGTCCATTGGGATTTGTGCAGAACCATGTACTTCTGGCCCACGCGTTTTCGGCCGTCCATCTCCAGCAACGCGTTTTGTACTAGGAATCCACAAAGTGAGTTGTTGCGACCATCTGCCGTCGATCGATCGGAAGAGGCGACCAGCGAATTTCCATTTTCTTTTCCGGACAGCTGAAACGATGTCCGTTACTTGGGTTTGGCTTCTCACCCAAGTTGATGGCTTTTTGTCACGAAGTCGGACTCCAATCATTCGACGTTCCATCGCCCGTTGAGTTCTGGCAATTCGCTCCAAGTTGCTGTCGGTTGCGGCCCATGTTTCTGCTGCGTACAACATCGTCGGAAGAACAACCATATTGTAGTATCGTCGCTTCAAACTTGTGGCCACGTTCTTGTCCGTCAAAAAACCGCTTCATTTTGCCAAAAGCCGACCAACCAAAACCAATTCGTCTTCCAATGTCTTTCCCATGATCTCTCGGAAATTGAATCAATTGACCGAGGTAGTTGAAGCAGTCGACTCGTTGGACGTCTTGGGAATTGATTGCGATGTTCGAGTTGCTCCAATGATTGTCGCGGTCGGCGTTCATCCACTTTGTTTTGTTTGCATTGATTTCGAGACCAACAGTTGAGCATCGATCGGCAAGTTTGATGGCCATGGATTGAAGATTCTTTGGATTGTTGGCAATCAGAGCAATGTCGTCAGCATAAGCGAGGAAATGTAGCCGGCGGTTGTCGATTTCAATTCCTTCTTCCTGTTCCCAGTTGATTTGGTTGATTGCAAATTGGAGAACTACGATGAAAATCAGCGGTGAAAGAGAGTCACCCTGTCGCACTCCTCGCTGCACTCCAAAATTTGCTGATTCGTTTCCCCATCGTAACGAACTGGTGCCAGATGAGTAGAGAGTTTTGATCATCGAAACCGTATCATCGTCGACGTTGAAGCGTTCCAAAGCCGCCCAAATGGCATCGAATTCGATCGTATCAAACGCTTTTCGAAAGTCAACAAACATCAGCGCCAGCGGGTAGTGGAATTCCCAAGCTCGTTCCAATAAGATGCTGATTGAGTGGATGTGGTCGGTAGTTGAGAACGTCGGTCGGAATCCCGCTTGTTCGACTGGGATGCAGTTGAGAACCGCTTTTTGAACGCGATTTGTGATGGCTCGAGTCACCAATTTGTAGACAGATGGCAGTAGACTGATTGGTCGGTAGTTTCCAATGTCCAGTTTGTCCCCAGCTTTCTCCAAAAGAATCGTTGAAGCATGAGAAAAATCGGCCGGAACAATGGATTTCTTTGAGAATCATAAAGTATGGTAATAATCACTAGAACCTATGATTCTCAGCGATCAAGTCGACTGATCGTCTTCCACTTTCGGGTTATTGAGCTTGTTTGTTCGAGTCTTCGACTTTGCAAGTCTATAAAATTTGCATGTTGAAAAATTTGCTGTTGTCGAAGGTCATTTTTTGATTCTTGGTTGCCGATCAAAAAACTTTGTTTTCAAACTGAGTTATCATCTTTCCATCAGAAGTCAGTTTGTTTTCAGATGTCGGTCTGCAGACATCTTCCCGGAGGTGTTACCGAATTCAAATGGCAAATCAACGACTACGATCAACGACTCAAAACAGCGGTCTGTGGGGATGTATGGACAAGCGATATCTTCACGGCGAATCTTCCGGACAAACCGAAGTTCAGTTTGCTTTTTACTCCACCATTACCGTTCAAATTCTACTCAAAAGATTATCCATTTATGGCTAATCCGTTCCTACACAATCATGCAATGTTGTGCGTTTTGAAAGAGTCATTTAAGATTGGCATCAAGTGCTGTGTTTGGATAGAAGACGAAAACGGTGATATCTTTTCGAGAAGACGTTTGTTATACTTACTTTCTAATTCACGCGTGTATTTGAAGGTACCTGCAGTATTGGTTTTAATGAATGTCATATGATTCTATCAAATTTACCATCAACCACACGACATCTCTCTATCTATTATCATATCACTAAAGAAGCTGTGGTAACTAAAAGCAACGAAGAAGAGAAGGTGGTGGATCTTCTCTCTGTTGAATCGTCAGCTCCAGAATACACCTTTGTTTTGGAGATTTCAAATGGATTTGAAGAATTTCAAGAATACGAGCTCGATGGCAAAAAGTTCACGTTGAGGTACAATAACGACACCACAACTTTTAAATGGGACAATAGCGCATTGAATGAATGTTCTTACGAACGTTATTTATTTAAAATTTGGATGGAGAACGAATCAGGACATAGAAGTTTTATCATCAGTAAGCTCATATTAGTCGACTATGACCACTCTTCTTTACAGGTAAAAACGTTCAGCCATTTCGAGATAGCATATTCACCTTATGGAAAAGCAAAATTATTCGCACCTTAGCTACTCATGGATTCTCTCGTTTTTTTGTGAAAGTTCGTCCATTTCGTAACTGTCTGTTTGATCAAATACGTCATTTACATACTGTCAACTTCAACAGTTCGCAGTTTGGTAATGTCAAAGTTGTTGCTAGCGATGGAGGTGTTTTCTACGTTAGTCTTGCTTTCCAGTGCTTCAACGATGCGTTTAGATGCCGAAGATTGTCTTGTTCTTGCACTCCGACGAGTTCGTAGGTCAAGTGGATTTGGATTCGAAGACGCTTGAGACAATCCTGTGGCTCATGTGCACCGGTAAAGTGAAGAACAAGAAGATGGCAAACAGTGAACTTTACGCGATTGCTGGACATTACCAACTCGATGAGATTCAGGTTTGTGTTGGCACAAAAACGAATTGTAGACCAAAAATTAGGATTTGATTGTTGAAAGCATGTCGGACAACTTGTGCGTTGAGTCGGCTCTTGATGCCCTCAAATTGGCTTTCGAATTCGATCACATGCTAGCTCTTAGAAAGGAAGCTATGAAGTTTGTTCTCGACAACTTCGACAAAATCGCCAAATTGAACGAATGGAATCAATTCGCCGTTTCACACGTTGAAATTGTCACTCAATTGGTTTCTGCTTCACGTCTTTCGTCCCAGGTGTAGTATGTTGTTGAAGAACGAGAATAAATGAATTAGGTACAAGAATAGCAAAATGGTGATCAGTTGGTTACTCAAACGTATAAATGAAAGCAAAGAAAAAGTTTCATTCAAAGGATCTCATGTTCAGAAGCGGACACTTCACTGACAGATTTGTTGTTGTTTTTGGTATTTGAAGCGCGAGATGATTGTAACCACCACGGAAAGATGTCCGGTTGTCCATTTTTGAGCGGCGACTTGAAGAACGAGTAGGTGGCGTAGTAACGAACCAACGCTTGCAAACTTTGGAAATACGGAGCGCTGTTGTCCGGAAGTTTGACGTAAATTTGACATTGTTCTTCAGGAGTTCCCAACTTTGACTTCGTTTTGACGTAACGAGTTTTGATGGGATAGTGACTAAATCAGAGAGTGGATTACTAGAAATTCGGAGGCTTGCCGATATTCTTTGCAACTCGTGCAGTAGACAACGTAGAGATTGAGACGCGGTTCAAGATTGTCGTAAGTGGTCAAACGAGAAGGCAAACGATGATAAACCGCAAATGCGGCCGGTTTGTTGCAACGAAGCTCAGCATCTGCACGACTCAATATACCGATGTAGTAGTGCATGAACGGATCCAATGGCCGTTCAACACGATATTTCTCGTAACGTGGACGTAACCTAAAGACCAATTCGACTGTTTGTAAGACCGATTTGTTTACTCAGTTGAAGGACTTTTCGGTGATTGCGAATTGACAAGTTGGTTGGTTTCCTTCTTCAATTTTTGCTTGAGACCCGAAACATTTTCGTTTTTGACTTTCTGTGCATCAGTTGGTTGATTCTCATCCATTGACGCTATAACCACATAGCCATCGAAGTTGTTCAGTTCATCGACTGCACGAACGTTACGTATCGGTCGCTCCTCCTTCTTCTCCACGATTGGTTTGGTGATTGACGGTTTGGAAACCAAAAACTGCTCGTTGAATCCGTCATCAGTTGCTAAGTCGACTTCGGTTTCTTTTTTGGCGCGCTATACCATTCTGTTCATTCGATTAAAAGAATATTTTGTTACCTGAAGTTTTGCCGCATAACACGGTGCTCCATGACGACAACAAACGAGCTTCTTGGATTTCGTCTTTTTGATCTTTTTGCTGGACTTTGACTTCTTAATCGAAGCATCGTTCTTCAAACTCGTGCGAGCACTGGAGGTCGACGAGCTCCAGAAGTCATCATCTGAAATGGAAAATAAAAATACTGCAAAGCTCCCGACTACCGTCGTCTTGATAACGTTTCGTTGGTTTGTCCTTCAGAACACGCAGTCCCGATTTGGCACGAAAGCACTTGTTACGTGACATGGCTCAGTGTTCACTGGATCAAAAAGATTGTCGATCGAAGAAGTCAAAGTCTGACGACCGTTTGATGCCACAAATTGCAGGGCAATTGAAATGAATTCGCGACATCCTATTACTTTGATTATGCAAATGTTTGGCAACAAAATCCGATCTCTCAACACTTGATTCTAATTCATGCCTTTCTTGTCAATGAGTAGAACTCCATATTGTATGACATCAATTTCTAACGTCCAATAACTACAGAATTAAAGTTTAACGTCTGATTTTAATTGACCGAATTTATTGACAGTTCTTGTTTGCTGTTTATAACACTTGTGCTATAGGTTTGTATCACATGTGCAATCACGAGTGATCGTCTTAATGTGTTGAGTTAATCACATTTTGGTTTTCACTCAATTTGTTCGAACACTTCTTTTTAAATGACAGTGATAATCATTGTGCTCTTTAACATTCCAACTTTGATGGCTCTCAACCCAAAAGTGACCTTGCCGCGCGTGTCGTTCTTTAGCAATGTACCTTTACGTACAAGGAGTTTGATTTAACGAATGACCATGATGCCACCGCAATTGTTTCAACTTCTCCAACAAACCTTTCCGTCAATGTTGCTGGAACGAAAAGGTTGTTAAACGTTTTTTCAGGACTTCGATCAGCGTTCGCCGTCTAGTTGCTGTGTTCGAAATCACAGTCAATTATTCTCACTTTCACTGTCCGTCCACGACAAGTTCCGGAGCAATAGGAAAAAACAAAACGGTTCAAAAAAGTTTTTTAATGTCGCGTTCAAGAATCGAACGGTTTTAAACTGCGCGAATTGATTGATAAAGAACGTTCAAGTGTTAAGTGTTAATCGCAGTGTTGAGGTCGTAAATTTCACCGTACTACCTTGTGCTTGCTTCTCAGAAATGTGGACAACGGTAAGTGGATGCCAAATAAGTGAACTCAGTTGTTGTAGTTGTTTTTCGCGTTTGTTTGTATCTTAGCAATCACGTTGAGTAACAGTAAAGGTCTCGAAGCAGCAGGTAAATTCGTTCAATTGGAATATCTAAGCTTCAATCTGCTCTTAGATTGTAAAACGAATACTCTGTTTCTAATCGATTCGACTGGTTCTGTTTCGAAAATTTGGATCGAGCAGAAACAATACGTTCAGAAGGTTCTAAGCAAAATGAACGCCGGTCAGGATCGTGTTGCTCTCATTGTTTACAGCAGCAGACATCGAACTACGAAGCTTCATGGCTTCCAAAGCTCTCAAACCAAGGAAAGCATCTCGACGTTGACTAATTGTAGGAATAAACACCTTAACTGATCTTCAAATCTATTCCAGCTATACCGTTTTTCAACGGTATCACTGCGACTGGAGCTGCTTTAAGTGCAGCGCTTAAAGAATTGGAGAACGCAGGTTCTGGAGCTGTGAATTTGGTTGTTGTCACCGATGGCTTTAGGTTGATTACAGTAGTGACAAATGTTAATAGCATTACTTTTAGTTTTGATCGAGTAAATGATCAAGTAGATCAATTGAGAAAAGTGAACAACTTGCGTACTTTTGCTGTTTCCATTGGTCACTTTTATCAGAAGTAAGTTCATGAGTTGTGCTATTGAAAGTCGACGTTCATGTTAGAAGTGAGCTTTTGCAAATTGCCGGCTCTGAAGATCACGTTTTTATTGGTGCAAACAGTGCAGATGCACTAATCAACTCGCTTCAACTTTGTGCTCCAACTGAACAAAAGACTGAAAGTAAGTAATCGGTTAACTTATTTTAATTGTTTAAGATCTTTCAACAACTACTGTGTCGATTACTACAACCGAAAAAGCAACAACCACATCAACCGTTTATACGACAACAAAACAAACAATCAAGCAGAAGAAAACGAACCCCCAAGAAGTCAATCCCTACGAAATGCAAGAGAGCGTCGATCTCAACACGAAACTAGTTAATACGACCACAACTCAATCGACCTCAGTTACAACAACTCAATCGGCATCAACATCCACCACCAAGTCCTTACCGTCAACAACTCAAGCATCATCGACAACTCAAGTTCCAACGACAACAACAAGTCAAATCCGGACATCGACATCCTCCGAATTGCCAACAACGACCAAAAAGACAAAAGAAAAAGTGGACGAAAAGAAGAACAAACAGACAACCAAGAAGTCGAAGGAAAAAACGACGAGCAAATCTGAGAAAAAGACGAACAATTCGAAGAAGAAAAACGGTCAAAACAAGAACGTTGAACTCACCGATGTTCCAGTTAAAAACGAAACGATTACGACGAAGCCATCAAAGTCGTGCATATTAGATGTTATTTTTGTACTCGACGTTTCCAGCTCCGTTCACGCCGCCTTTGAACAAATGTGCGATGCTGCTGTCGAGATCTATCAGAACCTAATCACTGAGAACACCTTACACTACGGAATCGTCAAGTTTAGTAACAGCCATAGTTCGAAAGTGGTTGTGCCAATGGGGTGAGTTTATGCAAATCGGTTTACGTTTTGGTTTGAAGTTGAAGGCAATCTATCAAATACATTCAGTGGTTTGATTTATGTTGGACGCTTTAATGAAAACTGAGTGTAAAAACATCTAAACGAACAGAAAGTCATTGATCATAAGGAGACAGCTGATTCGCTTGTTGTTATTTTGTTTTTAGTGAACACAAAACTGTTGACGCCTTCCGTCACAGCTTACATACGATTTCACAACGTGGTGGAACAACATACATAGTCGAAGCTCTCAAACAAGTCCAAGCGATGTTACACAGTCAGGAAGGACACAAAAGTTTGGTGATTGTAATAACTGATGGCTTCATTCGCGATGATCCTGAAAAAGGTTCGTTTTTGTGTAAAGTGCAAACATGTGATTGATCGCTCCTTTCTTGCCGTCAACGTCAATTGTAGGCGTTCTTCTTGTTGATCGATTGCACTAATCACGAAAAACTTCCCAATTTCAGATGTCAAGGACTTGCAATCAAAAGCGACTGTTTTCATTGTGCCCAGCGCCAAAGATTTTCCGTTGAATAGGGCCGAACTCAAAGTCTGCAATCAATGCTAACCAATCGTACAATCACATTCATTTCAGAAAATGGCCAGTAAAGAAAGATATGCGTTCGTGGACAGAGACATGCAGGGAATTAAACGTGCATTGACCGAAGTAGCTGCTGGTTGTTAAATACCGTTAACGACTTCAATTAGCCTCTTCAAATGTTTGTAAACTTATCGATCACACATAAAACGGTCTTACACAATTGATATTTAATTCAACACTAATCTTTCACAGATCCACTGACACGTGTGGATTGTTTGTACTATGGATCTTTGTTTTCTCGTGTGAACAAACAACATTTCATTAGTACATAGCACAATAAAATTCAAGGAAACAATCAACTTCATAGCTCAAATTCTTTAATCTACAGCAAAATATTGATTAGATGCATGGACGAATGGCAAATTTGAGGGTGGTTGGGATTAACCGCCTGAGGATCATCCGTTCGTATCACATGTGTTCTTTGTGGTTGTGGTAAGCCACGGTAATCTCGTAAACCGGGTTCTTTAATTTGCTTTTACTTCTACCACCTACTTACGCCTACGATAAAAGAAGATGTACAACCAATTGAAAAGCTTGCAAAGTTTCAATCATCTTCCATTTCATTCTCTGATTCTTTTTAGTTCAGATCTAGGAAAATATTTTTTATTTCTCCAGTGTCTACAAAGAAGTATAAGAATACAAGGGCAAATAAGAGATAAATGAGATGTTTTGCACGATTTCTTCAACTGTTGATTTGCATCAAACTCTTCGAATGGAGTAACCGGTCTTCAAACTACAGAGTTTCCATCGACAACCTGCGGAACTTCGACGATTTGAGTTTGCTAAACTTTGACAATTAAGTTTGTGTTTTGATTATTAAACTGAGATTAGAATGTTATCCATTGGTCGCCTCGAAAAGATAAGCGTGTTAATTGAATTCAAATGGATTCCGTAAAGTGCCCACTTTCTATGCTAATCAACTTTTCTCGTTAGTTGCGGTCTAATTGGGCTTAGACCAAAAATAACAAGGTCGAATTGATACGAATACTTCCTTTTAATTGTCGTACTCCGATCCGATAGTCGAGAAAATTAAACGGTTAAAGATCGAAACGAAATGAGATTGCACCGGTTGTTGCCACTCGACAGGTTTTGGCTCGACATCAATTTTTAATCCCCGATAACCCGCAGCTTCTGGAATTTACTTACAAAAGAAGGAGAATCCGCGTTTGTTTTGCAGACGTCGCGGTGATTCCGGAAACAAGGTTCGCAGATCGTAGGCAGAAAACGAACGATCACAATCCGTCGAATCGTCATCGGCGCAGATCACGGTCGCACTGATCACGTTGCCGATTACGAGCAACAGAATAAGGTAGTTGACGAGATGAGAAGTCGGATTGCTTATCCAATTGTTGAACAGTTGAGTCATTTTGAAGGATATGATTCACGATTCAGGTCGATGAGTTCAAATCGAATGCTGAAATGAGAAGAGTTTTTTCGGCGGAAAGAAGCAACTTAGTCGCAACACAAATAATAGCTAACGCGACACGCATCGACCAAAAACGTTGTGCATCAATTGCATCGGTCGTTTGTGGCCAAATTTGGGCGATAAAGCAATAACAGGAATAAGCACCGAGACAAAACAATAAACGAGATTTGCGGAATCCCTCGCATCTTATAGTTCCACAACAATCAGACACCTTGCTGCCATTTGACTGTTCTCTTTGTTTGTCATATACGAAAATAGAAGACGAGAATACGGTCGGATCCAATTTCATGACGGTGTTTAACATCCGCATAACATCCAAGTGATTAAAAATCACAATCCTCAATTGGCGTAAAAGGATCGACATAATAAAAATCATTCTTATACGTAATGGCTCAAGCTTTTTCTGTGCATTAAAAGAATTCAAACAAACCTGAAAGGGTATACCGTAACCATCGAAATCAAAAGCTTCAACATGACATGAATTTTTTTAAGACGTCGCTGGAATTTATATCCGAGCAGCTTGTTGCAATATTCATAAACAAATTGTGCCAAGAGTACTAAGGTTTAGTTCTAATTTGCTTTAAAATAGCAGGTGACAATCATTTTAATTTGCGGACGTCAAACGCACACTCAAATATGAATACAAGCAAAGGTAAACAAGAAGTTTTAATCAAACTTGACAAATTCGCCCCAGTTGCTAATTGAATTCTTGATTTGCCATTACTTTTTTGCATCAGTTAGTGGACACGCGCTGTTGAGACCTAAAATCACAGAGTCCAAAAGCAGCAAACTGCCACGTATCGGACTTCTATTCAAGCTGCCAAGCAACTCTCAAGATCTTCAAAATGACATTCAGCCGTCAACTACCGAACATTTATAAGCGAAACTTTGTATACGGTAATTCGAGTTCAAATTTTTCTTAATCTCGCTAACGTAACAAAAGCAACTCTGTTGTTCATCTTTGCTCTACGCAATTACATTACTTCCGCGGGTTTACAGACTACGTGCGTGTTCTTCGCTTTTCGACACTAATCCCTCAAGTTTCCCACTAATATCTTAATCCGCGCATGACATCAAGAACCATAGAATGTATTATTTATACAAAAATCCCGATGGTTTCCCGTCTAATAACGCGTTCCAATGTTACCGTAGTAGAGAACTCAAATGTGAAGCCATTTCTCAAACATGTTTTAGAATAAGCTAATCGTTTGAAACGCCCCGACCTTACACTCGAGTACTTATTAGTATCAATAGCACTTCGGTTCACGAGAACGGCATATTCAAAAGTGGTTTTCGCATAAATTAGATAAACTGAATAGCTATCGATCATCCTCCACTTCCCGTTCGAAAGAACTCGTGAATATGTAACCACGTTGATTAAATGTCTCTCGTTAATCGAAATTGAATGTCAACTTGAAAAACCAGTGAATGTAACCGACTGGCAACCGACACACCCTCGAATGTAAATGTGTTAAACAAAGAAACCTTAGGCAATAAATACAACTTTTAAAAGACGATTTCGTTACTGAGTATTCCAAATACAAACCTCAATGACGAAATCTGCGGATATGACAAAATACATCAACATTCGTGCACAGTGATTGTCACGACGAAATGAACACACAGACGATAGACTACGTCCCACCAAATTTGGATACTTCACCGACTCCGCCCAACTATCCAATTCAAAAGAGGGAGGACCCAGAAGAAGGCACGTTGTAGATTTTGGTTGAAGACAACTTCTGCGTTCCAACTCAAACACATCACGATTTTAACGACTGAAAAGATTCGCAATCGACGTAACTAATTAGCAAAAAAGGACCTGCAAGATGATGTTGTTTGAGTTATAACGTCGATCAGCGGTGGGGTCTTCTGATCGTCAAAAACTCTTCGACTCAAAGCGACTTCTGAATATCGAATAATCGCCGTATCCTCTTTGTTCATGTGTTCAAAGGTGATCAGCGTGTAATCGAACTTCACTGAAAACAAAATCGTAATTATTAGCCACACCCTTATCACAAGAACTTTGTTTATCTTATTACCTCTGTTGTGCAAGATAGAGAAACCAAAGAAACTTAAAGTCCATTTTAGAATCTAATTACGCACAGACTTGTCTCTATGCGTGACGTGTTAAATCAATTGGTCACTTACACTTCTGGATATTAGCCTAACAAAGTAGTGCTTGTCATCGGTACCCGCTGTAATTTGACGTCGTTGGTATCAATCGACGCGTCTCGATGAGCTGAGCATTACTGTATAAGTCATTTTTGCCCAATCGCAGAAATGGCCAAAGACACTAAAATTGCTAAAATCGTAGTAACGATTATGCTGATTATCGTGATAAAGTCCGTTTATTTATACCCCACTTCGTTATGGAGATATGGGGCGTTCTATTTGGCCCAATTCGTTCCGAGTTATGTTCCGCTAATCTTCCCCTGGAAGTGTGAACTGCAATAGTCGAGTGAGCAAGTGATGGGCTTGCAACTCACTTTTGGAGGTTGCAGGTTCAATTCTCCCTGTTGTCGAATGCAAGTTGCTGTCTTGTGTCCACAAAGCAAAAAGGAAAAGTGTGAATAGTAGGTGACTACGAGGGATCCAACCGACTTTTTTCACTTTTTGGAGTCGTTTTGGTAGAACGCAGCACTTGCATTCGACAACAGAGAGAATTGAACCTGCAACCTCCAAAAGTGAGTTGCAAGCCCATCACTTGCTCACTCGACTATTGCAGTTCACACTTCCGGGGGAAGATTAGCGGAACATAACTCGGAACGAATTGGGTCAAATAGAACGCCCCATATCTCCATAACGAAGTGGGGTATAAATAAACGGACTTTATCACGATAATCAGCATAATCGTTACTACGATTTTAGCAATTTTAGTGTCTTTGGCCATTTCTGCGATTGGGCAAAAATGAGCATGACATTCAAAATCAGCGTAAAATTGCGCGTAGATTGATAATTCGGCCAAAACTGGCGGGGATCACTCAGGACTTCTCCTTCTAAGAATTATCCTTCTGTTAACTTCATTGTTTTGCGTGTTTCCCTTAATTGTGACAAAGATGGTAGTTTACAGATGGAAATTCAATCGTTTGTTCTTTCATTTTAAAGAAGTATTGAGCAATAACCGTATAAAGTTGTTGAACATGTTTTTTACTAAGTTTATTTGTACAAGACAATCAACTCACAATAGAACATCTTTGAATTTCTAACATTTTCTATTGAAATGGTCATCTTTTTCAGTGTGAAGTTCTCAGGTTTATACCACCGTTGTCTGCCGGGTAACTTGGTTGTGGGTATCGGGATTCAGATGTCTGCAATCAGAGATTATTTTACAAAGACAGTCGGATTCCGTTTCTTGAATCTGCTGATTGGTTGCGAAATAAGCGGTTTATTTGATCCGATTGAAGGCCCAAGACTTTTTAAATCGACCAAATCAAACCGGTTTGTATCTTAAAGCCATGAACAAAGTAATTTGGTATCATCTGCTACATAAGTTTTGGTCCGCGAGCCCAAAATTCGTTAGAAGCTTTCGATCAAAGTAAAAGCACGTAGGTTGGAGGGTACAAAACGTGGTACATTAAGTTTTGTTGTTACGTCAAATCTCGAATAAACTGAATTGCGTGGACATCATCTGGCAAACGTCAAACGACTACTTCATTCTCGTGTTCATAAATTCCGTTCCTAATTTTACAGTCAATTCGCTTTTGTTCAATTAAACGAACAAACAAATAAGCTTATCCTACTAATTAGACAGAACATCGTATTTTGTTTACCTGCAAAATTGCTGCTATTCGATCTCCGGCATGATAAGGAGACCATGGATCAGCGATTGGAAAGGTCGATGACGAATGGGATGGGACTTTTGGTTTCGTCGTAGTCGGTACAGAATCACAAAAAGTCGGAGCAGATGGAATGAATTCTACGGACTTAACATTTTGGTTGTTCTGCAGTTCGTCTTTTGCCTTTAAATGCTTCGAATCGATTGCTATAGGATCACGTGTGGCAACTTCAGTTTGCAGTTCCGATTGTAGCGGCAATTCAGTCTCGATACATGGTTCACTGAAAACAAATGTATTGCTATTACCCGAACGCTCACGTAATCAAAGGTGGTGTAGACATCGGATCCGATTGCGTTTGAGCGGATTTCTTTTCGTTTTCTGACGAAGTTTTTGTTTCGTTATCGTGCTTTCTATAAACATCAGCACTGGTGCCCATAGGACGATTACACGTGTTGTAGTATATGAACATTAGCAGCCATCCACAGAAACAGAAAAGCAAACAAGAACCGATTATTATCACTGTAAATTGGATTGTAAAGAAGTGGCGAATTGAATACTGACAAACTATCCACCATTGAAAGTTTGGTCCTTGAGCATATCGATCTAATGCTAAATAAAAGAATGATTTAGAACATTGATTCTTTTACCGTGAATGAAAACGATCGGATAACCGACAGTCGCCGACAAGTGAGAGTATGTTAGTCGAGAGATTTCTTTGGTTGCAATCGCTCCATCAACTGGTGCTCCCTTATAATTAACAATAAAGATCAATTCGACATACGCTTTTTCTTGTCTTATATCAACCATCTACAATGTTAATAGTGAATGACTGTCAATTCAAGAAAAGAAACCTTTACTGAACACGAGTCAACGGAGAAGTTCAACGGAATTCGATCGAAACGCGTAATCGATTGACCTAAACGTTCGTTTGTTGCTCGTTCAAAAACTGCACAGAACAATTTGGAGATATCTTGTTCGAATTGATGAACGTGTTCTTCGGGAAATTTGTCTATTGCAACATCTAAGCCAACAATTTCAAGTAAACTTCAAATGTCTTTTTGGCGTATTTTACCTGCGACAATCAAAAATTTCTCGAGGTTATTGATGTCGTTGTCAGAGCAGTTGACTGAACCCGTTTCTATTATTCGATCCTATTTTTGACTTACCATTCGAAGAAATAAAAGTGCAGATACCGCAGATAAATACAAATAGACGTCGAAGCATACTCTTTAAAGCAATTCGAGACAACGTGTAATCAGGACAATTGCAATTTTGACACTACAAACTCATGGCTTCAGAAACGGGTTACAAACGTCGAACTGAAAATTGCAGTGCAGCTTGTAAATGACCAGCACTCTCTCATAATAACCGCTTGGAATGGAACATAAAAATGTCCACAGGGCACAAGCGTCGGCCTTCGTCCAGCGTTTCCATGGCTTCTTGGAGCCACGTTATAAACTTGAATATTTTCCTTCACATCAAATGATCCTTAAATTAGACAACCCACTTTGTTGGTTATCGTTTTCGTTTGTGGTGCCCTTTAAGTTAAGAATAGCGGAAGTTAAAAGACTCAGAAGCATAATTACAAGGTCACATCAAACAGAAATGTCGGCGCTGTCGATTCGCAGTTAACAGGCCAATGGGTTCAATCGAATAACATCACTGAGCGTACTCAGACATTTTGTTTTCATTAACAAAACCTTTGTATTTGTTGAGTATCATCGAGATTGTTCGAACAGATTTCCGCTTCTTTTCACGTTTCCATTGTTTCCCTTTTGTTACTAAACCTTCTGGTAGCCGTCTACGGATAACCACGTTCATCGACTCATGGACGGCCACAAATATCCGCGAAGACCATGAGCTTAAATTCGCCAAATGAGATTTATTGTTCGATGATACATTCGTGTCAAGGTTTGATTTCAAGATGAGTCAGAATGTTCGCAAAGAGTTAAAGTTTCTAAAATGACATTTAATTTTCTATTTTATTCTTTTTTCAATTCAAGAGCTGAAGTTTCGTTTTGAAAAGAGTGTATCCCCAACACTATGATTCGGATAAACCGTTTTTGCTTCTTATGGTCGGATTGAACAGCATTAGTTCAAATCGCTTTTGTTAGACCACCAAATTTGGAATCGTTTACAAACCTCGTGATATATACTCGTAACTTTTCTGACCAATCCCTTAACTTATAACTGTGCACGACAGGAGATTAGCTAAACGAGCAGACTTATACGTTTTTCAAACTGACTATTTGAATGCTCCCAAAACAAAGAGCACTGGATTACATTGAGTAATTGAACAAACAGATCGAACATGAACATTGAAAGTACCGGGTTGAGCTTATCTTTGTTTTTACAAACGGAAATGTTTTCGGGATTGTTGGATTTATGATTTACAATGTTGTTAAGTATATTGTTACACGACTGTTTAGCATTGTCATCGGAGGGGTGTAATGAAAGCGAAGAAAAGCTTCCAAACATAAGATTCCATTTCTTCTCTACGATTTAGCGATAAGCAACAGGCACTTATCTTTCAAGGGTCGTAATTATCTGGTAATTTGTTTAACGCCAATTACATTCGGGCTTTTGTTGCCGTATTGTTGGCCTTCGTATGAACATTGTCAGGAATATTTTTTCCTCTTCGTTTGAACTTGATTACTTTTTCCAATCTCCTCTATGCCCCCAAATGACTTCAACTCACCTATTTCTTGAGCAATTTCAATGGTAACAACCTGCTAGTGGACTTCATCGACCGAAGCTTGTCGTTCTCTCGGTTCCCGTTTGAAGCGCCATAATGTTAACGTGAGTTTTTTAAGAAGTGGGATTAAACTCGTTTAATCTTTGAGCTACAAAGCTAACTTTGTCGATCTTCGAGATTTACATAAGATATTGCTATTCACTAAACACAAGAACTTTAAAAAATGTGATGATTTTAATGAGCTTATGGTTATTTGTGTTAATCTGATGACGCACTTTTTCATCGACTAAAACTCGATTTAAGTGTTTCGATCAGTATAAAAGCCCATACTTAGGGAATCTCTTTTTGACTGTTTATTGGTGGTAGTTAGTGAACGCAAAGTTTTCGTTGAACTTGTTGTCCGTTAGTTTGTTTTCACTTGAATTCAATCGGCCGTCCAATGTATTGGAAAGCAGCGGCCTCAAGCACTTTTGTTGTTGGGTAACTGTATAATTCTTCTCCGGGTCGAGAGCCTGTTCGAGAATAACCGCGACAAATTGCATATCGGGAAGAACGACAAGAAAAAAACTGTCAATACCGCGGCACATTTCGTTTCCGTAAAATGAGCACCATTTTCCGGCAGTTGCCTTTGATTTCACGACACCGTTGAAGCGGCATCATTTTGCATTGCACGTCAGCAGCAAAAAATTTTCAAGTGTCTCGTCGCCGGCTCCGCGCTAATGCACACTGAATGTCCGTTTTTGGTCCGGTCGGCAAGCCGCCAAGCCAACTGCTTCGAGCATGGATATGTGGCCGGGAGTGGAAGAGAGTGAGAACGTGTGTATTTTTTTTGCTTCTTCTTTTACTCTCCGAGTTTCGTCTATGATTTTGGACCGCGGCGGAAAGATGACTTTGGATGGTGCCGTTGATGAAAACTACAACGAACGCGACGAGTTTGAAAAGATTTTTGGTGCGCATCTTCGTTCCATTTCCACGTTTTTCCCACTCATGTTTGTTGCTTTTCGGAGATTGCGTGTGTCCGAGTACATTCCCATTCTTCTTTTTTTGGCTCTGCACGCACGTCTAATCAAATAAATGCGCAAAGCAAAAAAGCGCGCTTATTGAAAAAACAACAACAACAATCAAGAGATAAACAATAAGGACGGGGCCAAATTTGACGTACATCTTCCGCGACTTCTCACTTTCTAACTTCGAGTGTTTATGGCACGGCGAAAAGCTAGTTAACGTCCATTCAACAACCGTCCGACTTTCGAACAAGCGTGCGACGAGAGAAGTGGAGAGGATCTCCGAAAGAATGGTAATGAAACTTCTTTTTTAGTTTCTTTGCATTTACGATGCGAAAACGTGGACCAAAGAAAGTCGTGCAGAGTACAATGGTGCGTTTGGAATCTCGTTTTCATTACCACAATCTACAGAGTTTCTAGCTAAAAAACAGCTATTCGCGATTGTACTTTCGATTGGCGTATGTAGAGTGTGCAAGTGAGCTTTTGGATGTCAAATTGAAGGGTCATCAACGTTTTCTTCCTCATTCCTTCCACGCCTTTTCAACGAAAATTGAAATCAAATCTTTTGCCCGAACGTCTTTTCCGCTCTTTCGTCCACTTTCCGGAGCATTGGCGCCAAATTGAGAGACTTCGAGTCGATGTCAGTGATGATGCCGATTTGCCTCTTTTCAATTGTTGCAAACCAACTATGCTTTCAAACGATGTAACGTCGGAAAACGAATTTAGCTACCAAATGTGTTAAACTGCGCATAACATTGATTTCCTTCGGGCGGACCCGCTGTTCGTAGTTGAAGTCTTGACAATGGTTGAACACAATGGTCAGCAGTTGATCGAAACTCTGGGATTAAGATGTTTGTGTGCGATATTATTCTATAGTTACTATTGCGACCATATTGCTTATTGTAAGGGCAGCTACGAGCTCGTTGAGTCTGAAAGAAGGACCGGAAAAAACGAAATTTTCCGGCATCGTCGCTAAACTTTCCACTTTACCGCACACGTACAGTTGAAGTGGAAGGAAAGTGGTCCGGAAGAGCGAAAAGAAGCAAAAAGTTGCTGCTGTTGCTTTTTGTCGTGCTTCTTTTTTAGGCTTTTCGACGTCTTCGACATCCTTTTTTGTTCGTTTTCTACTGTGTGTTTCAATGGGCATCTGAGTGAGTGGTTGCGTTTATTTAATTAAGAAGCGCTTCTCTATTTTATTGCCCGTCCGCTGGCCGAAAGCACCGAGATGGCAGTAGAAACGTTTGGGTCTATTATTCAGCATTTTCATGTAAACTTTCGAGAGTTGGAGAAGGCACACTCTGACTTCTAATATGTCATTGTGATATGGAGAAGATGTTTATTTCTGCATCTGCTTTCTATTCCGACTGTGACATAAATCCGCAGGCTTTTCATTGTTAGCGTGACTCCGGTTCTAAATATTTCATGTGATATTTAGTCTTTTGGACAAAATGGAATCTTCGTATGCAGTAAAAAGCAGCATTGAACTTTGCATTATTAGTTGTCGCAAATTTTGAGTTTCACGTGTTTCGATTACCAAGAACGTTTATTATATCGCAGCACGGTCTTAGCAACCTTCGATGTTGCTGATTGGTGTCCGCAGAGATTTGCGGGTTTCCATCGTTGCTTTCAGTTGTCAGCCAATTAACTTTGTTGATGCATTCGAAAGCAGTTGCTGAATCATTATTCTTGAGTTATTTGTTTTGGGTTGCTTATCAGAAATGCATTCAAGAGCTTGGAAACTACTGTTCCTCAACGAATAAGTTTAAGTGGAATTCAGTTGATTATTTCGAATAAGGAACGAAATCACGGGTCCGAGTTTGTGGGTGTATCTCCTCGAAAGCTTCAGAGAACGGTGCTAATTACTGTCTCTGTGCGTCTTCTACTACGGTTTCCGAAAGCTTTTGTACGCGTGAAATCGTCACAAAAGCGACGACAAAGACCGTCCAATGAGCAAGCAGCTCGATGAACGATCTGCATTCACTCGTCCCTTGATTGTTTCCGTGACATGGTTCCGCTTCACGTCGTTTCACTGAACATTTTCAGTGTTCCGATATTTTTATAACTTCAAGTTTATTTTCGTAACTGCGGTTTGAATGACTAACAATCGAAGTTTCTATTTTGAAGTGTTTCTGTTGCTAAAACAGCTCATACAGTTCGTCGCAAAAGGGGAACATAGTTATTCTTGCAAATCAATTCTCCTTCAATTTGCATTCTAAGCTGCTGCAGAGAATAAGCGGACGTTAAATTCGATTACTTTTCGAACTTTTGAGGAGCACGAACTGCGTTTGTTGAAGATGTTCAGTTGAACTTCAGATATTTGCGCAATTAAACGTGAATCACTTCGTCCGAATCTTGTTTTGACCCAGAGATCAATTCTCACTCTTAAGTCCCAAAGGCACGAGATGTGTCGGTTGAAACAAGGCCAAGTGGAATGGTTCAGGGATCACGGATTAACATCGAATTCGATTATTTTTTGCCTAAACATTTGATGTTAGTCTGCGAACAGCCAGAAATAAGCTTCGTCAACTGGAGAACCTCGTTCTTTTTATTATGAAACTAATTTTGATGTAATTTCGGTGAAGAGAACCGAATACTGTAAATCAAGTAATCGAGTGAAGTGACGTTGAATTCGAACGATTGGCTTCGTTTGGACACATTTTCTCGTGATGCTGATTAAAGTTTTTGCGGCTTTTCGTGTGCACATTAATCACACTTTCGATCCATTCAGTTCGATTCTTTACACCACTTCTTTCATTCGTCGTGATGCCCGTTATTCCACTTGTTGCTTTGGGGTTGAAGCGAAAATCGATGTACGAACGAGTTCTGAAGTGGATCCATGTGTTGAGTTTGCCGCTGTAACTGTACGTTTACAGGCCTTGAAACAAGGGTTGCACTTGAATGACTAGTGCTTCAATTGGACATTACTTTTTATTTTCCCGCATCTATTTTTCGCGTCTTTTCTTCTTCGCATTCTCGACTTTATTTTCCCATACTCGCTTTGAAAACTCGACAATCTGAAGAATCGAGGTGAGAGTGAAGATGAGTGAAAGAGAAAAACCTAATTCATTCATTTGCACGAAAACTCGTTACGAACCAAAAGTCATGGGTATCGATAAAAAGAAGTTCGAAAGGGGCTTATTATCCGCGTTTTATGAAGTTTGTGGGTCCCGTCTCAGTGGACGATGAATGACAGGAATTTGATTTCCATTGTCGACCACAAAACTCTCGTTGGAATTGAATACTAGTTTCGTTCGGCCATTACTATAAATCGAGTACCCAGTTAATTGCATTGCGGTAAGTCAATGTTTATGTTCTTTTCAACGTCATGTTGTCAATCAACCTATGCACCTGTTCGTCTAAGTTAGAATGTGGCTTACTCCGATTCAGCACGATTCTGATTAACTGCAGGTCGCTTAACAATTGGGTTGTTTTTGATTGCAAGTGCTAACAAGAATACGTAGACTAATGTCCACACGTTGTTTTCAACATTGAGTGGAAGTTTGAAACGAATTGGCCACTCGTTTCGAACTTTTTTCGCTGATGTCAAGATCCGAACAATAGACAAATGCATTTGGTTCAGAAGATTGTGAAATGTGCGCACGTTATCGTCCTGGAGGGCTGCTCTTCGATTTGGTTTCGAGCTTTCGACCTTTTTAACTGCTATAAATAATGTCCAGAGATGACCCGGCGCGGATGTGACCGCCGGGACAGCTGTTATTCCATTAGGTGCCTTGTCTCGTCGTCGTCGCTTTCCGGCCTCCGGGCAACCACCGAAGTTCAATGACATTTTTATTCCGGAGTTTCTGCTCATTGACGCCTCTTGTCTGTGTGTTACAACCGCCGCCGAGTTGGCCCATAAAATCAGAATGTAAATTGGCGTTTACCACTCGACAAGTCATTTCGTTGATTTTGGTCATTAAGGTGCGATTAATGTAACGAGCCTACTCAACGGCGTTGTATCGTAAAAATTAATCGAGAATGTTACAGTCGATACGTTTTATGCGAAGATTTAATGAGTAACCGTTTCGATAATCATCTTATGAATTTGGGTTTTTATTGTACAGTAAAAACATCTCAAACTTCCTATCACACATCCTATGGAGGGTCTATAAGTGCGGTATTGATTGAGAAGTCGACCTATTCCTTCATTTTGATTTATCACTTGTCTCGTGTGGTGGGTGTCTCATTATTAGGGGGGCATAATAAAACAACGAGTTTTTGAGCAACTGATCTCTCACTCCCGAGTCCTCATTTCCGTCTTCATTCAACTTCTAATTGTTGCCCTCGACGTGCTAACGAAGATCACATTGTTGATTCGAAAAAGATTGGTTTTTGGTTCCGTTGAAGATTTTGAATAATCGACCAAATGGACGTCGTTTTTTGAAAGTCGATAGGGACCGCGACTTAATCACAATAATGCAATGGACAATAATCATGCTTTCTTCAAATTCGAAGCCCGCCATTTCATGTCCATTCTTCGTATGTTAAACTCGTTTGTTGTCCGCGTTTCGGTCCAGAGCGCTGATTGAACTAATTTCTGCGCGACTTCGGATTTTAATATCGTCGACGGCACATTCGTTGCATTTTTATAGAATAAAAGCCTGCGGCGCTGACAAAGTCAATTTGGAAAGCGACGGCATGCAACCAAATGGCAACTGCCAAATCAACACAATGGTGGTGGGGACTGCTTCTTGCGCGTATTTCTCGCGCGCAAAAGACGAGACGACTTGATGCTGAGGTCTTGAGTTCGTTGTATGGTCGCGATTCTTTTCCGAATCGAGCGCCGTTAGTCCCGACATCCTCTCCATCGCAAACGACCAGCGCCGCACTTGGCAACATCGCTAGGATTTTTCGACACTTGCGATAATTGAGTTTATAAAAGAAGGGCAGAGGTCGAAGCCGCCGATGTCTTCTGTATCCCCGGGCCTAAGCTTCTCTTCCGCGTCAAATGAAAGCAGGCGAACCGGCCGACTTCGAGTGTCGACGGCTTAGCGTCCGGCCATTGTCAAATCGCGACTTCTGGCTTCGAATGGGGGATGTGAGCGTTAGAAGTGCGCGGTTTGGCCAAACAACTGCAAGTTCGCTGACAAAAGTTTGGTGTTATTTCTCGGCAATCAACTTGTTCGTCTAAGCTGAAGATCATATTCGCGCTAAAACCTTGCTATTCGTTCATTTCGTCTTGACGCTAATCAACGTCTAATATTGTATCCGCTTAAACATTTGTACGATTGCATTGCTTTGGTTCAACGGTCATTTTCCTGGACCCTGAGATTTGGCCTCAAACCGACCGTTCTGCCGCATCATCGCACTCGACGTGACACAAACAAAACAGCGCCGATTTGCGTTTTTTTCGTCCAAACTTAACATCATCGCACTCGTTGAATATCTTCGACATGTCGCATGGAATTTCCGGGCAAAAAGTCACGGACATTGAGACACGATGCCCCGCACATGACAAGCTGAAACTTTGTTATCTTAATTAAGTGCTTGCACTCTAACGTGATTACCGTTTTTGACGTCTTCTCAACTTCTAGTCGTGTATCAAATCGACAAACGTTAATGGCGATCTTACACATTTTGTTGGATGCCGAAGTTCGTTGGTGTGTTTTCAGCTTGCAACCCGAAACCTTTTCTTTTTGCTTTTCTGTATTTTCACAGCTCCTGTGTTGAGGAGTTTACTCGTAAATTGCAACAAAACGGTCGAATTCGATTTCGAACGCCCGAAACAAAACCCCCAACATGATTAGGAGCGTACGTCGAATGATTGGAAGGAGAGTGGTGTCGGTTGTTTTGTCTTCCCCCAAAGGTACGATGGTTCCGCGAAATTTGTGAGCGAAAACGATGAAGACAAACCGACAGTTGGAATCGAGCGCACAGAACATTAGAAGCCTCGAAATCCAAACGAATTTATGTGCCGAAGTTGACGGTCGAATTTGTCTCGGAAAAGTTTTTTCTCTTCCCATCATTATTTCAGTTCTTTTTGCGTGCGCAGGACGATGATAACGAGAAGAACAACGCAGGAATTTTTAATGGAAATCCCGACCGAAGTATCAATGTTCTCGGCGCGGTCAACTGTCATTTGAAGCGACGAAGCAAAGTAAGTATCCAATAGAAGAGACGCAATAGAGGAGATGTACGATGCCATGGGTTGCCGACTTCAAGTTGTTGGAGGTTTTCAGTCGATGCACATCCGTAAGTTGGATGGTCGTTTCTGTACGGCCATTGCCCACTACTTATCCTCGACTAATTTGATAATGTCTCTTCTCCTTTCTGGCGCATAGTACCAACAAGACAGAATTCAGAAAGTTTATTTTCAAATGTATGGCTAACTTTTGCATTTTGAAACCCCGTTTTCTTTACCAAACTTCTGAATTGACCGTGCTCCCGATTAATTGCAAATTCGTGCGAGCGTGTTGATCGTGAAGTTGACCATAAACTAATATTTCAACTATCGGTTTCAGGTAATCGTCTCAGTCATCGGAAACGCCAAAAAACGGGCAGGCGATGACATTTTCCGCCCGGCTTTGGATTCGACATTTCGCCGAACGCGTCGACTGATCCACGGCCCGATCGATTCGACACAAACCATCAGCTGAGAAGGTTACTTCCTTCTTTGTAGGTCGAACATGTGAGTTCAAATAAAGCCGTTATCTTAGTTAATTCAACTATTAAAACGATCGTTTTTGAACTCATTGACTTTGAGGTTTTAGCGCGGCGGTGCTGTGATGCTTCTTTATTATCTTGCTGCCATCTTCAAAGGTCTTCATCCACGAGTGGATGACGATTTTGTTGACAAACTCAACTACCATTACACATCAGCAATAATCTTTGCTTTTGCAATTATTGTCTCTGCGAAACAATATGTTGGGTATCCAATCCAATGTTGGGTACCGGCACAATTCACAGTAAGTTTATGGGTCTAATCTGCGGCAAATCAAAATGACAGTTTGACAGCTTTTGATCAAATATTATAAAAGGGTTAAATAGACGCTAAGCTATGACCAATTGGAAAAAATTCAATTGTATAGCTTTAAATCTTTTGAGCAATGTCCTATAACTAAATAAATGACATGCATGTAAGGAACGTGCTTCGCTGGTCATTGAACTATGATTTCTTGGTTGTTCATGATTCGGTTTCAAAGCGCCTTTTCGCATTGATAGACAAATCCAATTAAAAAGTACTCGGCTCGTTGTTTGTAAGCGTCTGGCAAGAAGAAACGTTTATTAATCCCAGAAATTGATTGATTCCACCAAAAGTCCTCAACCTACTTCATGCCATCGATTTCTCCACTGAAGAACAACCTTCAAGCTTCCAAATTCAGCGAGCAGTAATACTTTAAATGACGAGAAACTGAAACTTGGCGATTGCTTTTGACGTAATGGTCGACGTTCTTCAACATAACACTTGCATATTGCACAACATCCATTCGATGACGATCACACTCAGCTCTTTCAACGCTTCTTTAGATCACAACACATCTTTTATTTTGTTATCAACAAAGGAAAAAATCGTTCGTATCTCAACGGCTGCCGTACGCGAACTCACATGACTGAAAACAGAATAACAAACAGCTCAAAAATCTTCATACCTCAATGTCAGTTTGTAATCCAAAACTCTATTGCTTGCATAACTGTGTCCGGGTTTTGTGCTCACACGTACCGGACGTGTGCATTGATTGCATACCGAGTAGTAACCACGTTGACCCGATTCCTCTGACCAATGACAACTATGCTCATATTGAAACTTCGTGAAACGATGATCCTTCTAATTAACTTCCTAAAAGTTCAAATTATGAACCAAAACCAAACGAAATAATCCGATTAAACATTAGTAATCAACAAACCAAAGGTGAGGGTCAAAACCTAAAATGTGGTCAATCGATTTCAAATCTACCTTTATTTAACATCAAATTAACCGTCAATCCATAGCTTATAACAAACAATAAGTAACACAAATAACTAAACAATCACAAGAAGCATAATCAACAGCTAAAAATGGAACCTAAACTTCAGTCTTCGGGAACTTGTGGATTTTTACCTAAAGTTGAAGTCAGATGTTATACGCTTGTGCTAAACTTACCTTATATAATATCGTTCTAATCCTTGAACAACAAGCTGTCAAACGTTTTGGGCTCTAACTCAGCAAAAAATAGATCTACAAGTACTAATCGGTGTTTTAGGGCAAGTTTTTATGAAATAGGTTGGTTTCAAGGGGGGAAGCATATTTTTTAAGTTTATAACATCGTTCTAACGTGATATAACCGTCGTACACACAGATAGTTGGGAACAGTATACAGTGGGTGATCCTTCTTCGCGAATATATGACATCAAAACTTTAGGAGAACTACTGCTGGGTCGAATCAACCTACTATCTACCATTAACCAGCGCATTTCCCTTGGAATATAGCAATCAACGGTAAGTTTGAATAGATTTCCTTATGATAAACACTTTGAATTATAGATTTCGTGCACGACAAGTCAGCTATTACCAATGGGTACCGTTCGTTTTGGCATTGGAAGCCTTGATGTTCTACATTCCGTGTATTATGTGGCGTGGTCTATTGCATTGGCATTCGGGTATGTTTGTTTTGTTTTATTTGATAGATAATTAAAATAGGGATCAACGTCCAATCACTAACCCAAATGGCGTGTGATGCACGAATGATGGACACTGATGCACGAGCAGCAACCGTTCAAACAATAGCGGGTCATATGGAAGATGCCTTAGAAATTCAACGTGAAGTATGTTGTTTATATTTAACTTATTCAGCAATTAATCACATTTATATTTTAGGTTACTGATGTTTCAAGCTTCTTTTGTGTTGGTAAACGATGGGGATCATACGTGACATGCCTATACGTATTCATCAAACTGTTATATTTGGCCAATGTTGTTGTGCAAATATTTCTACTCAACTTGTTTCTTGGCACCGACAACATATTCTATGGGTTTCATATTCTCAAGGATCTATTGAACGGTCGCGAATGGGGTGTTAGTGGCAATTTTCCACGTGTTACAATGTGCGACTTTGAAGTACGATTTCATTCGTGTGCTTTCGAAAAACTTCTTGTTTTTAGGTTCGAGTACTTGGCAATGTGCATCATCATACTGTGCAATGTGTGCTGATGATTAATATGTAAATACGATCAACAATTCGAAAACTATTTGATTATTTAGGTTCAATGAAAAAATCTTTCTATTTCTATGGTTCTGGTTTTTCATGGTTGCAATGGTTTCCGTATTTTCTCTTGCTCACTGGCTTTTGATCTCGTTCTTTCCCGGACAGGTAAAATGCTCAATTGAATGCAACGAATACACATACATTTATTTTCAGCATATGAAGTTTGTTCGCAAGTATCTTCGCGCCACAGATCTTGCCACCGATCGACAATCAGTGAAGAAATTCGTACACAAGTTCCTGGGATTCGATGGCGTTTTTTGTATGCGAATGATCAGTGCACATGCCGGCGACATTATGGCAACCGAATTGATTGTCGCACTTTGGCACAATTTCAACGATCGTGTTCGAAAGAGTCCGATCGAAATGTTCGAAGGCGGTGTGAGTCAGTCGCCATCGAAACTGGACGCCAACTTCAAAACATGGTTGTTGGGACAGACCACGAGGTACGCAAACTCAACTTCATACTCCCAGCAGCATCAATAAGTTCGCTGAGACGATTAGGCAAGTTCCTCTCTTAGTCCTCTGTCTGTCCGTCTGTCAAGCTATCTTCTATTCTAATCACGTAATCGAGCTTTTAGTTCAACTACTTCAAATTTATATCGGCGCCATTTGATTTTCGCTTCAGTTAAACAATATACCTCCAACCATCTATTTTGCGGAATATCTTTTTCGAATTGCGCTTTAGTCCGCGTTTAGATGCATGCATCACATTCACTAAACTCACAATTGTACAGTGATTGTCCAAGTCGTAGTAAATTAATATGCCAAAACCGAGATTCCTAACATAACTCACTACTACACTCACAGTTAACCCACCGCTTATCACATGCGCTATTACAAAAACAAGTTTGTGTTTTCATTGAAGAATCAAAATTCGACGTCAAACTCATTACCAATCTAAACACAAACTTGTTTTCTTCTGTACAGACGACAAATAGAGTTCGAAGAGAGTGAACATACTTGTTCAAGAAAAGAAGTTTATAGAAACCCTTTTCCGAAAAATTTCGACTTCATCCGATGATTGTAATGTCGGGTGTTGTTATGAACGTTGTTGTAAAGGCCTATTCCCCCTTTTTTCATGCATTTCGACAACAACACCATGCTTAATCCGACCATTCAGTAATTATGTTGTTGTTTTAGTTACAGAGCAAAACCGCAGTTCGACGGATCGAACCCGACGAGAGGAAAGAAACGAAGGAAGAGCGATGGTTATTTCACGTTCGTATGATCTTTCAAATGTGCGGTCAATTGGCTTCTACAACCGGTGTCATCGAAATTGCGGTCGGGATCTTCATTCGTTTTTTATGAACTTCATTATGAATCTGCCGAAAAATACAAACCATGTGCCATTAATTTTGAATTTCCTTTTACCATTTGCCTCACTCATCAATCGACGCTCTTCCACTGCTTGAAATTGTCTGCTCGTATTAGACATATTCTTTAAAACTTCATCTTTCAAGTTTTTAAAAGTTCACTGTGCCCATTTGGTTTTTGTCTTCTTGATGTTCCTTCATTATCATCAAGTCATTTCAACGGGTCCAATTGCTCTAAACTGTAGTCTTCTAGGAAATAGTTCAATTTCTAATTGTGCAGGGCTATAACTTTCATTCGCCAATCGGTGTACTTAAAACGATGACTGACTTCTGAATTTAGAGAAAACCCAAAAGTTTACTCGATTTGAACTCTCTCTTGAAGCATAACGTTTATTGCCATTAGAATGTCTCTTATTTTTCCGATTAGAAATCTACTTGTCGATATTTACACGCCAAATCTCTCTCAACCTTCTACATGTACCAAAACTAACAAATAGTCTTAAATAAAATCTACGAATCTTAAATTGGACATTCCAGTTCGATTAGTCAACTATTTAGAAGGTCGAAAGCTACTTCAACTTGTTATCTTGCCGTAGGATTACAAGATGAAAACAACTAAATTTAATTTACTTTCTTCGACAATATGCAAATCAACGGGATCTAAACGAAACAACTATCTCGAACGATAAATGGAGTTTTCAGTCGACGTTTATGTGAACAATAGAAGCCGTTTTGCCATGTCGACGTTTCTTGTCGCCGGATCGTGGAATCAGTTCAGTTGGATTAGCAGGAACAGTCAAATGCGGACGTTCGAAATGACCTGATTGGACCAAGGACTTAACTTCTTCAGCTGTCAATGTTTCGTATTCCAAAAGCGCTTCCGCCAACAGTTGATGTTCTTTCTGAAGTTTACAACTAAACTAGTAACTATCGGGTTTTCAACATCACTTACCGCCTTCTCGGTCAAAATCTTCTTTGCTCTGTTGTACGATTCGCGAAGCAATCGACTAATCTCCTGATCAATAAGCTCGTTTGTTTGCGGACTCAAGTTATTCATCGCAATCAAACTGTTAGACTCGTCGTTAACGGAAAAGTCGCGCAAGCCGAGTTTATCGCTCATACCAAAATGTTTCACCATACTTGTTGCCAGTTCAGTTGCACGTTTCAAATCATCCGCCGCTCCGGTGGTCACTTTGTCATCGCCAAAAATAAGCTCTTCGGCAACTCGACCACCCATCATTACATCCAATTGAGCCAACATTTGAACACGATTCACTTGATAGGTATCTTTCTCGGGCAACAATGATGTCTGAAAGAGTCGAGCATAAATGTCAAAGTACGATAAAACTTGCATGTCCCATCGATTGACCGCGCGGAATGATCGTAACTTTATGGACGGGCGTAGAGTTCTTTGTGAACATCGCAACGAGTGTATGTCCTGCTTCATGATATGCAGTACAGCGATTTGTGTCTTCGTCCGGAAATCGCCCTTTCAAACGTGCCGGTCCCATTAATACTCGATCTTTGGCTTCGTCCAAGTGTCGCATCAATACTCGAGAACAACCTTCCGTCGCTGCTTTCAGTGCTGCTTGATTGACCATATTCTCGATATCTGCTCCAGTAAAGCCGGTTGTTCCTTTTGCCAAAACATCAACATTCAACTTTTCGTGTATGACTTGGCGCAAATACAAACTAAGTATTAACACCATGACAATGTTCCTCAAGTCGTCTACTTACCGGAATATGTCTTTGCGACCATCTAAATCGGGCTTTGTGACTGTGACTCGAACATCAAATCGACCGGGACGTAGAAGTGCTTTGTCGAGGTCTTCCAAACGATTCGTTGCTCCAATCACGATAATTCCTTCGTTACGATTAAATCCATCCATTTCCGATAAGAGCTAAACAAGACCATTACAAATCGCTTATACTCTATTCAATACCTGATTGATCGTTTGATTCGCAAATGGATGAATAGAATTTGACACACGCTTCGAACCAACAGAATCGATTTCATCAACTAAACTGCCAATAGTTCCATTTTAGTTTTTGCGAACTTACTGAAGACAATGCAAGGAGCCCGAGCTTTGGCTCGTTCTAAATCAAAACCGTAACCTATAAGAAGATACATAACTTGCCAAACAGATCTCGAACTCTTCTGGCCCCTTGTCCAACCAAAACTTCGTCGAACTCTGATCCGGAGGTGTGAAAGAACGGAACCTGTGCTTCACCAGCAATTGCACGGGCCAAAAGTGTTTTTCCTATGAAACGAATACCTTAGCCAACACAAGCATTGTTATAACCAACCGGTTCCCGGAGGTCCAACCATCAAAACGCCTGAAATCTTGCACATTAGAATTCAAATCAATTGACAAACCTTTGGGTAATCGACCGCCAAGTTTACTATACTTCTCGGTATCCCGCAAATAGTTCACGATCTCTTCAACTTCTTGTTTTGCTTCATCCATCTAAACTGATAATTAATCAAACGACTATGAAATAGAAACCTACACCGCGCACATCATCAAATGTTACGGTAATATCTTCTGGTTTTATTTCGTCACCAGTCGAAAAAATAAGCGAACCAATTGGTCGATTACCTACGCGAACACGTAACACTATACGAAAAGAAATTGTCGGTTGGTCTCACCGCTCCAACACAAACTCACCTCCTGTCCAGAATGCGATAATGATAGCAATGACTACAGCAATATAAATGCGGCCGAGAATCGACGGTTTCTTCGGTGTTGTCGTTTGAGCAGCTGAGCTCTTTGAAACTAGCAATCCTTGAGAGAAGCCTTCAAGATAGGGTTTTTGTTGATCTTCGGGGAATTTTTTCAATTCATCGCGATAGTGATTCAGTTTCTCCTGTTCAGCTTTTTCCAAGGCTTTTGCCTAAAACAATAGAAAGCAAATCCAACATTCCAAAAACCTACTCCCGAATCTCTTCCCATGAAACTCGACATAATTTTTCCAATCGAAAGTGGACCGCTCTCCTGTCTTGTTGTTCGACCGATTCCAGTGTTTCCGGCACGTGTACGAAATCCACGAGTTTGAACGTCTGAAATCGCAGTCAATAAACAGTCGATGAAAAACTCACTTACCGATATTCAACGCCGAAGTGCTGAGAAGCGTGGGATGCATCGGAGTCAACGCGTTCACCGATACTTGCCGTCGACGCAGAAATCTGTTGGCACCTGAAAAGCGAGTCAAGAGCTCGAACTCAAAACTCGAAATACCGTGAATGATCTGTGACATCTCGTTTTCGGAAACATCACCGAAGACCGAACGATATAGAGTGGAAAGTTGATTGCCGTCGATCTTCACGTTTGCCGCACTCACTACGCGACTTGAAGTTCGACGTTGAACGCGAAGCAGCGGGAGATTGTGAGTCAACCACGACTGAAGTGATCCGTTGGAGAGCGTAAACATGCCAACCAACAAGCTGAAAAAAAATAAAAACGAAACGATTTGATGAAAGATAGTGATCGTAGTAGACGTATAAGAATTCGCCAAAAATCTCTAATCTATTAATAAATTTATTTCGTAACAATAAAAACCTTTTCATCAACAAAACAAATTGATTAGCTACTTAAACGAGAACGCTTTTGAATCCGAAACGATAGGCGGCGAATGCTCCTGAAAGTCGAGAAATAGCCGAACAACAAACGAACCAACTCACCAATTTCAACGACCGCCGTGATCGTAAGGAACTTGACGAAATCCATCAACGAACGTTGTGCCGCCGCCTGATCCGCTCGTTCGCCGCTGATTTCATCGGGAGCAAACATTTCGACGATGCGAGACGTTGAGAGCGATGTAGAGGAGGTGGTGAAACGAAACTGAAAATTGTCGGTCAGTGAATGAGATTGAACCGAAAATTTCAGAGGAATTTCACGAGTCATCAAAAACTCCCGACGCCTCGTTCTCCTTTGCAACGGCCGATCTTAACGCGAGTTTCTGTGTGTTGTCAATTTTCGTCAAGTGTGTGTTCGTGAGCTTAGCGAGTGTTCCAAGAACATCCAAGAACTTCTGTTCATTTCGACGGTCTGATGTTTCGTGTTTCCACGGTCCTTTTGTTTGAATAGACGTTGGCACGTTGGGAACTTTGATTGCATGATTAATGTGCGAATGCGACTGCAACGTTAATCACCGGATGTTGTGAGCTCAGAATTCCTGACGAGTTTGGTGCTTCGTAGTTGCAGAGTTGAATGTTGCAAGAAAGCGGAAGTAACATTTGAAAAAACGGATTGATTTGTGGCTTCGGAGATTCGAAAAGAACTCAGAAAGCAATCTTTTATATGCGCCATTAAACAAAGTCTTCTGGCGATTCTGTCAAAACCTCCCCAAGCTTTTTATACTCGTGGATTGTCGTTTTTAATATTCGAACACACGAAGACGCAACCGATGTGATGGGAAGAAGTGTGTGAACTTCATAAAACTTGCAAAGAAAAATTTTGTTTCTAGAGTAAACGCCTCATTTTTTGGTCTTATATTTTCGATTGACAACTCAATGCAGTGTGGTGTGGAGAGTTGATGATTCGAACAAACCCAAGGGGTTGTGTGAGCCTTCGAAATGACAAAAGATGCCCCAAGCGTTGACTGACAGACCGCTGCCTCTTTAGCGTCATATTCAACGAAGTATTCGACTGTTCCGAATCGAGTGTTTGTTTTTTTCTCGGTCCCGGAAAGTGTTCGGTCCCTGACCTGTGGGCCAGAAGACAGATGTTTGTTTCGTTCAGCCAACACCTTTCACGGCTTCAATGAAAAAGAGATTTTGATGAGCAGACTTAAAACGAGCAATGAGCCATGAGTAAACGGAGATTTGGAAGAAGGTTTCCGGCGGTCAAAATGGACAACGACCAGCTACTTGCAGTTTTTGTATGCGAACCGCCGTCGACATTTCGAAGTCGGAAATTGCAACTGCCAACCGTCGCGTGCGCACAATTTTATTCGAGTTTTAAGAGATTTATCAAGAAGCTTTTGTTCCCATGAAGTCCACGAGATTGTTGTTTTCGTCTCTAATCTCTCGAATTTAAACATCAAAACCCAATTTGGATTTACTCACCACTTCTTTACGAGTCCCGAAATAACCGCTCATGTAACTCCCGCTTTTGTTGGTCCATTAGCGTGTCGTACGAATTGTATTCAAAAGTAGGAACAAGCGTATTTTTTGTCGCTTTACATGCCGTTAGTTCCTTTTGAATGCTGCCGTTAGGTCACTTCTACATCATAGAAAGTTGTTGTCATTTGCTCTATGGTTAATCTCAATGACGGCATTTACTGAGTATCGTCAATTATGAGCTTTGGATGTTTATATTGAACTCCACGAACCTTAGCCCGAGTAGAAGTCTCGTCAGTTTGTTGTTGTCAATTAGCAATTCTTCTTGCAATCGAGAAGATAAGACTCGCGCAAAAAAAAGACATAAAAGATTTCTCGTTTAGCCTTTTTGTTCCAAATAAAACTAACAAGCAGCTGCTGCTCGAACAGCGCGAAAAGGACGCCAAAACAGTGGACGTACTTTTTTGCCTACGCTTCAGAAGCCAAACCGTTGCGGCCAAAAATCTCATAGACATATTTTCGCTTTTGCTCGCGCCGGAATATTTTTTACTTCATGCCTTTAGGCATATTGACAGTGTTAACGTGTGCATGAGTAACCACTCTGCCTTTTTGCGGTTCTTTGGCCTTCTTCTTTTCGTGACCGTAAAACAAAGGTATTCGTAAAAAAGTCGACGAACCACACGGTAACCGTTTTTTTGATTCTGTTCAAGACTTCTAGATGTCTAATGTCTGAAATCTGTACGATCACATATCTACGAGTGTTTCAATTGTTCTAGACGCCATTTTTCTAGACCAATTCACTTGATAGTAAACTCAATTATCGTGGTATATCTTTCGAACTGCGTTGTAATTACGAGACTAATTGCGTAGAGATTCGATTGAGAGATTCAGTCTTGACAGTTTCAGATTCGATTACCAACAAATGTCGGCGTCTTAAAGTTGTTCGCTTGAACTAGTGGGGCAAATTGTATCGTCTCCGAGTGAAACGTGAGATAGAACTCAATTACAAGCAACGTTCTCTGCTCGAAAATGTGAACATCATTACCAACTGCTCGTACCAGTCGTTTGTTTACGATTTGATTATGCGCATCGAGTGTTTGCGGTCAATGATTGCAAATTGGATGTTTCGTCTGATTCTGTTAGTGCAGTTGTTTTTTGCAAAAACTGACGGTAAACAGCTTGTTATGATATTAAAATTATAATCGTTTCAGGTGAAGCAATTTCAATTCACCCATTCAATGGAGCTTTCATTTTGCGCCGTCCAAATGACTTCAACGGTTACACGAATAACACTCGAAGTAATGATCTCTACTTGCAAAACGGCTGTCCGTCTTTTGCCGAACAAACAATCACTACTCAAGTGGCCGGACATTCGTATTCGTTGCCCATTTACCCAACAGTCCATCATTTGTACTGCAGTGTGAACGTGCGATTGGCACAAGATCGAGTTCATTTAGTGAGTTCATAGCAATCAACTTTAACGAAAGAATCTTTAGGATCGACCTTATTTGGACATAATAGCAATTAGAGATTCGGCGTGGATGAACATGTTCAAACATCGTCTGTGTGTTACGGTTCAATTGACGAACGATGTGGGCGCTTCGGTGAGCGGTTCGTGTGTTTTGGATGAACGACGTTTGTACGAACCGTTTTGTCTTATTCGCCAAATCATTCCTTATTCCTGGTTCTCACTTACAACGGGTCTACAGCCGAGTGAACATGTAAGTTAGCTTATGAATGAAAACAACATTAACAACAAACTTCAGTTGATATCTGTTTCGTATTCCGTTAAGTCCGAGTGCTCAGCCGCCGAGATTGCGCTTCAAAATCAACGATTTCGAGTTCTTTCTTCGATTGGAAAGTTCTCAGTTTTTGGGATAAGCACTCAACCCGACGGGTAGGAAATTTAACGGCAGAAACGTGAATGTCTTTCTTGCAGTCAACTGACTCTGTTGACTCGTTCGAATTTGACGTTCAGCACCGATTCGATGTCGTCAATTATTTTTCATTACAAACACAATCCAAAATTCAACGATTCTGATGTTGCGTCACAACGATCAATACGCCTATGGTTTGTCTTTGGTTAATTGATGCATTTTACAATCTAAGGTTTAGGGTGTCAATTGATGAGAAGTTTGAGATTGTTTCTGCGTCGACATTGAATCCGAAAAAGTGGCGGATGAAAGCGGAAAACAACGTTAGTTCACAGCGTTTCGTCACGTTTACATTGACACCTGTGGATGATGGAAGTTTGTTGGAACCAAAGTCGGGAGTTATTCGCAGATCCCAATTCAACTTCAATTTTAGTTTGGAAGCTTATTTGTTTGCATTGCTCATACGAATGCGAAACGATCGAGAAGCTGGGAGATCGGAAACCAAAGGACACGGTCACTCGTCGATTGTTGTTCGTTGGACGTTGTTGGAGATTTATGATCAAAATGATATTTCAAACAAAACGGAGAGCGCTGAAGTCTCCGAAACTAGCGGGCATATTTCTCGTCGTTTAACATATGAAACAGATGCTTCCTATGTAGTAGTACCGATACCAAAGGTATGTCATCCATTCATTTAATTATAAGAGCACTTATTCAGAGCATTGATCTTATAAACACAGCGGTTATCACAGGACTACAAGTCTCCACTATCATGCGTATATTTTCAATTAGCTTATCCGGAAGAATACGTGACATAACCGATCAATCGCATTGTTCAAGTACTGAGCCTCGGATATTGAAGGTGTCCCCTACTTGCACTTCTGTTTTCGTTGACGGTTCCGAACTTCGCGGTCTGGACAACGTTAATGTCAATGTGGAATTCCAAACACTTCGTGCGAGCATCGCATTCAACGTCTGGTTTCCGCGTTTGCCAGTTAGCGTCTGGCTTGCTGATCGTAACTTGAACGCCATAAACGATTGGCGAGTTTCTGGTTGGAAACCAATGGATCGACGAAAACGTCGTGGATATTACGAGGAGCAACGAAAAGCGCGCGAAGCTCGTCAATCGATTTGCAACAATCGATTTCAACAAACAGAAGTCCGTGTTTTGGCGGCTTTTCAAGTGGTTGACGAGCTTAGCGGTGATACGACATATTTGAGTGGAAGTCGTGATCTGATGTTCGACATAACTCAAATTGCTATGGAACGAATCCATAGCAGTGATTCGCAGATTGTGGGATTACGCAGAAAAGATGGACGTCTACTCGCCATTGGAAACAAACCAGGAACAGCACGGTGAGTAAACCATAAGATTCCTAGTGATCGATTTCTTTAGAATTGTACTTAAAGCAGCTACTCAACACATCGACTATGGCGGTTCGATTATTACGGTCGTAGCTGAAAAGGTCTCTGCGATACAGTTATTGATACGCGTAATTACGGATGTTCATCTGTCACTCACTCCAAGTCATTACAAATCGTCACAATACGAATTGATCACTTATGCAGCTTCTCGATTTACTCAACAGTATCAACACGGTGCAATGGAAATCGAAATTTTCTATTCGGATGGCGAACGAGAACTTCTAAGTGATGTGGATACGCATCTTTACGTTTTGAGCGTAATCATGTCGGCTGCTGATGTTGTTCGAGTTCGTCAACAACGCGGGGTCGCCAACGTTGTTGAATTGGTGGTTTTGGACGATAAACTTCCGCCCGATGCTCGACTTCTGACAGCAGAGATGAGAGGACCGGCTGTTTGTGATCAAGAACTTTCTCCGTTGGCTTCTGGTCAAATACGTTTGGATATACGATTCGATCGTTCACGCACTTCTCATAATCCGCAATTGTCCTCTTCTGCAGTTGAGAAGACGTTTAAATCTCGAATAAAAATGAATGGTATGAAAGAGGTGGATCGAATTCGTAAGTTCGTTTGATTCAGTTCCTCAGCGAGAATATTTTTAAGATCTGAATATTACCGATCCAAAAACCCGCCATGTGATTGATGCTTCAACAATAACGGCCATTGGAGCACAGCCATTGCTCGCGCTGTTGATTGTAATTGTTATTATTTTCTGCGTTTATCACGCGATTTCTGGACATTCTCGCAAATTGCACGATGGTTACGAGAAGCTGGTGATGCCGTTGTTAGCACGATTAAGTTCAAGCGGATCATTGAACACTGATAGCGGTAGTAGTTCGGCCGCTCACGAATACTCAACACAATTGGGCGAAGGAGAGAATACCAAAGAAGAGTGGGTTTGGTTGTCGAAACGACAATTAGACAGCATGAGTGTTGGTAATGTCATCGAAGAATACGAAAACTGTAACGTTTGGTTTCAGCAAGTCATTTCTCTCAACGTTCAACTCTCGGCATTTCAAACGGAACCACCACCTCATCGGCTTCATCTTCGTCCGATGATTCAGTTATAAGTGGTAGTGGTGGAACCAATCGGAGTGTCTCGATTTCGTATCGTGGCTCTGAGATTTCTGTTTTTATTTCTCCACAAGCTAGCGTATCCGTAAGTTGCTCAAGATCAGCCATCATAATTCGATTGTTAGGTTAATGAGAATCAACGAATTCAACATCGAACAACGGCCACCTGGCAAAGCACAAACGGTCGTTCTCGGGTTCGCTCAACAATTGTAGGAAAGAACACTGCTCACGGATTCCGAACTTCGAATATTCTTGGAAGTAACTCTGTGCATGATCGATTGGATGAATTTTCGACAAGAGGTCTTCATGGATTTCCACCTTTGCATCATAACGAAACGAACCGACGAAATCGCCATGTTCACAGCACAATGAACGTTGGGATGAACGACGTTTTAAGACGTCCAATTAGCAATGAAGTTTATCGTCCAATTGTGCCATTTCATGATTCAGAGACCGCTCACAACGGCGTTTCATCGCATCGTATTTCGTTTATTAAAGACGGTCGAATACCATTGCCTTCCTACGCCTCGTTGGTTTATGCTGATGACGAGCTGACAAGACAACAATTCGAGTTTTCAACAAACAACCCATTGAATCATGCAAATACGAGCAGCTCATTCTACACACCTTCTGCTGTTTATTCTCATCAATCGACTATGTCACCACGTCGATTACACGGCTCAGTGGACAAACTTGGATTCCAGCTGAGCAACAACGAAACACTCAACAACGATTACCCGATTCGTGAAACCGTCGCGTAAACTTTACTGCTCAACAGAACTCAACGCTCAAATTCCCGGTGCTTTTGAATGTGAATCTCAAGATCTCGTTCATAAAATACCACTCATTTGCCATAACAATTAAAGAATTTACAAAGCCTGTGGTTTTCAAATAAACTTTCTTCGAAATTTACAACAAAAGACGATGAAAGACAACGAATTAGTTCCTCGAACATGAAAACAACTTTCGACAATTAATTCAATAAGGATAACCGTTGGGAGCTGCTGGTGCGTAAATCTGAAAACGAAATCAGTTAGCCGGGGAATAGGTTTCTGCGTGACTTCAAGGGTCAAAATGAATGGTCGATTGTTTGTCCATCTCATTAGACACAAGGTTGCGCGATTGCGAGTAATCGATCCGATAAACGTGACATTGCTTACGGTGTCGATTTCACTCACATGTTTTTGTCGTACAAGAAAAAACTTACGGGTGGAGGAGATGGAGTGGTCATTTGCGCTTCGTAGTTGGCACGCTGAGCTTTGTCTCTGGACCTATTGATTAGCCAAATAATCAACCAAACAATAAAAGCAATGATCACGATGGCACAAAAAATGCAAATCAAAGCCACAGCAGCACCGTATTTCTCTTTCCTAAATTCCTTCATTACAACAAATAGCACGAGAAATGTACCATGATAAGTTTTCGCAGCAACCACCATCGCAACAACCCAAATCCACGTAGCATTGCTCAACCACCTGTTGAATCGAGTTTGGAAGTCCGTAGATACAATCATAAAAAGACGGATCATTGTCTAAAACACAACAATAAGTCATTAATGGAAAACTGGAACTCAAAACCAAATGTCTTTGACTGTTGTGTACTTACCATTTACGCGCTGTTCCAGAAGTGTTGCATCGGAGAGACTTTGCGCTTGAGTACCGGGTTGTGGTAGTACATAACTGGGTGAATCAAACTGTCGATTCGAAATCGGTTGAATTACATTGTGAGGAACGTATCTATATCCTAAAATGCCATCAACATGATATCAATAATTGGCATTTAAAAGTGTTGTAAAAAATAGAAGTTGAGACAAAATTTGCAAGGTCTTACTCAAAAAAAATCAGCAGAGTAAAGAGTAAAAGCAATTGTCTAATAATCCACAAAATTCTTACCAGGAACATCCCAACGTGACCATGGAGATGCGGGTTCTTGAGCCATGAAAGGAGTTACAACTGATATTCAATTACACTTAAGACCCGCCAATTAACACACCGGAAGTCACGTGGCCTAAACCGCTCGACCGGGTGCGAAGTAGCGATGAAGCTGATGGGCGGATCGGTCGGAGAGTCTCAACAATCAAACTTCGATGGCAGTAAACGGATCGATTTCCACGAGACAATCGAAACTCTCTGGGCAATACGAAACGCAATAGCGTGTGTACAAAAACACGCGCAAATTGCGCGACTCCAACGTCTCGCTATTCAATTGCACTTAGAGAACAGCCGTTGGCAAGCGCGTTGTTGAGGACGAGCGGTCGCGTTCGCACATTCTAAAGCAAATGATTTGGAAGGCGGACTGAAAAGCTCAACGGTCGTCTCTTCGTATGATTGTGCATGAGCTCCGGTTAAGTGTACGCAATCGTCGTCCACATTCTTCCGTCTTCTCTCTCTTCATGGGCTGCTACAACATACGATCATCGAAAAAACGCAAGCGACGGTTGTCGGGACTCTTGCCGCTGTTGCACACTTCAAATCTCCATCCCGATTGTTGTCGTTCGCTCAAACATTGTGGCAGAATCGACTTGCTGAAAAGGTGACAACCCATTTTCGCATTCAAACAAAAATGCAAACCTGCAAAAACAAACTTATAACAGAGAATTAACAGTGCGAATAGTTCTATCAAACATAAAAAACTTTCTATTGCAAAGATACGAGATAGCAAGACCCAAATAGATTCTGAAATAAATTACTTTTTGTGCAAACTTGAGTATTAAATTGTGTTCCGTGGAAAAACACAAAGATTTTTCATCTGTTTTCAACGTTTCGCAATTGTTCTCGTCAAGATACAATCACTGAACTTGCGAACTTAATCAATGAACTAAATTTCAGCAACGAAAACGTCCGCACCAGAACTAAGACTAACAGTTGTGATATGCAGCATCAAACCGTCGATGTACAAGAAGTCCAAAGTCAAAGACTCGAACAAACAAACTCAATAACCCGAAAGTGGAAGACGATCAGTCGCTTTGATTGCCGAGAAGGATAAGATCCTATGTTCCTGTGATTATTACCATACTTTGCGTTCCCAACACTTGTTCGCCAACAGAAATGTTTGTGAACGAGATAAGTGAATGGATGTTTCCGTTTTGACTGCTCGTCGCGTGAGACCGAGCGTGATTTTGGAGATAAGCTGTGACAATGCTCAAACTGGCTCCTATCTTCTGATTAGATTGTTGTGCAAGAGAATTTCAAAGTTCTTTAAGGACAAAGTTTATTTGACAGAGGACAACACAACAAAGAAAGATCACAAGAAGCAAACTGGAACTCAGAGACCATGTTTCTTGGCACCATCTTCGACCATCGTTGAGCGCAGCTTCTTCTTCTCAAATCCGAACGCGGTCCTGTGCTTCGACTCAAGGATTTCGGCCGCCATAAAATGGTAGTCGCTGGTTGAGATTGTCGACCTGCAGCTTGCGGTTCTCCTTTTGCGCTTTCTGAAACAAAGAACGGTTAACAAGAACATCGTTCAAACTGACCATTTGTTTCAGCTCCCGCTCCGTTCCAACGCTCATCTCCTCGATCGCGCGGATTTCAAACTTGTCTGCAGGATCGAAGTAAAGAGCCCACAGGAATTGGCGCTTGGTCAGTGCCGCCAATGTTCGGCCATTTCTGAAGGCCCATGGAAAGGCGAACTGAAAACAAACGTTGATTAGTAATTTGAAGCGGACCTTGCCTTCAAGCGACTCTCTTGAGCATCCCCACGTCATCGGCGATCAAGCCGATCTATTTGACTGCACTGAGTTCAGACTGGTAGAACTGTCGAGTATTTGCAGTCTAAGATTCTTTCTGATTAGTAGTTCGAGATCACAGAAACGTACCGGCAACAATTTGATGAGATTTTCCAGTTCCTGTTTGGCCTCGAGACTTAGATGTTGAAGTAGAGCAAGAGACGGACACTCCACGGCGCGTTGTTCATGAGTTGGCTGAGTAGTCTGTACTTCGGTTTATCCAACGGATCGACCGGCATTTCAACCAGACTATCCGCCTTGTCTACCGCCGTGTTGAGTTGCCGGAAGTTGATTGGGCCTCCTTGGTTGAAACGTGAACGGAGTAGTAGTCCTCGCCGCTATCGACTGCGTGCTTGAACGTCGGCTTATTGCCCTTCTCCTGAACTTCATCTGATCTTGTCCACTCGTTGGCGGGTTCTTCCGTGACCTTATTCCAAATTTTTTTCCCCAGCGAATTTTCTCCAACTTCGTTGGGTCGATCGGATGTCGGACGTCAAATTTGAACTTCTCCATGAAGACCTTCGCACCTTCTGCCATAATGGTTGCCTCATCTTGATTTAATCGTTCCTGGGATTGTTCTTTTCAACGGTAAGCGATAGTTTGATAATGACTTTCATGATTGTCATTTCGTGGACAAACTTCCGCTTTTCGTGTTTGCATAGTAATTCATGTTCGGTCTCCTAAAATAGTAGTTGGATGAGTGTTGTTGAGTATTTATTTTCCGATTGGAGATCCCCACACTCTACTCGAAAGTGTACTTGCTACTCCTAGTTCGCAGCTCATCCTTAAAGATCGCGTCCTGTAGCAGAAGACCCAAGAAATGAATTTGGAAGAACCCCAAGAACTGATCTCCACTCTTACCAGAACTTGCCTTTTAATCGTCGACCGTCGTTGAGTCGATAGCAGAAAGAGATATAGTTTTAGTTATAACTGAAACACGAACGATGAGAACAGAAGTGATTAGAAGGCACGGAAAGATCACGAAAAGAAACGACGAGTCGAAACTCGGAGACAACCGCCAACTGAGCAGAGGAAATGGAAATTGGGAACTGAAAAAGAGCTCCCCAAATGGCACAAAAGAGATCCGAAGACTGACGATTGGAGACGAAAATCTCGTTTAAGCAGTCCGTGAATATGCAAATTCACTCGGCAATTCATAAGATGCTGATGCGAACTTGTTGTCGGAAGTCATGAGTCACCAGATGTTATTGGGATCGAAGTTTATTTCGGCACTGTTGAGCACCTTCCACAATCAACCGGCTTCTTCGATGACCTCATTTGACTATATGATCACAGAAGAGTTGTTTGTGTTGATGAAGAGATGAACGGTCATTTTGAAGCAGCCAACTTGCGATCATGAAGACATTGAACAGTTCACATGACACAATAACCAATGATTGGAGTATGAAGTTGATTTTGTCCAGTGAGTTCTTAATCGACTTCTATGGTGAACGTCCTTTTCATTTCGTGCTTCTCACGCTCTTGTTTAACGGGAACTTTGTATCGTACGAATTGGATTTCGCAAACAGCTAAACGATTGTAATGATGAATACCGAGTTTTGGCCCAATCATCTTCAGATACGATTGCTTACGAAAAGAGATCACACCAATAGAGTTTTCACGCAGGTCGAATAAACATTTCTGATTGTTGTGCCGTGAAGTCGTTTATTTACTTTAGTTTTGTACAACGAGTAAGAGTATTGTGAAGCCAAAGGTCTTAGAGCACAGAAATGACTCGGTAGTTAGTTTGTTGTCAACAATAAATAGGCAATTTTATGTACAATGATAGAGGGTACCAGTAAGAAGAGGAGCCGTAAAGAAGGAGACATCGAAGCAACAAGGCCACTTATTGTCCACCTGAACTGCAAGAAGCACGATGAGTGATCAACGTTCCACGCGAAGGAAAAGCGTTCAAACAATCGCAGAAGAAGACTTGATACTGCGATGCGGTGCTCGTTGTTTCCGGTTTCATCTGCACATCACCCGACGGCTCTTCTTCCGATTTTGTAGTGGCGGTTGTTTGCTTGTTTTGAGTTCTGCGCAGTTGATTCTTCAGTTTGTATTCCAGCGTTGAATATGGAACACCAAACTCCGATCAGGCTTTGTGAACCGACATTCCACCGCTAACGGCTCGCATCGCGTTCTCCAAGGCACTTTTCTCGTATCCCTCTGAAAACAAAAACGGTCATTGAGTTCTCTCGTGCTAATCAGAAGTTGTGTTGAGGACTGAAACTCACCGGTATTGACCACGACGTCCTCGAGAAGACTTGGACACCACCCCTTTGCTCGCTTCCGAATGCGTTGTTCCATTGGCGATTTGTGACAATGTGTTGTGAAACAAAAGATTCAGAGCCGCCAGTTGCTGCAGTTGCAAAAACGTCACGTAATTGGCTGCTGAGTTGACGGTTGGCTGTTGAATTTGATGATTGAAGAGAATGCTTTGAGGAACAACGAAGAGTCCAAGAGATCTGTTTGGAGTTGAGAATGGCAGAAAAAGTTTGCCCTCATCGGGACTTTGACTTGACGAACAATTTGGCTCAGACATTGCGCCTGTTAACTGAAAGATCGAAAATGAAACAAGTTTACCACAACACGAATAATCAAACACGAACATACGGTTTAGAGGAACCAACTGGTGAGTTAAAATCAACGGCTTTAAAAGTGTTCATTGATTGAAAAAAAACTGCTAATGAAAAGCGTAGGGCGAAAATCGACAACCGTTTGGGAAACCGAACGAATCTGTTCGTCGCTTTCTCAATCGTTTTCTGAGAACTTGAGTGGAGAAAACATTTAGGACCAATTGAGGTTCATCTTATTGCGGGGTTTAATGCCGGTTGAACGAACTTTTGATCGTTCACGCGTCGACATTTGCGTGTTGTGTCGGATTGGCGGCATTCGCCTTCGAATTCCACCGCTAACGTTTCAAGTCGCAATTTCAACGCTTTTTTGGGCCAAACTGTTCGTTTGAACGATCGCAATGCTTTGAACGAGCCTAATAGCTCTGTGGTGGTAAACAGGAACTGAACTGGAGATTAGAGGAACCCACTGCTCAGTTAAATGAAGAGAAAAGGTCGTGGAAAACGAAACAAAAGAACGTTGATCTTGTCTAATGGTTACAAAAGAGAACCCGAGAAGTCACGTACACAGAACATAACACGAGTTCTTGTCGTCAATCTAACCAACAAGATCATCGAATCGACAATCGGACACGCGTAGAAAAGAACAAAACGAAAGAAATTCGACTCATCAGCGAAACGATCGAAAGTGAAGCTGCTCGAGTGGTGGATTGGAAGGGTGCCGTCGACCACCGAAGATTGGAACCGACGACAAGCGGAGCGTTTAGTAATTTTTGTTAATTTTTCGGCAACTGCAATTAACAGCGTCCGCTGATCAATCGCCCACCTCGTCAGTTGCCCGTCAATTTATCGCTAATTGGGAAAATGAGTTTGATCGTCTGTTTCACCAAAAGGAATTCGGTTTTCATGATGAGGTTCATGTACACTAAGAATACGAGAATCATTGGCAGCTTAGATCTTTGAATCAGCAGAAGATACAAAAACATTCAAAACGATCTCGATGAGCCAACAAGAATTGCAAAAGCGTTGTCTCGACCGATGATAATCCGCGTGATATGACTGATAAACGAAATGCATAGTCGGCAAGTATCCCCGAATTCGCCCAACGGAACCCACTGGTGTGTGTGTGGTCGGCGCCCAATCAGAGTTCGCGAGACGGAAAGGTTTTTGGGAGGTCTTTCGCTACTGTAGACTTCCGCCCGAAGTGTCGCGGTGTTGATGACTTAAGGAGATCGATGAAAATGATCGTTGCAAAGCTCGTTCGCATCGGTTCCCGCTTTTTTCGAAGCGAACATCTCTAACTATTCGTAGTTTAACGCCCATTCCTTCGGCGCCCGTTTTTTGAGCGCTCAGTTAGTTCGATTGCGCTTCAAATACACAGAACTAAGATAAAAACAAGCGTCATAAAGGAGACGCTCCATTAAATGACGTAATATGAAAAATCAACAGAAACGGCGCTGCTTGTAAACGGCGATTTGGTTGCTAAAGAAGGCGGGCCGACAACATTTCAGCGGCTAAGCAAACGGCTCGACATGTCAATTCGAAAGTTCGGGAGATTGTTGTTTAATGCTTTGATTTGCGGTTCGTGTTTTGTGCGCGTATTCCTGATTAAGCATAATTCTGTTTAGTCTCTTTGATTTTGTGTTAAAAATGGATGAGAACAAAAAACTCGACCAAAAAATCGTATGTAATAGCGCGATGAATAGAATAATCAAAGCATTTCAGAAAGTTACTGCGACGACTGTAAGACCAACGAGCATAAGACCAATGAGTGCCCAAACAGTAAGGTAAAAGATAAAGAAATAACTGATTTCATTTTTAGTGCATCGCTACGCCGACTGTCGTTTTGGGCAAATGGGGAAGTGAGCTGAAAATCTCAATAAATGAACACTATTTGTAGATCGGAACGTAGCGATCAATAGCAAGTGGGACCGAAAGCGACGAGCAATCAATCTCTCCGTGTGTTGTCTAAAAGCGAATCAATTTCTGTAGTTGTCTCTTGCCATTACAATATTTTGTATCTTTCATCGCATTAGTTATTTTGCCTTCGACTTTTGTTGCGTTGTAACTTGTCATTGCCAATAAACTTTGTTTTTAAAGAAGATGGCAAACAGTGAACTTTACGCGATTGCTGGACGTTACCAACTCGATGAGATTCAGGTTTGTGTTGGCACAAAAACGAATTGTAGACCAAAAATTAGGATTTGATTGTTGAAAGCATGTCGGACAACTTGTGCGTTGAGTCGGCTCTTGATGCCCTCAAATTGGCTTTCGAATTCGATCACATGCTAGCTCTTAGAAAGGAAGCTATGAAGTTTGTTCTCGACAACTTCGACAAAATCGCCAAATTGAACGAATGGAATCAATTCGCCGTTTCACACGTTGAAATTGTCACTCAATTGGTTTCTGCTTCACGTCTTTCGTCCCAGGTGTAGTATGTTGTTGAAGAACGAGAATAAATGAATTAGGTACAAGAATAGCAAAATGGTGATCAGTTGGTTACTCAAACGTATAAATGAAAGCAAAGAAAAAGTTTCATTCAAAGGATCTCATGTTCAGAAGCGGACACTTCACTGACAGATTTGTTGTTGTTTTTGGTATTTGAAGCGCGAGATGATTGTAACCACCACGGAAAGATGTCCGGTTGTCCATTTTTGAGCGGCGACTTGAAGAACGAGTAGGTGGCGTAGTAACGAACCAACGCTTGCAAACTTTGGAAATACGGAGCGCTGTTGTCCGGAAGTTTGACGTAAATTTGACATTGTTCTTCAGGAGTTCCCAACTTTGACTTCGTTTTGACGTAACGAGTTTTGATGGGATAGTGACTAAATCAGAGAGTCGATTACTAGAAATTCGGAGGCTTGCCGATATTCTTTGCAACTCGTGCAGTAGACAACGTAGAGATTGAGACGCGGTTGAAGATTGTCGTAAGTGGTCAAACGAGAAGGCAAACGATGATAAACCGCAAATGCGGCCGGTTTGTTGCAACGAAGCTCAGCATCTGCACGACTCAATATACCGATGTAGTAGTGCATGAACGGATCCAATGGCCGTTCAACACGATATTTCTCGTAACGTGGACGTAACCTAAAGACCAATTCGACTGTTTGTAAGACCGATTTGTTTACTCAGTTGAAGGACTTTCCGGTTATGTCTCTACCTCGTCAGTCGCCAAAATGACCAACAAATTGTATCTTGAGTACAAACTAAGTCACGAGATGCTTTTGGCCATTAACAACGCGTTGTCTGACATGAAGAACACGAAGAGTGATGGAAAGGCATAGGCCTAGTTGGAATCGTGATTACAGAGTGTTGTTTAGGAAGACAAGTCCGCTCAAGAGTTGTTGAAGTTGCGTGAACAACTGGCCGATGTTCACAAAGAATTGGATGATACGAAAGCAGCACAAACCGAAGCCGAAGAGGAGCTGATCAAAACCCGCAATGAACTCAAAGCAATGGAGCTTCAAAACGTCGAGTTGCATGAAAAGAAATTGTGAGTTTCAGTTCCTTCAACTGTCAATGACTTGTTTTTAGTGATATGGAAGGTCAATTGAAAGCTTTCGAGATTGCCTATTTATTGTTGACAACAAACTAACTACCGAGTCATTTCTGTGCTCTAAGACCTTTGGCTTCACAATACTCTTACTCGTTGTACAAAACTAAAGTAAATAAACAATCAGAAATGTTTATTCGATCTGCGTGAAAACTCTATTGGTGTGATCTCTTTTCGTAAGCAATCGTATCTAAGATGATTGGGCCAAAACCTGGTATTCATCATTACAATCGTTTAGCTGTTTGCCGAAATCCAATTCGTACGATACAAAGTTCCCGTTAAACAAGAGCGTGAGAAGCACGAAATGAAAAGGACGTTCACCATAGAAGTCGATTAAGAACTCACTGGACAAAATCGACTTCATACTCCAATCATTGGTTATTGTGTCATGTGAACCGTTCAATGTCTTCATGATCGCAAGTCGGCTGCTTCAAAATGAACGTTTATCTCTTCATCAACACAAACAACTCTTCTGTGATCATATAGTCAAATGAGGTCATCGAAGAAGCCGGTTGATTGTGGAAGGTGCTCAAAACTGCCGAAATGAACTTCGATCCCAATAACATCTGGTGACTCATGACTTCCGACAACAAGTTCGCATCAGCATCTTATGAATTGCCGAGTGAATTTGCATATTCACGGACTGCTTAAACGAGATTTTCGTCTCCAATCGTCAGTCTTTCGATTTCTCCTGCGTCATTTGGGGAGCTCTTTTTCAGTTCCCAATTCCCATTTCCTCTGCTCAGTTGGCGGTCGTCTCCGAGTTTCGACTCGTCGTTTCTTTTCGTGGTCTTTCCGTGTCTTCTTATCACTTCTGTTCTCATCGTTTGTGTTCCAGCTGCAACTATATCCCTTTCTGCTATCTTCTTAACGACAAAATGTTTGGTCAACGTCAACTCGCTTTGTGGATCCTCGTCGCAAGCATTTGGGTTCTCGTTGTCACGACCGATGATCCAGATTGTTACACAAATGAAAATAACTCCGTGTAAGTTTTGGAATCTAATCCTGTGATCTAGTTTTCTGAATGTTTTCAGGAAATTCAATGGTGACTGCATTAATACGGAGACCTACGCGCTGGTCGTCAGCACCGACCGGTTGAAAGTGAAATTTGAAGGAAATGGAAACCCGACCACTTTTCATGGGCAAGTTTAAATTGTAGCTCTATCTTCAACATTATATTTCAGCATCAAGTTGAACATCGGCGGTTGTGCCTTCAAAACGACTTTCCAAGAAGCTAAACCCAAGGGCGGGTTTGTTTACGAAGGCAAAGAGTTTACAAAGGCCATTGCACTCTCGGACAAGATTACTTTTGACAACGAACACGCACCCCAAGTGGAATGCAAGGTCGACTTTGAAGCGATTGATGGCGGCAAGTACAAAGTGGATGTGTCAGTTAGTCCTGACAGTCACGCGATGTACTCGATTACTTTCGAGGTTTGATAGTCGGATGTTTGCATCAGTAACTATTTTCAAGACGCGTCTTTCGAATCGCCTGATACCAAAAAAGTTCCAGATTGGGTGTGGATTCTCTGGTGAGTTCAATGCTCGTCGCTTCTTTTCATCTTCTTTGTTTCAGTGGTTCTGTGAGTGTCGCGTTTGTGCTTCTTTGTGTGTCCTCCGCCGTACTCTATTGCATTCTGCGCAAGACGACTAAGGATACACCAATGGCCGAATCGCGTTTGTCGAATGCTGGGAACGTGCCAGTCATTGAAAAGAAGAGCAATCGCGGGAAAACACGTTGGGCCAAGAAGCAGAGCAGAGCGAGAAGCATAGCAAGCAGCATCTCAAGGACAATGACGGTATGAAGCACGAAAGCAAGAAGCAAGTCCAAGGCAAACACGAAAAGAATGCTCACCCTATACATGGTTTCTTTGCATCACCAAAAGTGAACGACTCAACGACGGTTGACGAAAAAAAGGCAAGTTTTGGGTGAGAGTGGAGATCAGTTCTTGGGGTTCTTCCAAATTCATTTCTTGGGTCTTCTACAGGGCTTAATCTTTGACGATGAGCTGCGAACTAGGAGTAGCAAGTACACTTTCGAGTAGAGTGTGGGGATCTCCGATCGGAAAATAAATACTCAACAATACTTATCTAACTACTATTTTAGGGCGGCGAACATAAGCTTATTTGCAAGCCAGGAAAGCGAAAGTTTGTCGACGAGATGACAATCATGAAGCGGATCACAGAACCACCGGCCGAGAAGAAGTGGAAGTCCAAGACGCAGTTCCCGCAAGAGGACGCAATCATCATGACTGAACGTGCGAAGGCGTTCAAGGACAAGTTCAATTTCCTCGTCCGACGTCCTATGAACCCAAAAAAATTAGCAAAGATCCGCCGCAAGCACGACAAGTCGACCGAACTAACCGAAGAACCTGCCAACGAATGGACGAGATTTGACGAAGCCCAGAAGATGGGCAACAAGCTCACGATCAAGCACGCATTCGATATCGGCGAGGGCTACTACGCCATTCACGTGTCAACCGAGGAGGCCCAATCAACTCCGACTCAGCTCAATACTGCGGTGGACAAATCGGATTGTCTGGTTGAAATGCCGGTCGATCCGTTGGACAAACCGAAGTACAAGCTACTCAGCCAACTCATGAACAACGCGCCGTGGAGTGTCCGTCTGTTGCTCTACTTCAACATCGAAGTCTCCGAAGTTGGTGCGCAGGTTCTCGAGGCCAAGAAAGATCTTCAGAAGCTCATCGATACGCTGCCGGTAAGTCTCTGTGATTTCGGACTACTAATCGCAGTGCATTTCAGGGTGGAAAAACTCGCGAGTTCTACCAGTCCCAACTGGCTGCGGTGAAATTCATCGGCTCGATTGCCGATGACGTGGAAGGGGTCCAGGAAGGCCGCCTGAAGGTAAGATGCAATCCAAATCACCAATCAGCCTGTTTTCAGTTCGCCTATCCATGGGCCCTCTACTTCGACCCGGCGAACAAGAACGAAATACGTGCCATTCAGGACATGACGTTCGGAATGGAAAAAGAACTCAAAAGAATGGTAGGTTAACAAGATCAGACTATTAATCACTCTTTGTTTCAGGACGCCAATAACGCCAATCGCAAGCTGCTCAAGCAGCAAATCAAGAACCTCAACGAACTACTGTACCACTGCATGGCCGCCGAGATGCTCGAAACCAAGCAAACGACCGCATTTGGATATGGCAAGAAGAAGCCGCGCTCAACAATGGCAGAAGATGATGGCGAAAAGTACGGTCTTTGAGTTCAAGCTTGCTTCTTGTTTCCTCGCTTCGTTGTACTGTTTTCTGATAATAAACTTTTTTCTTTAAAAACTTTAACACTTCTCTTGTACAAGAAAACAATCAGAAGATAAAACTGAATTCTTCATACATCACAAGTGGGCATTCTTACAACCCAACTCCATAGTCATGATTGGTCTTATGCAACGAGCAGCCGAAACGAAAACATCCGTTCAGTCATCTCCTTTGCCAGCATTTCTGTTGATGAACAAGAGTTGGGAATAACATAGAATGACAATAATCACAAGAACATAAGATCTTATTCCTCTCAGCAATCAAATCGACAGCTATGAAATAAACGTCGATCTCTTTATTGACAAGATAACTTATTTGTATTAAGTAGGCAAATGAGGTTTATCAAACAAGCCCGTTGATTGTCCAGTGGTTTTGCTGTCCATATAAATTTTCTTTTAACCTTTTCGTCGTGAGTCATTCGGCAAAATACGATCAACACAAAGTGCGAGACCGGAAAGTCATTTGAAATCGTGGCGACATCAACGTTTTGCTTTGTGGTGATCTGGGCATTGCAAAGTCCCGGTTTCTTCGATATCTTTCACACGTTGCACCGCTTTCGAATGTGCAGAGCTCGTTAGAACTGCCGACCGACTGCGTTCTCCGATCAAAGTGTTGGTGGTTCCGGGAAAGCAGTGGGCCGAGTGCATTCCGGTTTGTAAACAGAAATTTATCATACAATAAACAAACAATTAGAATTAACAACCAAATTTGCGACATTCTTTTAAGATTTGGTAGAAGATCGCTGCTGTCGATACTCTTCTGGCGGGGCAATCCCAGATGGTTGAATATGTATGATTTCCATTAAGTCCACCTTCTGCTTGTTGAGCATGCAGTCGAATTCCCATAGCAGGGCATCGCTATCAAGCGGCGTGTCCATTGTCTGGGATGAAAGCATAGCTGTATTTGTAGAAAAGTTCTATCAGTTCGTGGATGGGACTTAGATCCCGTTCGTGATAGGCGTCATGATCAGCACGTTGGGTCCTCTGATGTTTTGCGCATTAGAGATGCGCTTCCAGAGACTTCTGTTGTACCAGCTGGCAGAAGTCTATCATCGTTGTGGTCCATCGCATTGGTTCCGCAACCATCCAGTCCTTTCCACAGGACGTTGGCAACCACCGAAAGTGTATTTTAAAAAGCAAAGCTGTTGTTGCTTACGATTGTATTTACTGAAATCAAATCGAAACAGTTAAAGAACAAAAGCAAAAAACTTACATGTCGAAGAAGTTTTCGGAATCCTTAATCCCCAAACTGGGCCATTATGGTAGTCGTTGATGAAAGAGATGATATTTATAGCCAATATCACTACCTCGCGGTCATCCGAATTCCGGCCTCCGAACATTGTTGTCAGAAAATTCGATTAAAGCCGCGAGTCATTATGACCACAAGAAATCTTTGATAGCCGGTTCGGTGATATCCCAGCAGTTGATTGAACGGCTTGTTTTCATTCCGCGAGTCATCTTGTTAGTTGATTAGTTTCAGCGGCATAGTTAGTGCTTACTGTGAGTTGATTGCTTGTTGTGCACAATTTGATTGCTTTGTTGCGTCGATTCAATGACCTTGTAACTACTCCCTTCCCATCCGTTCAAATTGTTTTCTGAGGGTTGGTTGTTTTGACAAGATGGAGCTGCGTGGCTTGTGATGATTAATGCCGTTAGCATTGAACAGTGCAAGATCGATCCATAAACACATCAGTTGAAACCGATAACCACTGCGTATAATTGATCGTCTCGCAGACTGCGCCGTATTTCAAAATTGGAAAAATTTGCCGAAAGTCGTCTCCAAGGACCATGATTTCGCCTCTAACAAGGAGAGGTCCTGAGTGGTCCCCGCTACTTTTGGCTGAATTATAGATCAATCAACGCGGAATTTTACGCTGATGCTGAATATACCCATCTTTTTTGCCCAGTCGCAGAATTGGCCGAGTTATTGGCCAAAAACTAAAATTTTGAATTTTTGACATTTTGGCATCAATTGATCGCAATTTTTCTGCTTGATCGATTGAATTAGGCAAAATAGAGATTATTAATTCTAATGAACGTGATACAATACAAAGAAATGGTGAAAACAGAGAGATTGTTGGCAATAGCCGCAGGCCAAAAGGGAAGGCGAGTTGCAGTCGTTTTGAGCGCACTCCATGTTGAAATTGTTGAAGCAGAATTGCACGGGATGAACGAAAGTGTCTAATTGAACATCGTTGTAACCGGCTTGTTTCCACGAATGTCGGCGGAAATCAACGAAACGGGGAGCCGCGAATTGGTTGTGGGTAAGAGACATCAGTTTGATCGCGTTGTCTTGTTGAAACATCGCAACTCCCGTATCGAACAGAATTGCGTGATCGTGAATCTTTCGCCCGAAATTCTTCCACATTCTAAAAAAAAGACATCAAGTGGTTGAGCCAAATAGGTGACGTGACGGGGAATTATTCGTATGTTGATATTGCGATCTTGCGGACGAACGAAATCGATTGCTGTGTTGTTGCGAAATCCGGACCACGAGTCGAGAATAAAAATCGAGTTGTCGGGCATATACGGAAACGCACAGTGCTCAAGAAATTCCGTCATTGTTCGAAGGTTCATAATTGAACTTGTTCCCGCAGTCACATGCATGTTCCGACAATCATTTGTTCGCTAAAATAATTCTTGACATTGCTTCACGTGCAATCTTACATTTTGTGCGAAATGAGTTACTGTTCGGGGAAATACTCCGTCTCGTTCTTTCATTTGCATGAAAAGAATCGGATGAAGCGTACCGTCCATGGAAAGCAACGGGACGACTGTATACGAATGTGTCAGAGAAATGCTAGAAGTTGCCATTCCATGAACGTGACGTTGTCCTTGATCAGCAAGAGTTCTCTCCGAATGATACTCCAAACGACACCCGCAATGATCAGCGTTGAAGACTTGTGAAGGCGCGAGTTGGTGTCTTTGAATTTCGTTTCGGATATCCGCCACAAAAGCATTTGCATTCGTTGTGTGTTGATCGTCGGCGTTTTGTGATGCGAGTGTAACGAACTTTGTGACTTTGCGATCAACAATTCCGAACCGACGCTTGAAACGTTTGGCCCAATTCTCCGACGCCGAAAATTCGATTGGCTCCATCAATTCTGCGTTTGATTGAACGGCAAATAAACGAAGATCGAGAGTTTTCACGACTTTGTTCGCATTTCTGGCCACGCAGTATTTCGCGTAAGTCGCTTCATCGATCAATTGCAAAGCTCGTTGTCGCGTTTCTAAAGACTGCTGATCGTTTAACCATCGAGTTTTGAAGCTGTAAAATAGCTTTCAACACAAAACTTGCTCTAGCTTACATTTTGAATCGTCGCCAAGCAGAATCGGTATTCAAAAAACGGAAACGATGTTGAACGCTCTGTTTTGGACGAAACTCCGTGACATTGACGGGAACTGTTTGGTTGTCATCTACTTTGCAGTAAAAACGTACCGCTTCTTTCATCGTTTCAATTGGAATCTCACGACCACCAATAGTCCAATGTTCAGAAGTAACGCCAATATGATCGTCTTCATCCGAATCAAGAGGGAAACTTGATTCATCGCCGGCTTCGTTTTCATCATCAGAACCGTCAATACCGACCATCTCATCCTCATCAAACTCGAATTGGTTTGCAGCGGCAACGGTTTGTATCAATTGTATGAGTCGAGAAGCAAGTTGACGCTCTGTTCGAGTAGCAGAGTTGGTTGAAACATCTCCCAACGGTCCAAATCTCTCGACCAAAAATTGAACGACCACTTTAACGTTGAGCATTTTGATAATAATAAGAAAGACATCGTAATTTCGTTTGTTTTCAATTAATGTTTTTGTATTACCAGTGGAAGACTTGTACAACGTCTTCAAAAATAGTGGTTGTAAAAAAACAAGCAAAAAGAGCGTCAACAGAATCAACCTCACAGTTCTGTTAAGCAACCAACTAACCACTCGGCCACCGCCGCTCACATTTCTCCTTGTAAAAAGACGAGGTATAACTTGCAAATTTTTTGGTTTCAAAAATCGGCCAATATCTTGGCCATAAAGCTTCCAATTAAAAACCTGTTAAAACCAATCGATCAAGCAGAAAAATTGCGATCAATTGATGCCAAAATGTCAAAAATTCAAAATTTTAGTTTTTGGCCAATAACTTGGCCAATTCTGCGACTGGGCAAAAAAGATGGGTATATTCAGCATCAGCGTAAAATTCCGCGTCGATTGATCTATAATTCAGCCAAAAGTAGCGGGGACCACTCAGGACCTCTCCTTGTAAGAGACAAAACCTTGTTCATTATTTTTTGCAGTTTGCGGTCGATATTTCCAGTGCATAACGAGATGCTATTGGTGCTTTGTCCCAGATAATGATATCTACATTCATCAACATCTTACCACCACGACTTGTTGCTGTTAAGTTCGAATTCGAGTCACGTTCAAGTGTTCGAAAAAAGGTGAGCAGGAATCTTGGATCTGAACTTCTGTCTATAAAATGGATGGAAAATACTGAGCAGTAATACCAAATGCTTTCGAACTGTTTAATCGAATTCCATCGGGCAGATATAAAAAGTGATGATGGATCAGATGTTCCAGCACTTCACCTGTTGACTAGTGAAATTCGTCAAACACACAAAAATGTCCGTTCTTCGCTGTTTGTATCAACTCGCCATTCGGTAGCATTTGCCGACACTGTAGAAGCTCACGACTATTGAGATCTTCATAAATCATACTAGATAGTGATCTGTTTGCTTGGTGGACGCTCAATTGACATGCTCTGGTAGAGATCGTTCGCTGGACGGTCGAAAAATTTTTGACGCTTCTGTCTCCGCGATTAAAATATTGTAGTGTGGAATTAGTCAGTGGACAACTTGAACGGTTTTAATCCGCGGACACACTAATGAGCAAGAAATTTCGTTTCAATGGGGTGTAAATTCCGTCCTGGATAAGACGTAAAACTGGATCCGGTCTCCTCCAGGGCCAGCAACCCGCAAGTAAACTTTAAATTTTTTATGCTACGACTCGACCATTGGGGTGGAAATGCGTTGTCATGAAGATGACTTTGAAAACGTGCGCCATTTCCTGATGGACTTCAAGATCGTCGACTTGAATGAGTGGATTGACGAGGTAAATCTGTACTGAGTGATTTACATCATAATTTGCATCGTTTTAGGTCAAATACAACGGAAAAAGTTCTTGAAAATGCCGATGAGTACTACAGGGCCCGTGACTACGTGCAAGCACACAGAAAGCTATGGACTGCAGCAAGCCGCTCAATAAACTGCTGGGATATCACCGAACCGGCTATCAAAGATTTCTTGTGGTCATAATGACTCGCGGCTTTAATCGAATTTTCTGACAACAATGTTCGGAGGCCGGAATTCGGATGACCGCGAGGTAATGATATTGGCTATAAATATCATCTCTTTCATCAACGACTACCATAATGGCCCAGTTTGGGGATTAAGGATTCCGAAAACTTCTTCGACATGTAAGTTTTCTGTTTTTGTTCTTTAACTGTTTCGATTTATTTTAGTTAACACAATCGTAATCAACAATTGCTCTGGCTTTTCAAAGACCGTTTCGGAGGTTGCAACATCCTGTGGAAAGGATGGATGTTTGTGAAAGCAGTACGAAAAATCAAAACCCTGATAGAACTATAACGCCGATCGACATTTGCCAGTTGTTACGACAAAAGTCTTCCGAAATGCATCTCTTATGCACGAAGCACCAGAGGACCCGACGTGACGATCACAACGGCTACCACGAACCGGGTTTAAATCCCATTGACAAAGTGATAGAACCGCACATATGAATACAGTTATGGTTCCATCCCAGACAAGGGACGCATCACACGAACATCTATGGGTTGCAGCAAGCTACTCAATCAAGAAGTTCTTTTTGCGCATGGGCGTAAAATTGGCAACTCATAATTCAAAGATGCATGCGATGAAAACAATGATCGAAATGGTTAGTCGTTTTGTTTGACTTTTATAGTAATTTATTTGATGTTCAGGCCGCAAACTTCACCTTGGATTTAACGCTTATTACGCGATGCCCGGCGCCTTTAAATTAGGATGGAAAGAAGCAGGAGCGTAAGTTGAACAAATTTTGCCATGATTATTAGCTGTGATTTCAGGGATCATGCGAGTTTTAATGAACGTAAGACGGTTGAGATTTGGTACGATCTTCCCGTCACTACCCCTCATTCAATGAAGCACAATCGGTCAGACTTCGTTATATTTGACAAGGTGAATGGGCGTATACAGATTGTGGAAATCGGTGTAGCGTCAGACAAGATGGAAGCAGTTAAGTATCAGAACTATGCTGTCAACTTAACTGTGAGTGATAGTGAAACGATGTCAATTCCTTATTACCCGGATGAGAATAACTTGAGAAAGGTGGTATCGGATATCAACGATAAAAACTACTCAGTTGGGTGACTGTGATTCCGATACTTATCGGTACCTGCGGTGAAGTCAAAGCGAATGTATTATCGAACTTGAAAGAGTTAGGCTTCCCGACCCGCACTGCGAAAGCGGTGTTGGAGCGCATGCAGCGTGCTGCAGTGCCAGCTACGAGTAGACTGCTGAGAGCTCATTTGAGCGTACGGTGATAAGCTGGAAGATGACTTGAGTTGACTCAGAACACGACTTTGAACTTAGATGCCTCTCGAAGTTGTTGTCAGTTGTTGGATGTTAAGACCCCACAATTGTGTGGGGGAAGTGAAACTGTAGTTGAGAAAGAGAAGACTAAGGGCGAGTGGCTGTATAGCACGACCAACTCACTTCGTGTGCAGTTGGAGGCCTGCCGAAAGTTTGGTGGATCGTTGTAGTAGTTCGCTCAGCTCTTCAAAATTAATCTTACTACTATGATGTGTAGCTGAATATAAGGATGGCCCACGTCCCACTAAATGTGGAGTGCCCGGATGCCTTAGTTCGTTGGAATCGGTGAAGGGAGTAACGGAGAAGTCTTAAGAAAGAGAATTGGCAATAGCGCCGGGGAACGGTGTCAGATTGAGATTGAAGGATCTGTCTACTTTGTGGTTTAATCCATGGGTTTACTCATGGCATTCTAAGCGGTTAGTCCTTAGGGACGGGTAGTGGATTTAACTACTTAAAAAAGCTCCGTGGAGGTTGAATGTCGGTTTCGCGGCCGATAGGTGTTACCCGAGAAGCAGACAAGGTACCCGGTGACGGGCCTTGCGCCAAAGCGTGACGCGCACGAATGGATTAACGAGATTCCCACTGTCCCTAACTACCATCTAGCGAAACCACAGCCAAAGGAACAGGCTTAGCAAAGACAGCGGGGAAAGAAGACCCCGTTGAGCTTGACTCTAGTCTGACTTTGTGAAGAATCATGCATGGTGTAGCATAAGCGGGAGTGTTGATCTTGCCTCGTGGTTTAACTACCGCTTGGTTGTCGATTCCATACGACTTTGTGTGGTGTAATGTCGGGGTGCAAGATCGCTTGAATACGACTTGACTACTGGTCAAGGAGTTGTAAGCAGTCTTTACACTGCGATCTGTTGAGAATACCCTTTGATCGGATGAATCTGTTTTCGTCCATTTCATTATTGTATCCTCTACATTCACATTTTGATTCGAAGTTCCGGCTGTTGGCTTGTCTCTAGTGAGGAGTCGACAGTTGGACCTTTTTTATCACTCATTCTCCCATTATTGTATCCCGCACATTTGAACTTGTACTAGTTTTACTAATAAACCAGATTTCCATTGAAGACAAATCTTTCATTTCTTCAGAATCTTAGTTGATTAACGAATGAATTCAAAAGTTGAGTTGGTTGACTGTTTTATAGCACCCGTGATTCGTTCTTTTTTAATTCAATATAAAACACACTTATTTGTAACGACTTAAAATACAGTTCTCTTAATTGAATGTCAGCTGCCCGACCTCAAAATCTGTAGAAATGAGTTCAGTACTTCATGGCTCCAGGATGCTTTAATCTCTGAAGGGCGAGTGATTTGTGTTCGATCTCTCATTCAACTACAACAAGCAATGAATCCAAGTGTTTGTTTGTCGAGCAATATAATCAAGCATCAATTCTTGCGGAAGACCTTAATCGATGAAACAACTCAAACCGATTCATGTTGCTGTTTTTCATTCAGATTCCAATCTATAATTAGATTTGAAGTTGAGTCAAAACGAACATCCCTTAGACTTGTGTGTGGTATTCGGAGCAATCAGTTCTCTGTTGAGAAGCAAAATCGTGTTTCTGTAAACCAAATGACGTTTCATTAAGGCCTCCATAATTCTAGACTTTCTGCAATCAGCAGTCGTCAGCAAGAATAATTATTTAGTTCTGTAAGTAACTCAGTTGACTAATTCCAAAACTCATTTTGTTGAAAGTACACACTCGATTGAGTTCATCCAAGATCAGAAAGATTCGCCGCTCGCTTTCTTTAGTTGTGTGGGTTGTATTATATGTCGTTTTAAAGCCATTTAATTGGTCTATTTATAGTAGTAAAACTGTATATCAACAACTACAAAACAATCAAAATAATTGAACCCAAAGTATAAGCAAAAATGAACAGAAAATTTCTACCAGAGTTAATAAGTCCATTGCAATTATTTTATATGCCGTCATATATTGCATGTCGATGGGCCCTACTGATGCGCACAATCCTATGTTCTTTCAAGGCTATCGGCTTAACCTTCGATATGGTTTGATCAGAAAGACCGATTTCAATGTTAATTTAAAGTCAAAAATTTACTCGGTAAAAGTTCGTATCTTACAAAACAAATGTCAAATACGTACTCTCCATACCCCAATCTATAAGTTTAACCCTTTGCTTCCGATCGTCAACTCCACTTTCCCCCCATCATCACCATCATCATTGCCGATTAGTTAGGGGATCGCAGATTACCTTTGATCACAGGACTTTCGAGTAGACCTATAAATCCGATAGTTAAGCGACACAGGATCTGAAACCAATTGATTTCGACTCACTGAGAAGTTGATGTCGAACTCTCTGGATCATGAGCAGCTTTCTGTCCTACAGTCACCAGCAGCTCACAGTCATGAAGAGCTTATTCACAGCCAACAATTCAACCAACCGAAGATCTCCTGTCCCATAGTTCCCGATTAAAGGTAATGACGGCAAAGGCGGTTCCAACAAACGACACAGAAAGTAATCTGTAGAAGAGTGCGACAGCTGAAATTAAAGTGAGTTAACAAACAGATCATTCACAAAAAGGAGATGGTCCTACTTTCTGATTGGTGCATTTCGAAGGCCTTTGCGTGTACGTTCGTTTGATTCTTCGAATCTTCGTACCAACTAGTCTTTGCAGAGTTCAAAAAACAAAGCAGATTGACATCAAAATAATCGTTATTCCATTCCCGCTCACACCCACGGACACTCGCACAAACTGAAAAGTAAACTGAGGACGGAAACGAAACGGTCAAAGGATTCGAGTAGTTGGACTAGGAGTCTGCTCTTCGATTCCTCCGCTTGGTCATCCAACGCACTGTTTATCCTACACTAGTTGAAACGTGAACAGTGTATGATAATAGTGCGTTGATCGACCAGCGGAGAGAAGAGCAGGGGAATGAGTAGAGAAGGAATGAGTAGGGAAGGAATGAGACGATGGAGTGACTGTTTGGACTCATTCCAGGGTTTATATGCTACTCGAATGAGACCATGGAAGCTGCAAAAGGCGTTACCCGCAGTCAAATATGCAGTCGCTACCAGTGATCAGAACTGAGAAGGCGGTTGGCATCTCTCGGTAGACAAAAGAGAACAAATTCAATAACGATCGGCGACGCAATCAGATTATTTACTCACTCCCAGACTTTTCCCGAGGTAATTGTGAATTTGAACGAGATTGACGGCGTCCTTTAGAATGCAATCACATCTACCATGACATCAACAACTACTGAGCTGTTGGCTTCAGGTCGTATTCTTATGGAAACTTGAACAGTAGATTGTTGGCCAAGTCGAATTTTATTGGATAAATCTTCAGTTTATTTGATTCTTCTATAGTTATTTGGACTCCGGCTATCGACCATACCTTCTATAACACTTCCAACTATTTCGTTGTTCTCGTAGAACGACAAGTGGTAGTAGAGTTTGAATGGTCGGCAAATTTCAAGTTCGATTTCCAAAACCAATGCGTCCATCAACTCCAAATTTACACCTATTGATGCTTGTAGTGTGTTTAGTTGTTTGTGAAAATTACAACAAAGGAGGTCAATTCTGCTAGATAAAACCAAGTCTTCAAATTTAAGCGATTTCTGAGTATGTTGATGTTTCTAATTTATCTCTCGAGCCATTTCACTTCTCTAAACTCTGATAATCGTAATCTTCTAACGTCCTTAACAATTGTACCAAATAAGAGCTCACCATCATCAATGGTAAGAGCTGCACAAACTTTTGCAATTTTGGACGATTTTCGACAGATTGTTTGGTTTTGAAGACCTCTCATTTTTCTCTCAGTTATCCGGTGATTACAATTTTAAGCATGATCAATAGCCGGTGTTTTGGGCTTTCTATTAATATAATATGGGCAATGCTTCTTGCCAGAATCTCCGAGATACATCGATTTACGCGATGGACATGTCATAAAAGGGAATGGGGGGTGTTGTGTATTTTAGCTCGTTGGCTGATTGGATTCCGCTGATATTGACAGGGTTTAGAGTTCATGAGTAGTTGTTGTCCTGTTAATCACACGCTTCTAGAGTCACTGGTCACCGAGTTGTAGTCAATGGAAGTTCACATTTCGGATTATAACTTCGGAGCTAAAATCTCGATGTTGACGTTTTTGTTTGTTGTTATTTCAACTCACCTAAGTTGTGAATAAGAGTTCGAGCAATTAACAGCTGTATGTGCAAACTGTTATCCTCGAATGATCAAAATAGTGCACTCAAATTTAAAGCTTCACCTTGACATGAGAACGTGAGAAAACAACAAAACAGAGATCTACAAACGAATAAAAGAAGTGATCGACATCAACTCATGATCATTAAGCTTGACTACGACGATGAACGTAAAATTTGTCGTTTAATTGGAATCTATTGCTATTTCTTTGTGTACCAGATGATAATCCCGTTGAAATAATGGGAGAAATAATCGATCATCTGGCTTCAAAAAGGTCATAAACGAAACGAATAAACTTGAAATATTGTCCAATAGAATTAGAATCGACCATCAATCTACGGTCCAAGTTCACATAAGAATGTGACCTGAAGCCAACAGCTCAGTTGTTAATGTCTTGGTAAATGTGATTTGTGTTCAAAGAAACGCCGTCAATCTTTTCATCTGAAATTTAGTAGCACCTTGGGTAAAGTTTGGAGATCAAGAAACAGTCCGCCGGCCATAACGAACTTGTGAGCTTTTGTCTACCGAGTGATGCCAACTACCCTCTCTATTTCTACTACAGCAAGTTAATGCATCTATGACTGCGGGTATCGCTTTCTGTAATTTCGATGGTATCATTCGAATATATAAAGAATAAAAATGAGTCCAAACAGTCATTTTATCGTTTCGTTCCTTTGCTCCCTTCCGAACAAACACGACGACGACATCGAGTGCCGAGACAAGAAGGTAAGTGACTGTTTGATTATTGATCTAGCCGCCATTTTAGCTTTTTGACCTATATCAAAGGCGTTCAATTACCCAAGGATAAAGGCATGGCAATCTATATAATGGACGCATTTGACTCGGTGCCTCATTCGTATGTGAATTATTTGTTGAAGCGTGTTAACTTAGACCGTGGTGTTCATACACTGATTGCGGACTTAATGAAGAAGTATAAGGTAAAGTATGAGGTTCGAAGCAATGACAAAACACACACTAGTAAGTATTTGCCTATCAAGAATGGTGTGCTGTAGGGTGATTCATTGAGTCCATTGATGTTTTGGTTTGATATTGCCGTAACCGCAAAGCATCTCAATAGAGCTTCAAGTCGATAGAAACTGCCTATGGTAGCGTACACTCACGTGGGGCAAGTGGTGACGGGAACAGACGCCCTCTGACCCTGAATCACTTCTTCTATATGGACGACCTGAAACTCTATAATCGAACACAGGATGGAGCAAGGAGAATGTTGGGAGAGATCGAGAAGCTTGGCAATGCGATCGGGCTTCTACTTAATCCCAAGAAGTGTGCAATTGCTACGTCGCGACAGGTTAACCCACAACCTGGCAGTTCCACATACGAATCCATCAAGTTGCTGGGCTCGCAGGATGTGTAAAAGTATCTAGGTGTTGAGCAAGGCATTGAAGTGGCTGAAGGCGTTGCGTGGGAGCGCATCGAAGGTCTTATGCTTAAGCGAGTAGACAAGATATTGGCTGTTGACCGGATGGCACGTCAAACTGTCGTCGATATTAACTCGGTCGTCATGCCGGTAGCTAGCTACTTGTTCGGAAACGTGTTGGTTGGGCATGGCATGTCTGCCTCCCAAATAAAGAAATGCATAGAATTCGATATGGAGTCGCGTAAGAAACTTACCGACGCCAAGTTCCGGTTTTAAGGTTGCGTCCGCCGCAAGGACGTAAGTCGACGCCCGGATGGGCGGATTTGGCCTGAAATCAGTTGAATTGGTGTTGTATGAAAGTGTAGTCCAAGGCTTCGCTTACATGCAGTGTCGAGACGATTTGATAGCAGCATCGGGTTTGTTTTCAGCACCCTGCTAGCACGTTGACGGCTGATCTCATTGCAATCCTAGCGAAATTCCAATTAAAAGATGTTGTGACGTTTTCGAAAGAGCGTTGCGGTATCAGTGTAAGAGTGGAGCCGGGAGGCGACGAAGCTTGGTACACAAATCCGACACAAGCGAGTCGGAAGGTCAAAAAGTTGATGCGCAAAGAGTTTCACAAGAGGATGTTTGAGGACTGGAGTAGATTGCCGCGTGCTGGGGTAGTGATATTGCACACGATTGAAGGAAAAGAGCCGACGATTGATCTGGAGCTTTCATTTTTGTGGAATGCGAAGGGTTGTCTATCTAAGCTCAATTATCGGAACGTGATTGCGGTTCAGGAGATGTGTGTGCTCTGTTCGGTAGTTCATGTAAGCTATATGGGATAGCGTTAACGCACTATACCCAACCGATCATCACGCCAGTGAGATCTGAGTTAACGAGTAGGAGAACAAACGTCAAGATGTTGGGAACTTTGTGGACGCGTTGAATAACCTCAATTCAAACATGGACTTCAAAGAGGATTTGGTGGCTTCTCTGCTAAATCTGCCATCTAATTTGAGGTACGAAAAGTTGCGAGGAGTGAAGGAAACGTTCGGGGCCCAGAGCTACAAGATCATCACATAATTTATTAAATGTTCAATTTGATTTATTTCCTTTATCACATAACAACAACAATAAACAAAGAATTCATCGATGGTGCGTAGCAAAAGATGCCCGCAACTGATTCCACTGCGTGGTTTTTGCAACATCAGTCCATTTTTGGTGCAGTTCGATCACTGATTTGAAGTCGTCAGCTTAACGCGTTCTTGGTCGGCCTCGTGGTCTCTTCCCATCGGGTATCCATTAAACCAATTTTGTGCTTCAACGGTTTTCGTTCTTGCGACTCATGACCTCTGAGCGTAATTCCATACTAAATGTACGATTCGAATAAAATTTCAACTACACGGTCGTTGTTTGTGCGAGGAAAAGAAAGAGGCCAGTTCAGTTATCGAACTACTGGGCGCTTTGCCGTTTACTGAAGATGCTCGAAATGCAAAGATGTAATTGAGAAACCGTACTTTATAGTACTCATATTAATTGTACTCTGCATGTTAATAAAACTTGGTCGTTTAGCAATTCTTATACGGTAAAGTTACCGCTTCAGTCATGTTGGCCCAATTTGAGTGCATACTCGTAGCTTTTGTCTCGACGGTCGACTCTTGCAGTGGGAACGTGAGTACTCAATGTGTGGAGTAACCAAGTATTCGGTTTCTAGAACCGCCCAAAATATACGAACGATCTAAATATTGAAATCTTCGCTCAAATCCTGCTTGAACATCTCCCACAACGTTTTAGGATCCGTAGGATCACAATGAATAAGAATATTGACAAAGAGAGTTCGCAATTTCTATGGCATTAACACTATAACTGCTTCTTTTATGCAGTTAACATATTCCTCATCATCGTCAATCAGACCCAAAACTAAACATGCTTCTCCATTATTCTGATACTCAATTCCGTTGACTGATCGAAGTTCTTTGCTCCCTTAATGTGTTGTAGAAGAAGACGCAAATGCCACAAATCATCTTGATTCGAACTTATGACGTACATTCGACCAACTATTTTACTGCTTCGTACTCGCGGCTTCCATTGTGTGGTTGTTTCTGCCCCTTGGTTGTTGTAAACGGTTACTGTTTTCCAACTGTAATGAGTGGGTACTTCGGAATACAACAAAGTTAGAGCATTCGCGTCTCGTTCATTCAATTTGTAGAAGTCCGTTAGTTTGGTTCCTTTTTCCATTATCTTTTTTGCTTTCTCCAAATCGCAGTCTTCGTCGATGTAAACCGCTTGTTGATTCTCGAGATGAATTGGCCGCCGTTCAACGTGATGCGACTTGTCGTGCTTTTTCAGCTTCAAAATTCGATAACATGCTTCAAATGGACAGACATAACTACCATCAATATGATCTTTGATTTCGTCGTGGCTGATCTTTCCAGTTGATTGGAGTTCCAAGGAAGCGGCGTCGTGACCTTGTATGCGTATTTATATCAATAATTCACGTTTTTGATTGAACTCACAATTTCGACGTTGATGGGGACAACGATAGCGTTTCAGGAGGTATCAACCGTACAGAACAATTCGACGATTATCAAACTTAACATTCTTGATTTCGGAAACGTCTGATTGAAGAGCCTTCCGCAAAGATTGAGATCTCTCTTTTACTTAGTTTGCTGATTTGTTTGGCAAAAAATAACACAAACTTTGAATGAGCAACCGATTTCTACTACTTTTCCGACAAACAACAAGCATATGATTTTAATTAACGGCGCTGTCTTTGTCTGTGGGTAGTCAGACTAACTTCCGCTGTGAAAATCGTTTTTAATTCTTGATTGAAATGGCACACTTACTTTCCCACTTGCCCGAATTTTTCGTCCGAGTAGCGGTGCACTAAAAAGAAAAGGAATTATTTTTTTATTTTTAACTTACTTCGGCGACAATCTTGTGTCCGGTGGTTTTCCTTGCATACGGCGCAGACGTCGGTGCTTTCTGAAATCATTTAATTAATTATATCCGCTGTTGCGACTTACTTACCTTCTTTAGTTTCTTTCTTTTCGTCCATTGTAGACTTCTGCTTGATTTGAGAAATCGGCAGAAATGGTGCTGCTTATAAACGGAGATTTGGTTGGTGGCCATGTTGTCGTCCGGTGTGATGGGCTTAGCAATTCAGCCTGATAATAGTCTTTTATTCTTTTCTTTGCTGTAGCAAAGTCAATTTCCGAATTCTTTGTATTAATCGGCGTATTGGTTGACTAACAATTAGTTGTTTTTCAGTTGTTGTTCACTTACCTTTTTTACACTCGTTCGTTTTGTGGTCATCGCAGATTTTGCACGGTGAGCAGTAAAAACTTGCAAGAAAGGAGTAGTTGGCACTAAATTCCAATCACTTCCGTTGCGACATCGTTGTCGGTTTGTGAAATCGGCAATAAGGCGTTGTTTATAAGGAATGATTTGGCTGCTAAAGAAGGCATGACGACAGTTTTAAAGTGAAAACGGGGCGTAAACATGTCTACACGAAAAGAGCTATATGTAAAAGCGAACATAAAGATTGATCTTCGAAGCCATAGACAAAATCTATTGTTCTGATAGAGAAACACGAATTGAGGTACGGAAGTTTATTGTCGCAAAACGGGAGAGTAACAATGAAGTAGAGAAGGAACGATCAGCGGTCGATTGAGTCGACTGCGCTCGGTGGTAACGAAAAAGATGAGTGAGGGGATGAACACGGTGGCGCCTTTTTATAATGCCGACGAGGTGTGCGGTGGTCAGAGAGTGCAGAGGCGGGGAAATGAGATTTCCCGATCGATTTGGCCGATCAGGACACTATATAGACTGGAAGTTATATAAAATGGCGCTACTCGACTATACTCAAGGAACGAAGAATCAATTAAAAGTTCAAAAATATCGAACACTCGAAAACCGTTCGTTCTATTAGGTCTAGGAGAAAAGTCTCGGACAACAACAGAATGCGAATTGTGTTGTACGAGTCAATTGATTGATTTGCTGTCCAATGACACGTCGGCTGCGCTCTTTTTTTGAGGATCCAGAAGCTGGGTGATTCGGCCGTTGCCTAAGAGCGGGAACTTGAAACTTGGGACTTAATGAAACATTTTATTAGCACAAACAGCAAATTCATGAAACAAATGTTACAAAGAAAACCCGACGAATTGAAGACCTGATCGACGATGCGAGAGAGACAATCAGGCAATTAAATACGAGACGATGGACGATTTCATGGCCCACGCACTAAATTGCTTTTAGTGTCCAAGACGGACAGTGTGCTTACAAAGCGGCTCGCTTTCTGCGACTCTTTTTTGTATTTCACCATCACAATTAGTCATAAACATTTTGGTTTTTGTATCAAAGTATTCGCCAAAAGTTTCCGCATCATTTATATTCGAAAGACAAAATTGCCCACAAATCGAAGTACCACTCTCAATGAAACAAAACGCCTGAGTTTTGTAAGAACGAAGTGTCAATCGCAAAATATTCCGTAGCTATACGAGAACCTTTTTTCATCATTACAAATCTGCAATAGAGAACGAAATTGTTCAAACTGTAAGAAAACAAGAAACAAAGATTTTGTTTGAACACTTTTAAACATGCAAACTGTTTAAGTTCACTTCGTATGTTTCTATGCTCTCGGCAATTCATTAGATGTTGATGCGAACTTGTCAGAAGTCATGGGTCACCAGATGTTATTCGGTATCGAAGTTTCATTTCGGCACTTTTGAGTATCTTCCACAATCAACCGGCTCGTTTGTTGGGCCTTATTTAACTACTCGATCGCAGAAGAGTTGTTTGTGGTAATGAAGAGATGGACGTTCATTTTAAAGCAGACGATTGGCTTCCCACTCGTAATCATTGAGACATTAAACGATTCAAATGACTCAAGAATCAATGATTGGGAGTATGAAGGTTGGTTTTATTAGTCAATTTCGTGTGCTAACAGATTTCTGTAGTCAACAATCTTTGTTTCATTTTTGTTGTGCCGTTGTTGAGAACGATTGCCATTGCATCTTGGTAGTTCTCGCGCATGAATCGCGGAGATCCGAAGGTGAGTCGATGGCACCCGTGGATTCGTCCGATGCCACGATTTAATTGTTTTGTCTCATTCGACTCAAACTTGCGTGAAGTTTCGTGGTAGCGCATTGTTTTCAATTGCTTTTGTTGAATCCATCGCATTCGATCGCTTTCAACTTGAACGTAAGAATCGACTACGAGTTGTTGAAAACAACTTCTTTCCGTAGTGGATCCGACTGTTGGAGTTTTTCTCGAACGACCGACCGATAACTATGAAACTCGGAACGAGTTAATCGAGTTCGTTTGTGTTTTCTTTGATCATGTCAATTGACCATCCTAACGTTCCTTCGGAAAGAAGAGAGGATACAACCAAGCAGTTGCGAATGCAGTTAATGAACTTATTCTTCGCTTCCATTGTTGTGTTAAATCGTCTTTCTATTGCTTTAGATGAATCGGAAGAAGAACAATTGGCCGTACTTTTGATCAGCCGGTGCGCTTACACTTTTCATCGATTCCGTAACAGATTTGACCTTAAAATACTGAAACAATATGGACCGGCAGATTCACATGATCGCATTTTGACGTTGAAAGCTGCGAATCTATTGGCCGCATCGAAACTTACGAATATTGACGAAGAAATTGTTGGACACTGAATTTTTCAGTGAACAGAGATCTTCCAGTTCTTGTGGCAGTTTTGGTAAGTCCGGCATATCGATCTTTTCCGGTGAATTACAGCAATCGTTGACGATTCGTTTGTTACCGACTCATTCTTCTTCAAAATGCAAGCTCCACATTCGCATTGAAAACGTTCATTTTACTCAAGCCGATATACTAGAACATGAATCGGAGCTGCTGGGACGTTTGATTGGACTTGTTTCTGTGTTACAAGCAATTCGAACACTTTTTTTGTCGTTCTTTTTGCTCTTCTAATCGCTCAGTTTTTTGTTGCTCTCCGTTTCCATTAACGTGTAACTTTTCTTGAAGCAGTCCGTTGTTGAATCAAACGTTCTAATTTTTGCTCTTCGGTTTCAGCTGTTCTTTTGGTTGAACTATAGTGTTTTTTCATTTGCTCTAACCGCTTTGTCCGTTACTTTTTGGTGTGTTACGTTTATTATTTGGATTTCATCGGATGCGTCTCTTAGCTCGGTATCGACACTTTGATTATCATCGTTGGACGAAAACATTGCCGGCAACGTGTCAAACAAATTTCAAACGTTTATCGAAACACTCTCGTTTCTTTGAGTCAAACAGATTCCGTGCTGATGTTCTCAAAAAAGTTCTCGGCATTGGACACAACATAAGCAGCACAATTTTGAACCATCTAGTTTGTTTATCGTCTTGATTTCCAATGTCGTTCCAAAACATGTCATCAGTCGGATTCAAACCGGTTCATGGAACAAAAGAGTTGACTGTAAATCGAACGGATTAAAATAGAGACGTTCGGAGAAACGGATTGATGTGATGAATCGCAAAATTCGATAAACACTGACGATTTAATAGCACTCTTTTCCATTATTGCCAACACGTGGTGGCCCGCGGTTTATAGATAGGAATCACAAAAAAACGGTTGTGTTTGGGTGAATCGGCGGCTTCACGATGCAAGTACTTCACCGGATTCGACTCCGCAACGCAATGACAATCCATCCAAAATAGCATGGACATCAGGCCAATATTTAACGGACTGTTAGCGATCAAATCCGACAGACCGAAGATGATTGACTCGTAATCAATCCACTCATTTAGTTCTCCATGTCCGGCAACTGTTTTTTGCCGAATTGGCTTTTGGAACGAGTGGAGTCGCAAAGATTGCTGAATTGACAATGCGTATGGAATTTCGCACCAAGAACTTCTTGGATGGTGATTTTCGTCTCTTGTGATCGAAATCTTGCATTTGTCTCAAAATTCCGCCTTTTTCGAATGGTTCGACGTCGACTGCAATCTCATTTCCGGTTTCGGTGACAATTGGATTTGCCGTCGGCGCTTCTTTAGCTGCTTTTTCGTCTCAATTTCCACGTGCTGGATGAGGTCACTCGTCGATCTTATCATCTCGTGGCGGAGAACGCCGGAAATCCTGATGATCGGTTGCCAAAACGAGTACACAAAGAACGATTAATTTCAATGAAAACGATACAAACACAATGTTAACATTCTTCAGTTGCGATCCAACCGCGCGGTCTCTTTGGATATTCGCCAAACGATAGTCGGAAAGCCTGAGAGCTTTCCACTGAAAATTGTCAGATTTATTACAGAAGAAGGGGAATAAACTTACTAAACACTCCGATCATTATAGTTTCGGCTTGGTGCCGTTGATCTCCCGTGAGTTGATTCTTCAAAGCTATTCTGCAAGTCGATTTTCATGTATATCGTCAGTTCGCCTAGTTTTTCGCGGGAAAATATCCTGGCTGAAATCGAAATGATAAGAAGCGAAAAGTCATTAAGTCACTTACACTGTGGGATTAAAGCAGTTTTTAAAGTAGCTCGAGCTAGATGGGTGGTTTGCCATGCGCCGGCATATTCCGATTTGCTCAAGTGTTCGCCGTGTTTGACAAATTCCGCTGTCGGGATGAACAATTTTCGAAGAGGTTCTTCCCAGTTGAAGTTTTGGTTTGGTCTTGAACGTTAGATCTCAAAACTCATAATTGGGGTAATAAATCTTTATGATAAAAAGGACACGAGGGAATCCAAGAGAAAATTACGGTTTTAAAAGCACGAATGAAAAAAGAGGCACGGAAGAGCGAAAGGGAGATGGGGAAAATGGCCCACACCAAAAAAAGGGAACCGAGCACTAAGAGGCGTCGTTTAAAATACATAAAAAAACGAGGAAATTGCAACATCGGCAAAAAGGGGAGTGAGTCAGAAAGAAACGATGAGGTTCGAGTGGCAGGAAGGGTTGTAAAGGCGGCGTCTTGTTTTGCTAGCTACCGTTCGCCAGACTGTCCGGCCGGTCGCGCAACACAAGAAGATTCGATCGAATAAGGAAGCCAGATTGCAGGCGGTTGTTTTTTTTTTTTAGGTTTTTTTAAACAACATCGGGTCCTCTTCCCTACAACTCAAAGAAGAAACAGAAATTTGTTCAATTTGACGTTCAAAAATTATTAATTTCGATAATTTGCACAATATCTCGACCCGCCTCGTATCGAAGGAAAGGCTTCACTTGTCCGATCAAAACTTCGCGCCGTCAGAGATGCGAGTCGACATTTGTGGATTGTGTGAAAAACGTGGAGGGATCGGCCGCGAATACCACGTCACTTGGCGGGCTTTATTCTTCCAGAATGAGGCGGCCGACCTCAAACGCGGGGACTCCACGACGGGCCTCGGTCTCTACCTCCTGTGCTCTCAACCAGCGGGTACACGGTGGGTGTTCGTCTTTCAGCGACTGTAACATCCGATGCTCATCGCTTATAATTTATTCACAAACCAAGAAAACTGTTCCCATCGCCAAATTCCTTATCCTTGACAATGTTCCGTTGCGTTTTCGGTTTGACAGACGGGTACAACATATTAGGGATGCGAGTAGCGGAAGAGAAAAGAATTTCAATTAGCAACAATGAGCGATCGGCCGCTACGTGGAGATGACAGTGGCCCGGTGATCGAGTTAATCCGATAAGATTTCTAAGAGTTGCTAAGATTTGGACCGCAATACAAAAACTCGAAATCGATGTTGTTTCTTGAATCAAACAATTGTGACGCGCAATAATCATCACTCACTTCTCTTACGCGAACAAATTCATGTTCCACCAAACAAAACCTAATCCTTCTCATATGCGCTCAATCAATCTTGATTAAACTTATCTCTTCATTCACCAAAGCTGGTTTGTTTGGTCGCAGTTGATGTTCGTGAGTGCTTTCAGCGTACTTAAAGTAATGAAGCTATCGACGGT